>VXAZ01000469.1:430392-559433 GCA_013399875.1 Gymnorhina tibicen | reverse complement strand
AGCCTGCAATGGGAAAGTATTAAGAAATAAAACAATATCAAATGTAATCAAAGGCAGGCTGGTGGGAGTTTGTCTTCTGGGGTTTCCTCCTCTTTTATTGCTTTCCCAAAGAATAAACATTTGGGAGGACTCTGGAGTGATTTAGTGGAGCAGGAAAGGGCAGGAGACTGGGAGCTGCCTGCTCCCTCAACTCAGCAAATTCTGTGATTCTGTGAAATATCCTAGGAGGGTCCGGCCTTGGGGATTTTCCTTTTAGTGACTGCCCAGTCAGATGACAAAGCTGGGAATATCTTGGCTTGGTGGGGGCCTGTTTCCCCCCCGGCTCTGGGGCTCGGTCAGCGGGACTGCTGGGACAGGAGCTGGGGCAGAGGATGCTGCCCTGGAGAGGGGGAGGGATCGGAGTGGGCGAGTTCACAGCAGCGCGGAGGAAGCGCTGACCTTTGAGAAGCGATCTTCCTCGCCCACTGCTATTTATCCAGCGTTCCCAGTGCTCCTCCTGCCGAGCCTGCCGGTGTGCGGGGCTCGGCGGATCCACGGCTGGCTGAGCAGAGGCTGCAGCGCGGTGTTTGCCTGATTCACCTCCAGAGAGGTTCCCCGCCCGCTGCCCGTGCCCAGCCAGGCTGCATCCGGCAGCGGGAGGCAGAGCTCCGTCAGCCCCAGCCGCTCTTGGCTGGGGGGCCAGGGGGGCCTCAACATCCCAGGGAAGATGGGGGCTTGGTAGAGAGCAAGGCTGGGCTGCCAAGACAGACACTTCCCCTGAACATCGTTAGCAGAGCCCCACATTGCTGGAGCCCCTTCTCTCCGCAGGCACCCCGGGATCTGTGGGCACAACACCTCTGCAGGCACCCCAAACCTGCAGGTAACCCTTTCTCTCATCGCCCCAAACCCTCTGCCAGCCCCTGATCCCAAAGTGAACCATGGCACAGGGAGTTTTCATGGAGCAGGGAACAACCACTCTCATTGACCTCCTAGTCAGCCACCACCAGAAGGATTGTTTTTAAATCAGGTTCCCAAAGCTGGCAGTACCATTTCCAGGACCCGCTTCCCACATTTTGCACCCTCTCTTCACCTCTTGACCTGGTGCAGATGTCACCCAGTGCCCTGGCAGATGCAGGCCAGGGACTACATTTTACATAGGTAGATATAAAATATATAAAAATATATGAAATCCTGAGTATAATCATAATTTGCTGGCTGCAGAGTCCCAAGTGGTGCACAGCTCTTGGCAGACAGATGGGGCATGGGCTTTCCTAAGTTTAAAATAAATCAATTTACCTGCACATGCACTACTGGGCTTTTAGCCCAGCCAGTCCTCTACCAAGAAAACAATGAAAATAAGTGAAAGTGTTTGTGGTTATTTACTTAAATATCTAAAGAAAGTAAATGAAAACCACACTATTCCTTAGAAAAGTATCCTCAAACCAAATCCCTCTGCTATATAAATATAAACCATAGCAATGTGGCAGAGCCCGATGATTATTTTATTTCAGGATCTGTTTGGAACATCAGCCTCAAAACAACAGCGTCTGCGGGACGGTTTTCCAAAGCTTTCCCTTAAAGAAAAGATATTTGTCAATTAATGAAAAGGATTTGTAATAAACAGCAGTAGAAGTCCCACCTGTTTCGGGCTGGGAATCCCCCCAGCAGCCAAGTCCTTGGGTGATCTCTTGGTGTTTAGTGTGAGATGGGGGAACTCAAGGGGAATGTGGTTTTTTTGGTGGTTTGTTCCCCAAACAAGGACAGTGCAGTGGGTGCTCATCAAGGAGGGCTGGGAGTGGCCCCCCCAGGCCAGCGGGGAGCAGAGGGGGCTCCTGTCCGGGCACGGTGCCGCCTCTCGGGGTTCAGGCATCCGGGAGCACCCCGGTGCCTTCGGCGCTGCTTCTTCCGGCGGCACCCAGGGGTCCTGAGGGTGACTGGGCTGGGCTGGGGGCTGCGGGCCGTGGCCCCCACCCCCACCATGTCCCTGACCCCGTGGGGTCAGCTCCTGCGCCTGGGGAAAGTGTGGGGTTTCCCAATCCCCCCCCCTCCCTGGGATCCCAGCCTTTTGCTACAGGAACCCTCCGCCTGCTCCTGGTCCTCTCCCCATCCTCCCTCTGCCCCTGGCTTTGCTCTCTCTCAAGAGTGCCTGGGAGAAGAGAAACCTGGCTGTAAATTAACCGGGAGGATTTTTCAGTCTGAGATGTGCACTTCCCCCCTTTCTCCCCCCCCGCAGCACTGTTATTTCATCTCGGCTGCCAAACTCCCGGGAATTAATCCCGGCCGGCGCTGACAGCGTTTACATTCAGCGCTGCTCAGATAAACCATATCAGCCGGCGCAGCTGAAGAGGAGCCGGGCGCGGAAGGAAGGGCTGGCTCCTGCTCAGTGTCATCCCCACTGGGCTGTGAGGATATTTTCCTGCCTTTTCTCTTCTCCCTGGGGGCTTTGCTCAGAGCAGGGAGCCACCAAAACCCCCGCGCTAGTGAGGGTGGCCATGGCGGGGTTCACACAGCGAAGGCTGGAGCTCCTGGCTCTTATCCTGGCACAGATAACGGAGAGGAAGAAGGGAGGTGTCCTTCAAGCTGGTGGGAATCTGCAAGCTCTGTTTCTCAAGGCTTCTCACCCTGTGCCACCCCACACCCGTGGGAGCACTTCTCCTTACTGCCAGCTTCCATGGGATGGGGTTTCAGAGGAGTTTCAATGGCCGTGTTAAAAACCGCAGCACAGTTATTGCATATTCTCTTTTTAAATCTCCCCCTTGCAGCTCTATTTCTGCCTGGCCCTCACAGTGACCCCCTGGCCCTCCTCTCAGCTGTCACCAGGTGCCAGCAGGATATGGACACGTGGTGCAGATGTGTCACCTCTGATCCCCCACCAGCACCAGGATGGTGGAGCCATCATTCCCCCGGCTTGTGACAGGCACCGGGCAGGAGCACTGGACTCTGTGGCCAGGAGTGTGGACGGAGGGGATTTCCCGGGACTGGAGCATGGACAGTGGACTAGGAGCACAGCCTGTACCATGCCTCAGCTATCAAATTCCCCTTTCCCTCCATCTCCCAGCCCACAAAACATCACTGGGGCCACTGAGGGGCTGGATCAGAGCTGGATCTCCACCAGCTCCCTTGGGCGAAGGATGTCTCCTGGAGAGCAGCATCCCCGGGCTGGGACACTCAAGTGGGAACAAGGTGGGTTTAGCACCCCAGGGGCACAGGGCAGTGAGGGTGTGAGTCCATCATCCCAGCACCCTGGGCCAATTTTCCAGCGTGGTGGGAGCCTCAGCCTCCCACCCCGTCTCCTTTTCCACCAGCACTTGCAGAGCACTGGCGAGGCCACAGGGTCTGGGTCAGGGCGTGATCGTCACAGCCACCCTGACGTGACAGCATCTGGGGGTAAATATTAGTACGAAGTGAAGGGCTGTGTACATATTTTCTCCCTGCAAGGTAATGCTGAAATTCCCTGCTCCTTTTCAACGAGCTGTTGGAAAAAACAGCCCCATTTTAGCACCCTCTGGCCACTGCTGGTCCTGGCTACTCTCAGCTCAGCGTGCAAAGGTCTGAGAGCTTCGGGTCCCCACTGCAGCCTCCCCACCCCAGAGCTGAGTCCTTCTGCTCGTGGTTTCCCAGCCGATGTTTCCCATCTGGAGCAGAGCAGTGTGCAGGCTTTGCTGATTGTTCACTTCCGCCTGGAAGTGTGTACGGGATGTGGCAGAGACTCCGAGGATGGCTTATTAATCACATTAACAACACCAAGCGGTTTTTTACCCCGCAAGAAAAGACACAGCAGGAAGAACAGATTGAACCATCCCCACATGAGCAGACCTCTGGATCCCTTCTCTGCGGCCGTGGCTGGTTGGCCTTGGTTTGGCGAAGCTGTAGGGAAAGAAAAAGGTTCCCCTTGTAAGGCCACCCTTGTCACTGTGGCTTGGGGACTCCAGAGTAGCTCAGGTGCCCGCCCATGCAGAACTACACCACTCAACTGCTGTTTTTTCCAACATGCAGGGCTGGAGAACAGCGTTGTTGCCCTCAGCCCAACAGGAGAAAAGTTGGCACCAGGCTCCCCAAGACCCTGAGCAGCCTCTAAGGCACCGATCTCTGCCCTCCTCCCTCTCAGAACTGTGTCCTGACAGCTTCAGTCCTAAACTGGGATTGCTCCCCTTAAAATTGCTTGTGGCCAGGTGCTGGTGTTTTCTACCACCCTGGTGGGCTGGGTTTTCCCATCCCTGAAAGACCATTCTGTACTTGGAGTAAAGAGGAGAGACAATAAACAGGATTGCTAGAATTTGTTTTCCAGGCCTTGTATCCCACGGCAATGGGGCTTGCGGGACCATGGCGTGAGTCTGTCTGTCTGTCCATCCACCCTCTGCCAACAGCCTTGGAAAGGCTGGCCTGCGTCAGCTGAACTTGAGAGGGCCTGTTTTGCAAACGAGGGAGCTGGAAAGACCCATGGGGGGAAACCACAAAGTGACCCAGCCCTGCTGGGACCCATCCCCCTGCAGCGTGATCCAGCCTCAGCGAGAGGCACAGGAGGAGCCGCCAGGGACTGAGACGTGGAAAACCGGGCTGCTGCTGCTCAGGGAGCTGTTTGTTATTTTTACAGGCTGGGAACAGTCCTTGGTGGTCGTGGCTGCTGCATGTTGGGGCCATCAGCGAGCATTTTGGACTGGCTGGGCTGCCAAAGGCA
This sequence comes from Gymnorhina tibicen, assembly GCA_013399875.1. Classification (NCBI taxonomy): domain Eukaryota; kingdom Metazoa; phylum Chordata; class Aves; order Passeriformes; family Artamidae; genus Gymnorhina; species Gymnorhina tibicen. The sequence continues at coordinate 554,776 of VXAZ01000469.1, read as the reverse complement.
CAGGAACAGCTCCTGATCCAGGGAGAGCCCCTGCTGGTTTGTACAACGTACCTGGAAGCCAAGTGAAGAGCCTGGATGGAGGGGCAAACCCTTCCCTCCCCACCTGAGTGCACTGCTAAGATGCCTCCAGCCCCCGCTACCACCCTTGGTGGGCACATCCCCTCCCTTTGCTGCTGCTTTCCAGCCAAAAACGTCCCTCAGAGTGAGCAGGAACCCCCCAGACCCACGGCCATGGGGCAGCCCCCCAACACCTCCTCACCTTGCAGCCACCCCATCCAGAAAGAAACCAAGCAGAGCGGGAGGGGGTTTGATTGATTTATCCACTGAAGATACAAGTTTCAGTTTAATAACACCATTTTGTCCGGTTACAAACATACTAAAAACCTACAAAAAGAAAAACAAGTTACACCCATATACACGGAACGCGGGTATAAAACCAGCACGGAAGCGCTGAGGAACACGAACATGAACAGGATCCGCAGCAGGAACAGGAAAGACACGGAGTTACATCAGACCACGCCAGCTCACGTCTGTGGGTCACGCTGGGACTGGTTCAGACATACTAACAATTAGAGACAGCTTCAGCTATGGAAAATAATTAGCGCCGCAGCCTGGCAAAGAGGTCAGAGCCAGGCGGGTGGTTTTGTCCCTCCCTTTCCCTAAGTTGGTCCAAGGTCAGCGCATGGGTTTCCCTTTTATCCCTCTGTCTGGCATCGGTGGTGCTGGCCCCGAGCAGCCCTCGCTCCGACATCTCGCACCAGGGCAGCTTCCCTACGGCCAGGCCCAGGGAAGGCTGAGCTCCGGCACCAGAGTCCAGCCAGGTAAAATCTGGTCCCCACTGACGTCGCTGGGCACCCCCCAGAGAGTGGGGAGACACTGACACCTCTTTCCTGGGACAAAGTGGCAGAGATGCGAGAGGACTCCCCTGGGAGAGCTCACGGCTCGGCTGCCCTGGGGATTGTCACCCCCCAGGAGAAGATGAGGTTGGTGGCACAAGGCCCGTAAGGGTTCTGGCGGTGCTGGGGGGTCTCTCTAGCTGGGGGCCTGCGGAGCTAAACCTGCCGTGAATGTTGGCTGTAGGAGGGGGAGATGGGGTGGGTGAGATCCGTGCCCCATCCCAACCCAGAGCTTCCCATTCCCTCCAGCGCTCAACTCCCTCTGGCCAAATGCTGAGCTTCAGGGGAGGGGCAAGAGTTGGTCGATATGAGCGGGTGCTGCCAAAGAGAGCCAGGACGAGCTGCTCAGGGGGGACCCTGCTCCAGGGACACTGAATCCCCCCCTCACTCAGCATTTCTCTGCCTCTGGCAGGAGGCACAAAGGCTTTCCCGCCTGGATCATAGCTCCAAGCCCAGCCCTGATGATAATACCAAGGCGCTGGCTGAGCCAGGGGTTGGCTGGGGCTGGAGGACACAGGGGACCTCCACCGGGCGGGACAGAGACCAGCCAGCCCCCAGCATGTGCTGGCATCATGATCTGAGCCCCAGCTTCTCACCCGTGAATCTTGGGGGAAAGACTTTGCAAGTTGGTCCCTACCTGCCACCACCAAGGAGAACAAAGCTCAGCCCAAAGTGCCCTTAGCTCAGCCTAAGCGTGCCTGGAAGTGAAAGGTCAAGCCCCAGAGAGCACGACCTGAACCAAACGGGGATAAAGGGGCCCCCAGTCGGCTGTGGTGGGATCAGGGGGGAGCGATGGGCTGGCAGTGACAGGGATGGATGTATGTGCGCCGGAGAGCCATGCACAGAGCCAGGACATGGCCCCCCTCTCTGCCCTTCCACATGGCATTTATCAGCCCTGTCACTCTGGAATGGTACTTTTTCCTTATTCTGTTGACCTTCATCTCTCCCCAGATGAGAATGTTCCTGGATTTCGGCAATGCCTCCTCTGCTGCGGGCGGCAAAGAGGGAGCGTTCGCTTTATCTCCATCTCCTCCCCTCCCGAGCTTTGCCCCGGCCGCCCTCCTGCTTCATGTTACTTCCTACAAAGCTGATAAAAATAAACATGTTTTTGTTTGCATCTATTCGACTGGCCTGCAATTTGGCTGATGGGGGGGATGCTCCTCGAGGGACAGCAGCTGCACACATCTGGATCTGCTTTAGGAAAAAGTGCCTGGAAAAAACCCCAAGCCCAGCACAGGCACGCGTGGGCGCACGGGGCCGCGGGTCAGCTTTTTCTAGGGATGTGAAAAAAGAAAGGAGAAACCAAGCGCCATTTAAAGGGGAGGTGGGGGGACCTCGCTGCTGCTCCCCTAAAGCCAAGGCACGCGGGTAGGTCGGGTCTGAACACGGAGAATTTCCAGACACTCCAAAGTGGCTTCTCTGCGGACTGGGAGCCCGGTTTTGGTTGTGGGAAGGGAGGGGAAGGGTTTGCGCTGCAAAAATAAAATTCCCACCTGGAGATTATTAACCTCAAAGGTTAATGTGCAAATTTTGCCTAAAGATGAAACGTCCCTGTACGGAAACAGCCCTGGCCCAGCATCCGCAGAGCACGGGGAGTACGTGAACTCCTCAGAAATATGCGCTGCTGGCCTCAAGGCCTTGGCAGGAGTCGGCGGAGCTGTGCTCGAGAGAGTCCCGTGATGTGCACACACAAACATCATCTAACAGTCTTGATCCGAGCGATCCCTCTCCAGTCCTGCACTGGAGGGAAGTCGAAGGCTGAACAGGTTTTCCCCATCCATCCCTGCCCCGGGCAGCAGCAGCTGGTGGAGGGATGCCTCCGGTGACACTCGAGGGATGAGCAGCCGCTGTGACACTCCAGTGGGAGCTGGAGGAGGCAGCTGCTGGCACCTTCACCAGTGCAGGCTGGTGGGCTGAATTTTGGGGGCGCTGGCTCTGACAGCCCACCCCGTGAGCAAAGCAGCGTCACCCTGTGCCCGTCCCTTCCTTTTACAACCCCCTGGACCTTGCAGGCTGCCATGCCAAGGACGGCTGTGCCCGAGCTGTTATCGCCACCCAGCTCTCCGTGGGTGCCCAGGATGTGCCAATTGCTCCAGGCTCCATTGCTCCTCTCCATCAGTGGTGATGTGGGTGTAGGAAGGAAAGAACTGCAAGGCCAGAGTGGTTGTAGTGACATTATTGGAGTCCTGGGGCTATTTTGAGACATAATAAACCTGTCCCTGGGGATGATTAAAAGCACAGGTGAGCAAAGCGGGAGTCTCTGTCTGTCTGTCTGCTCTGGAGGAGGGAGGTCAGCCTGGGGGAGTGACCGCTGCCCCCTCCAGCAGTGTCCCCACAGTGGGGGGATGTCCCCAAGGTGGCTGCGGGGATCCCAGTTGGAACTGTGGGCTGGTTGCCTGTCCAGCTGGCATCCAAGAGAGGAGCTGGTCTCTCTCAGGAAGCTGCCAGCTCTCCAGGACAGCAGTGGAGCGAGGCCAGAGGAAATCTCAGAAGGGAACCCTCCTCCCACTTCAACAGATAACATTGCCCTTAATGCTAGAGCTCTAAAAATAGCAGAGGCCTTTAGGGAAATATTGGGTGGCAAGGATGCCAAAGCTTCCCAGCACATCTGACATTTCATCCTCAATCCTTTGCCAATCAGTTCCCAGAAATCTTATAAATCCAACCACATGTGGGCAGGAGGCAATGGGGCTGCTCCTCCTCCCTCTTCCACAACTGCAGGGGAAACTGAGGCACAAGCCAGGCAGACTCACCCCGAGGTTCAGGAGGAGTCGGTGTTGGATGTGGGATGAGTGCTCCAAGCCCTGCAGCCACGTTTTGGGGGGTGTGGGAGAAGCCTTTGTCAGGCACAGGCAGGAGCACTGCTGTCCCCGGGAGGGACACAGCTCCTGTGTGGGCTGATTTCCACCAGGCACTTTATTCGGAGGAACCCAGTTTCACCATGAGGGCAGGAATATGCTCTGTACAAGGTATTTATTAATTTTAACAGAGAAGGGACCTTTCCTCACACCCAGAAATCCCTCCTGATATGTCCATGCCATCTTTCCCCCTCCTGGTCACAGCCTGATCCCCCCTTCTCACTGAGAGGGCAGAGCTGGACAGACAGAACCACACACAGCAGCTGCCAGGGCAGTGGCACATCGTGTGCCACCCAAGCCCATCCTCAGGGAGCTGAAGGGCAGTGGGTGGACTCAGCAGCTCCCCACATATGGCACAGGCATCCCACCTACACACCATGCCCCGAGCCATGAGGGGAGGCAGCCCAAAGGCATCCCCCTCCTTCCCACTCTCCCGTGCTGTGGGAGCGCGTCTCTCCCAGCCCAGGAGGGTTTGCAGCAGCCAGCCAGGGACAGGGACTGTGGGTGACAGGAGAGGTGACGGCTGCTGCCCCCCTGGAGCACAGGGTGATGGGCACCCAGAGTGGCTTTGGCCATCGGCCCTGCCACCCTGCCAGGTGATACAGAAAGTGCAAAGCAAAGCATTCTTGGTGCCAGTCAGAGGTCTCCACGTGTGCCCCAAAAGCCGGGTTTACCCAGGGGCTTCACATGGAAAATGAGGGTTGTGTTGTTCATCAGTGAACAGGGCAGCAGCACTTGTGCAAGGGACTTTGAGATGGTGCAGGTGAGGTGCAGGATTTGGGAGGTGGTGATGGACAGGCCAGGACAGGAAGATGGAGCCAACAACCAACGCTCTCCCCTCGCCCTCTGCATCCCCTTCCAGCGTCCCCTGCAACCGCTTCAACCCAACCCACCCACACCCTTCATGGTTCTGCGGTTTTTTGGCTTAGTTAGTTTGTTTTTAAACCCCATGGAGATCAAATTGTGACTTGGCAGCTGACAGAACTGGCCCTACCGGGCTCCCCAAACCGAGCAAAGATCTTGAGAAGAGACCAGAGTGAAGTCCTGGGGTGAGCGAAGCCCTCCCTGCCCCTCTCGTGGCCCCCTGGGCGCTCACAGGGTGGCAGTGGGGTACTGAGCCCAGCCCACCTCCTTGTAGGCCGCCGTCACGTGGGTGTAGATGAGGGTCTTCATCTTGGTCCAGGCTCCGTGTGCCTCCGGGGTGAAGTCGTTGGGGTATTCCTCAGCAATGACCTCCAGCATGACACCAGTGAGTTTCTGGGGGGAGGCAGACAGCAAGTGAGGGGTTAGAAACTCTCCAGGGAGCTGCTCACAGCAAGTCCAGCTTTTTCCTACAAAAACACTCATGTCCTGTTGCTGTCTGTAGGACACAGGTACCCTGGAGGTCTGCTGGCAGCCCTGGGAGCAGACAGGACAGGTAACCAGCCTGCCCAGGCAGCAGGGCAGAGACCCAGGCATGAGGAGGGAGCTGCTTGCAGGTTGAAGCATCTCCCCAGTCTGGGCACCTCAAATTATTCACAGAATCACAGAATATTCCGAGTGGGAAGGGACCCATAAGGATCATCAAGTCCAGCTCTTGAGTGAGAGGCCACGTGGGGATCGAACCTGTGATTTTGGTGTTATTAGCTCTAACCAGCTAATTAGCCAACTAATTGAGTCCCTGCTGTCACACTTAATTTCTAAAGGAAGGGGCACAGCCACAAACATGCTGGAGGGGCTGCAAGCAGGACACAGCCGGGTGGGTCTCCCCAGGAAGGAGGAATTTCCCCTGCTCTGGCATTGGCCATGGGTGGGAACGGTGGTCTCCATGGGACAGTGTCACGGTGGGACACTCCAGCTGTGTGGGGAGCAGTCCCCACGTCCAGCTGAGCTTCTCCAGCCGAGGACAGGCAGCACCAGCTCACCACAGCTCCCGCTCCCCTGCCTTCTTCCTAAAGCAGCCCAAAGATTATTTTGCTCCTATCCTTTACCTTAAAGTAGATGGGCTCCACTTTGTGCTTGAGGGCGTGGGCCTTGCCCACCAGGGCCAGGACAGAGGAGACCTTTTCGGAGTCGTTGAGGTTCTCCACCACGGTGTTGATAGCCCCCATGACCCTCCGAGCGTGCTTGCGCAGCTGCAAGCTCCTCTCCATCTCCAGCGGGTCCTCCATGTGCTTGAACTGGCTGAAGTACTGCTTGGCCGAGGGGAAGTTCACGAAAAACCTTCCGCAAAGAACAGACACGAAATGCCATCAGGAGGGGCAGAGCAGGCTGAGGGGTTAAAGCCGAGCACGGAGGGATGGAGATGCTGGAAGCCACCCCCCGCGTCTCACGCAGCCAGGGCTGATTTTCCTATCGAATTCCCCAGGAGCTGCAGCATTCAGCTGTCTGAAAACCAGCAGGTTGATGCCTTTCTCCCAAGCCCCATCTGCTAGGAGGTCAGCACAGCTGGATATTCATCTACAAAGCAGAGGCAAGGCTGAGTTCTCGATGGCCAGAGATGCCACCCAGGCCTGCCAGATGCTGGATACGTGCCCACATACATGAAAACATCACGTCCTGCCTCAGAGAGCTGGAGGTGAGCATGAAAACCTGTCTTTACCCATTCAGCCTCTCCTGATCCCTCTTCCTTGGTCCCATGGGCTTTGTTTCTGCATTGCCACCCAGAACAGTCTCCCCTTGTCCAGGTTGCCTCCACCTTTCATGGATCAGCCCCACCAGAGCCTCCAGCAGGACCTAAGCCCTGAGCTGATGTCACTGCTCATCTGTGACATTTCCCCCAGCACAAGGATCCCCCAAAAACTCACCAGCCCCCCTGGGGGGGTCCTGGGGACCCTCTTTTCTGCAGGATTAAATCAACCCCAATGAAGTGCAGCGGAGAGAAATGAAGTTGTGGTGGCAGCTGATATGCTGAGCTCCCCAGGGAGGTGGAGGGCTGGAGGGGGCAGGGAGCGGAACGGCACAAGGCGATAGGGTACCAGGCCGGAGCCACCAGTGCCAACACCACCCATGCCAGCATTGCAGCTGGGGCTGACACTTGAGTCACATTAACCACCCCCTTCCACCTGATTTCTGCAGGAGAGAACCACGTCAGTGTTTGCTCCCTGCTTTCGCCCAGCTCCCTCCCTCCTACGGGGCTCTCCCTGGCTCCTGCACTGGCGAGGGATGCTCAGGAGGCAGCAGAGTGCTCCCAGGCTGGCCCCCATCATTCCTGGCTCCAGGCAGGCTGCCTCCTCCCCTCCCTAACCCCCTTCCCAAGCACCATCCCAAACCACGTGCACCTCAACCCATCCCACCTCTCTCTCCAACCACCACTACTTCTCTCCAGAACCAGGTGGGATCCTCTTCCCCACTCACCACTCCATGAAAAATCGCAATATTGAGTACCAGGCTCCTTTACCAATTTGTTATCCTCTTTTTTCCCCCCTCCCTTCCTTCCCCCGCTCCCTTGGCTTGTGAAAGCTTGGGGGCATTGCCAAGGAAGCGGCGTGAAGCAGCGCCTGGAGTGCACCACCACTTCTGTTGCTTCCCCAAGGCATCTGGGATTCATCAGATGGCCCAAAATAGGTTTTGGAGGTGTGAAGAGTGTGCGGCGGAAAGGGTGGGGGAGGAAGGAAGGTGGAAGGGGGGGACAAGGTGTTGCTTTTAAAACCCAGAGGGACCCATGACAAAACTCCTCTTGTTGTTGTGCAGCCTCCTCCCCCCAGCACGGCTCCTCCTGACACATCTGGTCCCTGTCGGGAGAAATCACTCCCAGGCCTGGCTGTCTCCAGCTCCTGCCGCCACAGAGATGCTCAGTCCTTCAGCTCAGAGCTGTCAGAGAGGTGCTGGGGGATGGAGCTGGCCAGGGCTGCATGGATAACATCATTCCCAGGATTTAAGATGTCTGCCCTGGGCACTGCCCCACAGAAGGGCAAATGTTCCACTCTGGTTTAATGGGACCATTTTTTCCAACTGGACTCAGCATCCCTCTGCCCCCATCCCCCAGCCCACCTCTATTCAAGCTGTTGCAGCTCCAGTCGCCCAGCAAAGCCCTCCAGCTCCAACAGCGCTCCAATCAATCCTGCTGGGGTCAGAGTTAAGGGTTTTACCATCCCTGCTAGTCAATCTTTCCCCCTAACAGGCATCCCCCCCCATGCCCTGGGAGCAGGGGATGTCACTGGAAGCGGGACCTGCTGCCCTAGCCAGGGGATGGGGGTTGCCAGTTGCTCCCTGCATGCCTCAGCCTCTGAACCCCAAATGGGGGAACGGGAAGCTCCCTGAAAGGCTGTATTTTATCTCAGCTGAAGGGCAGGATGTTCTGAAGGCATGGGAAATGAACGGAGAAAAATTCCTGGTCTGACCCAGGAAGGAAATAGCAAGGGGGAACTGACCTCTGCATCACCAGGAGTTACAGAGTGTCCCCAACAAGAGAAGGGCCAAAAGGAGACCCCGGGACCAGCACCTCCACCTCTCCCCGCTTTCGGCCAGATATGCCAGGAGTAAAGGCTGGTTAAACCCCCAAAACACCCTAACCTGGGTGAGACTGGACAAATGAAGGCTCCAAACACTTGGTTCCCAACCTTTCCCTGCTTTGCAGACCCTCAGGCCGATGTCCCCACGGGAGCTGAGCCCAGCAGCCTTCCCGAGGGATCTGCCATCAGGACAGCAGCGGTGCTGGGGATGGAGAACCAGCAAACCCTCAGCACGCGTGCTCAGTCCTGTGTCTGCTGGATTTCTTTGGTGGAGAACTGAAACAGAGGAGCCCAAAACATCTTTGCTTCAAGCAAAGCCATGGATGGCCAGAGACCTGCAGCCACCTCTCCTCGGAGAGCAGCAGGCGCCTGCAGCAAGAACTTCTGCCTGGAGCAAATATTTGAGCTGTCAAACCATAAAGAAGAGGGAAGGAGGCTCACTCAGTGGTAGCTGTTAATAAACAGAGAAGATTAATTTAACACAAAGGTTAAATATAACCAGAGGAAAGGAGAAAAAAAAATAAAAGAAATAAAATAACTCCAACAATAGCGAGTTAGAAGAGGTGTCGGTTGGGGTTTTTCCATCTACAGAAAATTTTGAGAGTTCAAACCTCTCAGGCTCTGGAATTTTTTTGGATCATTATGCATGTGTGTGTGGTTTGGGCTCTTTTTCTCCGTCAGAGTCATTAAAAGATGATATTTACCATTGCATATCACACAAAATGATGATTGATAGGAACCAGATGCCTGCATACCGATCTCATTAAATTTCTTTTTAAGCGATTCCATTCTGCACCCGCTAATTTGTACTCTGCCAGCTACATCTGGACCCAGCGGACAGGATGTCAGGATTGCTTTTCCTCTCTCTTTTGCCCTTATAACAACTTTAAGGACACAACCATTCCCAGCAGCAGAGCCAAAGGAAATAATTAGGGTGCAAACCCACTGCAGTTACTGGAAACCTGTTTTCTGTTAGGGAGGAGTGGCTCTTCCATCTCCCCCACCTTCCTCCCTCTCCCCAGAGCATGCAGAGCAAACCCTGCACGGAGGAAATCTCCAAGCCCAGCCACCTCCTGGCCTCCCCAGCTGGAAAGAGGACACCTGGATGCTGCTTGGTCCCCCCAAGCACCTAAACCCTTGACACTTCACCTACGCCGTTTGCACACTGTGGGGTGAAAATGCTCTTGAGCCCTCAGATCTGCTGAGAGGCTTCAGCTGAACCCCCAGCCAGCACTTGGAGCCTGCTTTTTTCTAGATTTCCACAGAACCGCTTAGGTTGGAAAGGGCCTTTAAGATCCCCAAGTCCAACTCTTAACCCAGCACTGCCAAGCCCACCACTAAAACACGTCCCCAAGTGCCACATCTCCACATCTCTTAAATCCCTCCAGGGTTGGTGACTCAACCTACCGCTGCTTTCGTGTTTTCTCTCGCCTCGTCCCTCTACGTGGGAGAAACTCTAAGGCAGCCTGGAGCCTCTCTGTGTCCCTTTTCAAACCTCTCCTTCCAACTCCTCTCCGCTCGGGTGCCTACAAAGCAGCTGATAATGGGTAGGCAGGTGGTGTGTGATGCTGCTATTTATTATGCCGAGAGCTGTCTCACCGCTTCGCCTGCATGGTCCCCCTGCTCCTCGCAGCCACCTGTAGCCCATCATCCCCTTTTCAGGCTGGGGAAAGGCTCTGGGTGCTGCCTGGGTGTTTACCCAGCCCCGGGTGAGGAAGGTCTCAGCCGTGTCAGTGCCACAGCTCAGCAAGACCGGAAAAGGCAAACCTAATGAGTAAAAAGAGGATGGTGCCTGCCTGCTCCCGTGTCCTCTCTCTGAAAGCTCCTGGACAGGTGGAGATGGTGGTGGGCAACATCTCCAGCTCCATCATGAGAGGGCTGGAGGGAAAAGGGCCAAACCTCCCATCCACACACTAATGCTAAATTCAACTTCTTCTACAGCTGAGAGAAATATGGAGCTGGCCTTCCTCCAGGTGAAGCCCACATCCCGCTGCAAATCTTTGGGAGCAGAATCCAGCACAACACCAAACCGAGCTCGGAGGCTGTAATGCCCCAGTGCCCAAGGCAGAGGGACCAGGACACCCCAGTGAGGCTGAGAGTGGACTCAGCAGCAAAGATTCCACCAAATACACTTGGACATGAGCTAGAAACCCCCAGGGGCACATCCTGCTCACTTCTGTCTGCACAACTCACTCCTCCAAGTCCTCACTGCTGTTGTTTTCCCCTAGCACATGTGTGGGTTCAGCCCAAAGCCTCTTGGCTGCATGGATGAACCTTTAGGGTAGGGGTAAGTTCAGCTTTCACCGGAGAAGTGAATTAACAGCGCCAAAGTGACTTTCCCACGTGTCTCCGGATACCTACCTCCCTCGGAGCTGGAAGAATACTCCTGGCTGGGTGGAGAGGTAGGTAACATGCACAGGGATGCAGCCCATGCTCCAGTAAAACTGAGAGCCTGTGTGTTGCCGGTGTCCACCACCACCTCTCCCATCCATCGCTCCCACGGCGATTTCCAGCAGCCCCGCCTCAGCCTTGCCTGTGCTCGGGCAGGATCGCCAGCCAGCCGGCACTCTGCGTTCCCCAGGCACCCTCAGCGCCTGCCAGCCTGGCCAGGGCTGTCCTGACATTTCCCTGCCGTTAATGAGCCCTGAAGCTCCGCAGGCGAGCGCTCGCCGAGCCGCGTCCGGGCGCGGCCCCGCTCCGCCGCCGCAGCCTCATTAACGGGGCCGGCTGGCAGAGCCCAGACCTGGCCCCCGCCGCCGGCTCTGGAGGAGGGATTATCACGGCTGGTGCCGACCCATCCTTAGCCACAGCCAGGGAATCCGTCCGGGGAAACTGCTCGCCCTGTGTGTCTTTGCTTGCCTTGGTCACGGATGCCCTTGCAGCTCTCGGGGCGTTGAGTGGGATTTTTCCACCCCCACGTGGCTTGCAAGTGATGCAAGGGCAGCACGGGGCCAGGGGACACGGGAAAGGCTCTTCTCTGGACATCCCAAGAGCTGCTGGCAGCCCCGAGGTCGTGGGGGATGTGCCGCAGGGATCCCCACACAGCTGCCTTGGCCATGAAGAAGCCAGAAGGGCTGGTCCCGGGAGCTGCGATCAGGGAGACAACGCAGCCGTAGGAGAAGGGGCTGTTTTGAGACTGAGCTTATTAAACCCTCACTCGCCCCCTCACTGCTCATGGAGTGGTTGTTAGGTTGGGAAATGTCCCTTATGCGTGCCTGTGCCAGCAGAGCAGAGCCGTGCCCCTCTCTGGCTCTCCTTGTCCCCAGAAAAACATCTCCCCAGCTTGACCACAACCATTTGTGAGCGTGGGACAGGGACACTGCTGCCGGTCTTTCCACTGGGCCCTTTTCAAAGAGAGATACTGCATCTCTCTGAGCCACTTTGCCCTGCAATGTGTCCTTCATCAGCCAGGAACGGAGCCTTTCCCTATGGACGCCCCCTCAAAACACATGTTGGCTTTGGGGGTAGCTGCAAAATCACTTCTTTAAATGCCATTTTTGGGTAGATTCAACCCATACTTTTTTGATTCAGCTGGAAAAAAAAGGTTTTCTGCATTGCCAGACTCATTACTCAGATTTTTTGCTATTTTAACCTAGAACTCACAATAACGTCTGGCATCCAAGGAGTGCTTTCATATTTTAAAACTCTTTGCAAACTGTCTGTATCCAGGTGTGTTTGCTCAGACTAAGCAGCTGTTGAAATGCAGGGGCCTGATCCTGCATTGGCAATCCTTTTCCTTCCCCTCCTACAGCTCTTGAGGGGGAAAAAAGCACATCAGGAGTGATGGAGAAGGCGGAAATTTGGAGAGCTGGTGGGTCTGAAGTGCAGACGGAGGGAGCAGTGATGGAGAAGCCCTGTGGAGGTGGCACAGCCTGTGGTGGCTGAGCCAGGTTGTGTTGCCTGCCCTTGGCCTGGCATTAACATTTGGTGCAGCTTCTCCTGGGATCTAACAGAAACTATCCCAGCGTTTTATTCCCTGCTGGGATCCATAAAGTTCTGTGGTCCCACATCTGTGCCTGTGGTACGTGCGTGTGGGTGTGGGAGCGAGCGCGGGTGCCGGCCGGGACAGGCTGCGGTTTTAGCCCTGGGCTCCTGGGCTTAGTCGGGGTCTGCCAAGGAGTGAGGGTCCCTGTGATGTTCACCCCTGGGTGCTCTCAGCCCCTGTGTGCTGCGGAGGGCTGGGCCACCCCCACGTGTTTGCATCCCCCAGCCCTGTCTCAGAGTGTTGCCAACAAATTATTGGAAGGAAAAAGGGGAACCTTGGGGAGGGGTGGCCACGTGCTGGAGGGGCTCCTGCACAGCGAGGGCTAGCGCAGGTTCTGAAGGCTGCCCTGCTCCCCTGGCACACCTGGGCTCCCCGCTGTGAGCTCTGTGCTGAGGGAGGGTTCAAAAAGGACTCGTTCCTAAATAACACATGGGGAAACTGAGGCACAGCAACGAGCCTGGGGGCATGGGGAGGCTACGGAAGAGCTTCAGCCCAGGGCTCCCAGCCGGCTCATTTGGGAACCACTCAGTCAGGAGGCACAGCCCTCTGTGAGCAGCTCCAGCCCCAGCTCCTGCTCCAGCTCCAGCAAGGGTTAAGGCAGCCGTGAGATGGAGCCTGCAGAGGCCCCTGAGCTCCCGAGGAGGAAGATGAGCGTGGCGAGGAGACTCTGCTTCCTCCGGGGCGAGGCTCCCCACCGAGGAAATTGGCAATTAGCGACATAGTTTTAACCACAGAGCGCAGATTCCCAGGATCCGGTGGCTGCTCCGCCGTAGTCCCCATTATCCGTGTTTTTTGTCCCCCGGGGTCCCAGAGCCCTGTGAGATCAGGGACCCATCGTGCTAGGGCAGGACCCCAGGGGTTCGCTGTGGGTTCAAGCACCAGCAGCAGCCACCAGGGATGGGAACATGATGCCCAGCTCTGTGCCTCAGTTTCTCCATCTGCGAAGCATGGAAAGGCTGGGGATGGTCAGGGGGATGCTGGTTAGGGGCAGAGGGAGCTGGGCTGGGTTCCTGCAGGATGGCAGCACTGCAGACCCCCCATCACTGCCTTTTGAGGGGCAGTGCTGCCTCCCTGCCTCCACCCTTGGGGCACAGGATCGGGCCCCAGATTCATTTCAGAAGTGCTGTAAGCCCCCCAGCCCTTCCCACATGGGAAAAAGTAATTCCCTGCCCTCAGCAGCTCCGAAGGGATGGAGAGGGGATGGAGCAGGTAAGCAGGGAGAGACCTCTGCCACCAGACACAGCCAAGTCCCTGGTCACAACCCCGACAGCAGAAGTGCTGACAGATTTACTTGCTCTCACCACTCTGCCCGTGGGGGTTGCACCAAAGGGGGGTCCACAGCCACACATCCCCCTTCCTTCTCCCTGGCCACACCTGTGCAAACCCCTTTCTGCCTCAGTTTCCCTGGCAAGGTGAGCAGGAACAGCAGCCCAGCACTGACTGGGGCAGCTCCCAGCCCCCGGCACGTTTTGTGTGTGTGTGCCCACCCAAAATGTGCCGGGCGGGTCACCCTGCACCGACCCCACCAGCGGCCGCCCACTGCCCCCTCCCCAGCCCCGACCTCTGGAGCTGCTGAATCACGTCTTGGGAAGTGGCTGCCGCCGGCCCGGGCTCCCGGCGGCCTCCACGCATGACCCACTTCTCCCGGCGGCTGCTGCCAGCTGCGAACGCAGCTGGGAGAGCGGCAGCGCCGGTGCTCCAGCCCCGGCCAGGGCTGCCCTGCTTTCCTCCGGCACGTGCTTCCCCAGGGAGCTCAGGTGCAGCTCAAGGCTCACAGCGGGGCTCAGAGCAGCAGCACGAAGCCCTCTTTGGGGACAGGGTTTGTGTCCAGGGGCACAGCTGTGCCGTGCGGGTGCAGGCGGGTGTGCTGCTCCAAGCGGTGCTGCTGGAGGGGACGGTGCCTCTCCCAAACTGCATCACTGTCCCCAGGGACGTGCACCGAAAGGCCAGACCTCACTTCAAGCATCCCAGGGAAGCTCTGGCTGAGGGAGCGGGTGGTGGGTTTAGCTGGGATGTGCCAGGGCACGTGCCATGACTAAGGATGTAAAGGCTCCCAAGGAGCCAGGGTTCACCCCAGCAGGCAGCTCTGTCTTGCTCTGTTGTCACAGCAGGGGAAAACCTTCACCACAGTGCCACAACTCTGCCTGGATTTAAAAAAAATCCCAAACTGGTCCAAAAACTTCTACTGGGAAAGTTTGAATTGGGACCAGAGCTTGGCTGCATGGTCCCCATTGCCACACCTTGATGCCCCTCATGCCCAACCCTGCTCTGAGCCCCACGGGGGCTCCAAAAGCAATGAGCTGCCCTGGGTGAATGCCCCATGGCATTGCCACGAGTCCCTCGGTGCCAGCCCTGGGCACACAGCCACCCTCCCTGTGTCTGTGGGCAGTGGGCACCTGGCAGTGCTGGTGGATGGGACCATGGCATGACCCGGGTGCTGGGCAAGGGGCCGGCCATCCATGGCTGGCGGCCAAACCCTGAGCTGAACCTCATGGGATGGTGCTAAGGGGAATTTTGTAACCCCTGGATCCTTGCCAAACCCAGCCCAGGTAGATTTGGTGTCCCCAGCCATGGGGCTGTTACACCTCCTGACTGTCCTGGCTGGCTACACCGAGTGGGGGCCGTGGGAGAATGGGCTCAGCCATCAGCTGGCTTTGAGAGAAGGAAATGTTTGTGACGGAGGTGGAGAGGGGGCTCAAATGTCATTTTGGAATCTGCTAAGGGGTCTTGGTAAGAAAATCTCATTGCAGTGCTGGCAGCGAGCCTGGAGGGGAACTGGCTCTGCTCATGGGCATGTCCAGGGAGGCTCTGCTCCCTGCAGACCCCGTGGGCTCGGGGCTTTAGCTCAGTCTGTTGGAAAACTTTCAGATGATCATTAATAAACAGCACATCCATCCAAGGAGCTCCCTGAGCACCCACAGTCCCCTGCTGCAGGAGAAAACGGGAAGGACGCAACCGAGTCTCTGGTCTCCCACTGGGGCGCCTGGTGTTCGGTCCAGGTGGGAGTCTGACCGGGGACACGCCAGCATTGCTGACCCCAGGGAGGAGTGGTGTGCCTCTCTGGACAGCGGCTTTGCTGTTTGCCGATAGATCATTGCGGGCGTCTCGCCTGCCCCTCTCCTTGCCCTGCCCGTCCTCCCATCCCCTCTCAAATAAGGGAAGCGGCCTGGTGGTGCCATACCCCACTGATACCCCAAACTCCCGGTGGCAGTGGGACCCTGTGGGATTTCCATGTGGCGCTTTCCTGGTGTACCTGGACACGGTTGTACTCCCAGACAACACAAGAACCCCCACCTGCCTCTGCTCCCCACCTCCAGAGCATCTCCCCTGCTCCGGTTGCAGGCGCAGAGCTCTGAGCTGCTGTCTGTGCCCCATTGCCATCGGGAGATGCTCTGCACCCCCTTCCCGGGGCTGCCGGTTCCCTGTCCCCCACTGCCCCCCTCTGCCGCCTGTGCCCCCCACAGCCCCCTTCCACCGCCAACTTCGGCGCTCTCCTTCCCGCCGACGCTGCCGCCGGAGGGACAGATGGTGCCCTCGGAGACACACCTGCTTGGGTTTTATCTTGGCTCCCAACTTGCATTATTTCACCCGCCAGCCTGCTACGTGCCCGTGCCATCCGCACACCGCTCCCGGGGGGGGGCAAAAACCCCAGACCCCCAACCCACCCGAACCCGGGGCTGAGCTCCCCCCGCCTCCGCCGCCCCCCCAGCCCCCGGTGCAGGTTAAGGTGACCTTTGCATGGAAGCAGCGTCCCCCAAAGTCCCCGGCAAGGCTCCCCCCGTTCCCCCCGCCACTGCCACCCGGCTCAAAGGTGTGGGAATCCAAGGAGCGCTGTGAATCCCTCCCTGCTCCCAGGCAGCAAATACACCCAGCCAGCTCCCCACTCGCTGTCATTCATCTCCACTCAGTTCTATATATTGTTCTGCCTCTTTCTTGGCTATAAAGAGATTCAGTTGGATTTGCTGCTTCCTTTTTTTCAGTTTGTTTTTTAAATACCTGATGAGTATGGAGACCCCAACGTCCTCGCAGTTTGCATATACTCTGCTCCATATCTCTTGAATAACCTTTTTTTCTGCGTCTGAGATCTCTTCACTTCTTTCCCATCTCTCAATCTCCATTTCTCCCTGGACTTTCTCCATGAAAAACAGCCGGCAGGATCCTCCGGGAAGCCAGGAGGAGATAAAGAGAGATGTGTGTGAGCGGCTATATCCTGCGAGAGGAGACAAGGTGTTTGCTCGGCGGCTCTGCGACGTGTGGATGTGTGTGTGTGTGTGTGTGTGTGTGAGAGAGAGAGTGCAGCTGCCTGTCGGCGTGTTTAGATACGGAATTTAAAAAATATCCCGGAGGAATGATGCGTGCGATTAGATTTGAGATCTCCTAGTGCTGTCCATGGCTGTAGTTAGCTTCAGCTTGCCTCGGATGTGTGTGGCTGACTGATGAGGAACTGCCTAAAAGTAAAATATTCAAAGGCATTGCAAGACCAGCCTCTTCACCAATGTGTGAACGTGAGCTCACTTTCTCCCTCTCTCCTCCTCTCTCCCACTCCTCCCTCCTTTCCTCTTTTTTTTTTCCTCCCCGAAAGGGAGGGATGAGAGAGATGTTCTGGGCAACATCAGGACGGTGCTGGCGGGGGGAGGTAGCGCTGGAAGTTTTTTTTCCAGCCCTTTGTAAACAGCTCAGAGGAAATTCAGAATCCAGAGTGCTGAGTTAAAGTTAGCCCAACCGCTGGCCGCGCCGAGCTCTGCCCCGGCTCTCCTCTTTGCGCTCCCTGATTTTGCAGGAGGTGATGTTTGGAAGGACAGACCCTCGTTCACCTCCGATCCTTGGGCTGCAAACAGAGTCGGGTCGAGAGGGGAGCACGAGGCACCCGCACTGCGAGAACCCCTGTCTGCCCCCCAAAAGAGATCCATCCTGGTCTGTCCCATGGGGACTTTTTAACGCCGAGAATTTGCTCTCCCTTCTTGTGGCAGGACCCGGCTGAAAGGGATCCAGAGTTAAGGCACTCGTCAAATGAAGGTATTATTGCCGCTCCGCGATTGCATCGCTGCTGGCAGCGCCTCGGCAGGGAACACCTCCTCCCCAGGCTTCCCGCCGCCTTCGTGGGTGTGCGTTTGGGGCTGGTTTTCACCCAAATGCCATTCCCAGCTCCCTGACAATCCGGCATGTTAAACCCACGGCACAGTCCGTTTGCACAGAGAGCAGGAAAATCCTACGGAGCCTTGTAATAACCGCGAGTCCCCCAGAGGGGGACCGGAGACAAGCGAAGCAGCGGGTGTGCCCCGCCGCCTCCCGCAGCCGCTGCGCACCCCGGCAGGGCAGACGGGCGGACAGACGGACAGACCGACAGACGGGCTGCGGGTGCCGCTCTGACAGCCTGGGGGGTGGCTGCGCCCCTGGAGGGGCTGGAGCTTTGTTATTGCAGAGCTGTCGAGGCTTTTTGCTGTGTTTCTCCTCCAAACCAGCCTCGGCCACCTCCCCATTAGCAGCCGCCAGACTGGTGGTGTCAGCAAATTTGCTCTTGCAGAGCTAATGAGAGCTGGTGGAGAACATGCTGCCCGCAGATCCCCCGCTGCGGGTCCCCCAGGGAATGTGTGCTGGGACAGACCGGGAGCCCCACGCATCCGTGAGCCCCTCGGCTCGAGTGCAAAGCTCAGCTGCGAGCTGCTGAACCCACCAGAGTGACAACAGAGCAGAGCGGCCAGCCTGACCCGGCCAGAGGTCAGGAATCGTTCAATAACATCATCACCAGCTGCTGGATCATCAGATTTTCACCAAGTTTGGATTTGCCTTGTGACCATTAGCCACTGGGATGAGCAGCCATGAGCCCCAGCTCAGACATTAACTACAATGTCCCTAGGTGGTCACCAGGCAGCAGAGAAACCCCTCTGGACCCGGGATGGCAGAGCCAAGCTTATCACCTTCCCTTGAGGTGCAGGTGAAGAGGTGCTTTAGACTTAGCTTAAACCCAGAGCCACCCAGCTTAAACCCAGAGCAAAACTGCAATGCAGTGCAAGTGCTTTCAAAAGGGGAAAAATCAAATTCTGACCAGTATGAGCACTGGGGGGATAATCTGGGTGGAGCGTTGGTTATCACTTGCTGTGTGTTTAAAGAAAAGGAATCTTTGAAGCTTTTGTACGTGGTGTCCTAGCCCACCCCGGGCTCACAGCCTGGCACCTGGTTCCTGGGTGCAGTGGGTGCCTTTCCTCACTCCCTGGCACAAGGAGTCGAAGGGTGTGGGCTCAAAAGCCTCCTCTTAGAAATATTAAAATATTAGAAATTATTAGAAAAGTAAGTGAGAAATCCCCCAGCCTTTTCCAGGCTTCTGCCTCCCTCTCTGGGCTCGTCAGGTCTGGCCCTGGCAGGAGCCCAGCCCCGTTCCCATGTGCCATCCTGCTCCACGAACAGGAGGTGGGGAGTAAAGCTGTGGTGATTCTCTGCTGCCTCAAAATCCCAAACGATCCCAACAGCCCTGCATTTCTGCTTCTCGTCCCAGACGTGGGACATAAATCAAGGGCAGGAGTGCAGGCACACGCTGTCACGTGCCTGCCACCCGTTTCCATGGTTTCCCATGACTGTTGCTCTCAAGGGCTTGGGGTTAGGAGGCGACTTGTTCCAGAAGGAGAAAGATGCTGCGGTGACACCATTGCTGCCTGCTGGCCCGGAGGGGAGCTCAGCACAGTGCCTGCTGCTCACACAGGGCACTCCAGGGCTGTGGGGCTCAGGGAGGGGGACAGAGAACTTGGTCCCCGTGGCCACTGAGATGGGGTCAGCCTGCATAATCCTTACTGAAGAAATCAATCCATCTCTCTCAGATCCTGATTCAACACCCTGATCCCTTTCCCCTCACCAGCTGAGCATCACAGCCCTCCTGCTTCCCACCTCCTTCCTGTGGACCTGTCCCCGTGATGGGGTGACACTGCGGTGCCCTGTCCCTGCTGAGCCCAAGCCTGCTTCTCCCAGAGCTTCTGCACAGCAGGAAGAGATCAAGTGCTTGTTCAGGCCATCCTCCATCTCAGCTGCAGAAGGTGAGGATGGGTTTCCAGGCCCTCCAAGCCCCTGCTTGTGGCATGCCATGTTCCTGAGGGGTCTGTACCCACCTGCCAACGGCTTCTCCCACTCCCCCCGTGCCCTCCCACGTTTCCTCTCCTCCTCTCATGTGCTGGGTGCAATGAGAAATGTACTTGGCTCCTAATCCTTGAGTGGGAGGTGAAGGCAAAAAACCCCAAGACTTCAGCTCCACAGCATGTGGGATGTGGATGATGGCAGATCCCCACCTTTGACTTCTCCACTGTCTCTGGGGTGAAGGCAGGCACCCCAAATCCAGACCTTCAGGGCTGAGTCCACCCTTCCTGGTGCAAGGGGACAGCCTTGTTATTTGGTTCCTGGAGAATGACAGGTCATTTCTTGTGTCCCCTGCAATGCCAGCTCCCTGGGACCTTCTGACAGACACCATTACTTGGGGTGGTCCCAGGAAGGCACCACATGAGATCCATCAGGGAGTGCTTTGGGAAGGAGCTGCAGGAGCTGCCCCAAGGCCTTGGTGCTGGTGGGATTCCATGGGTGCAGTGAGGATCCCTTCTCCAGACCCTCAAGACACCAACCTGGCCAGAACAGGAGCAGTCCTGGGATTCTGAGTGGAATAAGGCTGAAGGCACCAGCGTGGTGCATGCCAGGTTGGGTGTTCCTCCTTCATTCTCCTCCCAGAGCCGCTCCGGGCTGCTGCAGTGTCTGACCTGGAGATACTGGACTTGTCACCCTGACCTTTCCTGAAGCAAAGCCTCTGGTTGCCAGCCCAGCTCACCCAGCAATGCCCTCAGCATGCCAGGCCTCTCTCTCCCCTTTCCTAATCCAGCCCTGCTACCAACTGCAAAATCCTGGCCTGAAAAGGAATAACAAGACTTTAGGAATGGCTTTGCAGTGCTGCTGCCCAGGGAGGGAAGGATTTAGCCTAAAGCCTGTATAAATGCTCAGTGCTTATTGCAGGTTTCCTTCCCCCAGCCTCTCTGATCCTAGGAGATCCGTGTGCAATCCTGACGCTCCAGCTCTGTGCCGGCAATGCCTGTGGTCTGAGCCATCTCTGCAGGATCAGGCTGGAGGACAAAAGGGGCTGCAGCCAGCAGGACCCCCCCAGATCCAGCTGGGCTTGGATGGCTGCCTGAATCTCCATCCCAAGGCGGGGGTGATCCCGGTTTAACCACACGGTCATTGTCCACGTTGCTGGAAGGCTTGGTCACCAATTTACTCGGAAAGACCCAAAGTACCGAGAAGCTGGGATTTCCCCAGTTCTGTGTCTTCAGCTTGGCTGGGAAGAGATGTGCCAGGGAAGTGACATTGAGGGGAGCTGCTGTCCCCTCCCAGCCCTGGGCAGCTCTGTGATACCCAGGCTGTGGTGAGGGGCAAAGCCGGGAGCAGACATTCCTCTGCTGATGGAATCCAGACTGCAGACGGTGCTGCTGGAGCTGTGGGGAATGTGCTTAAACCAAACCCCAGCCCAGATGCTCTTTCTTACATGGAACAGGGTTCCTCTGCTCTGGCGTCCAAGGGGTTCCTCTGCTCTGGGGTCCGAGTCCAGCAAATGTGGCTTTGTGCAGAGACTGAGGTGCCACCAGAGCAAACCTTCCAGTGGGACCCTGCCCCGAGCCCCCAGCTCCCAGAGGGGACCCCAAACCCTGCAGCCACTCCAACCTCAGCTCATCACTCCTGTGTGTGGGAGCAGGAAGGTGTGGGATGCTGGGGACTGGGGCAGCAGCAGCCCTGAGTATGGGATGAAGACCCTTGGCAGCAGCAGGCAGAGTGGAGGCAGTGGGCGTGATGGGGACAGCACAACCTCCCCATGACCTTAAGCCTTATGTCATCTTTTCCGGCTTCCTCCCCAAAAAATCCCTACCAACCCACACAATCCAAAAACCCTCAAAGATTAGGAAATCCAGTGGAATAGGAAGAAAGGAGCCCTGGGAGCAGGGCTGGCGCTGCCCAGGGCTCTCAGTCAGGACAGGGCAGGGCAGGGCAGGGTGAGACACTGCTGAGACAACCCTGGAGAACATTTCCAACCCAGACCAACCTGTTCCTGGACTGGGAACGTTGCAAAAACTCCCAGTCCCACACTGGGATTTGAGGAAACTGAAACCTTGTGATGCAACTGGGAGAGATGAAGCAAGAGACACTCAGGAAGCAGATGACAGATCCAGCACCACAGGGCTTCATGGACAAGGCATTAGCCAGCTGGTAAACTTCCCCAGATCCTGACCAGCCTGTGGTGTCACCACCTTCCCCTTTACCCCCAGTGCCCAGTTCTTGCCCCCTGGAGCACAGCCCCTGTCAGAGCCAGACCCTTCAGCGGTAAGCAAGGGTGACAGGGTTATTGGGAAACAAGTCCACACTTCCAAACTGATTCTCTTTGCTGCTCTTTTCCTTCCTGAAGCTGGTCTGAGCATGGCAGGGGTTGCTCAGGAAAGCCAGCAAGCTAATATATTCATGTCATCTCACATTTGGTGCCAGGACATGAAGTAAACACCGTCAGGGACTTCGCTCCGGTTCAAAGACAAGCCCTGATTCTTATTCTGATCACATTATCCATGCTCCTTGTACAGCTTCATTGATTCATATCTTAAAAAGAAAAGCCTTCAAAACCCATTAAGTCTGCCCTGTCATTCCAGCCCTGCTCTCAAGGGCCAGGGCAAGAAGCATTAACTAATCTGCTCACATTACCTTGCCTTTGAACCGAGCACCTCTCAGCATCAATCAAGAGTGTTTGGAGGTGATACGTTCCCGCATGGGGCGAGTTTTGGCCGCCAAGGTCACCCAATGACCTCAGTGCCAAAGTCAATCGATTCCAGAAGATGTGTTTTGCATTGCAGAAGTCACCCAAGTGAGTGCAGGGGCCAGCACTTAGGCACTGCCCCCCGCACCGGGCTCCCTCTGGCACTCGGGGGCAGCCAGGGCTCGTGCCCACAGAGGGACGTTCGGGCAGCCCGAGGGATGGGTCCCTGTTTGGTTAGGAAGGGCTGTGTGGTTATAAACAAGTCCCTGAAGGAGTGAGCTCAGGGCCTCGGGCAGCACGTGGGGTGCAAGAATGGGGACTTTGCTGGTGTCAGCCTGGCTGGGTCTCGGTGAGGGGAGAGGAGTTTACAAGAGTTTACCTCCCAGGGATTACGAAAGCCAGGCTGCTGGCTGCCAGGGAAAAGAAGGTCCTTCCAGCCTCTTGGGCTTCAGCTCAGCCAGAAGCCGCTGTTTATTTGGCTCCAGTGACTTCCCAGCATACCGGACCGTGCTCCTGGGGGCTCAGCGTGCTCCAGAGTGCCTGGCCGGGACACGGGGCTTGGCCACGCCACGCGCTCCCCGGTGCCTTGCATAAGGCAGCTCTGCACCCTCCGGCCGGCCTGACTTAGGCTCAGGAAGGAATTATTCACTCTTGTCTCCATCTGGCCGCAGGACACACTTGGGATGTTTCTTCCACCACTCTCACAAAGGTTTCCCACCCTGCCGGTGCCAGCGATGAGGCCAGATCCGTGCCCTTTGCTCCCGGCCGACCCCCAAGTTCAGGAACGGGGACTGTTTACTGGAAAGCCTTAGAGGAATTTGGTTTTACTGACATTTCAAGTGCTGCTTGAGACTGTTGTTTTCAGGGCTTGGAGTACTTTGAGAGGACATGTCCACCAGGAGAGGATTAACCACAGCTGTCCCAGGCCCCTGCCGTGGCTGGACTTAGGGGGCATCTCCGGCTGTGGCTGGATGGGGATGGAAAGCCAGGCTTCCTGGAAAGCTCAGTTTTGCTTTCTTTCAGACCTACCCACTCACTGAACCCAGACCCATCTAGGTTGCTTGGATTTGGTTCTGGCGTCAAAACCCTTTTGTAGGAGGAACCTGTTTTCTGTCTGAGTTATGGGAATGTCCAGATTGGGGCTCTTCTCAGCTGTCCTCCAGAGGCCATGCCAGCCTGTCTCATGCCCTGGGGCCAAAATGGACCTGGAGCATGGGGAAACCCTCAGGGTTGTGTGCACAGCTCCAAAAGGAGACACATCCCAGCTTTGATGAGCACCAGTGTTAGATTCCATGGATCAGAGCCCATTGCCATGCTGTCCATGTGGGACAGGCACTGCTGGGGGTGGGGGCAGAGAGCATTCGCTGGAGGAACCTCATGGCAACGCCCCACCTGGGGGCAAAACCCCGCAGCCAGTGTCTGCAGCTCCCTGCCTGCTCCAGGGCTCTTCTCCAGGCCAGCACCATCACCACCATTAAGCCCCGTGTGTGTGCCCACAGATCTGCATGGCACACACAGCTGCCTTTCCCCTGCCCCTCTTGCAGAGGTGCTTCCCAGTTCTCTTTAACCTAAACCCACAAAGTCACTCCCAAACATGTTCTGCTTTGCAAACGGCTGAGCTGGGACATGATGCGTGAAGGCGATTCACTGCCCGTGGAGCTTAGAGTGGAGGGGAAGGCTTCCCTGGCAAGAGAATTGGATGGGCAAGGAGATCTGGGGGACAGCATAGTGCCAGAGCACCTCTGTGAAGAAAGGTGTGTGTGCTGCTGAGCTATGGGAGAGCGGGGACGAGGAGGCAAACCCGGCCCGGGTGAGGGAAGGATGCAGACAAGGTCTTGGGATCAGCTGGCTGAGATGAGTCCACGGGGATTTACAGGCAGGGCTGAGCCTGTCAGATTACTGGAGCCAGGAAGTGGGGAGTGGGTGGAGGCAGGAGGAGGGATGGAGGAGCTGGAGGGAAAGAGAGGAGCAGGGGGAAGGTGGGCAGAGGGGATGGAGGCACACGGGAAAGGGGGGAGCAGAGGGGAGTAGCCGGCCCTGGTGGTGTGGGGCTGGTGGGGGCAGGACGACAGACTGGGGGTGCCACGGGGTGGGTGGGTGAGAACTGGCCTGGTCCCTGACACGTCTACCCCAGCACCCACCTGGCCAAAGTGCAGGGCTGGCACCAGCCAGGGCAGGAGCACCACACACCAAAACCAGTTCAATGCTCAAGGTGTTACAGACCAGCTCCGAGGCTCCCTCCCACCCGGAGGTCAGACGAGAGTGTCCTCATTTGCTGCCTCTTAATTACATCCGATCCTGCCTTAATTCCTCCTAAAACCTTCCCAGAGAGCTTTCAGGTGGCTGCTGGGGAGAGGTGCCCATGAGCCGGCCAGCCAGGCACGGGTGACAGAGCTGGGCTGAGCAGTGCCTCCGGGAGGGATATGAAGGGCTGTGGGCGCTGGTGGTGATGGAGGAAGCGCCATGTGCACCACCATCCTGATCCTGGGTCCACTGGTCCTCCTGCTGCGGCGCCGCTTCTGCAACAAAGTCGAACCGTACGTCCTCTCCTGTCCCCCTCTCGACCCCTCGGGGCCCTGGGGCTGGGGATGGGAGGGTGAGGGGTGGCCCTGGGGTGGAGGATCTCACTCCTCAACCTATATCGTTCATGGAGATATTTGGGTTCCTTCTGGTTTTGGTTCTCCGGGGGACGCCAGGAGACATTTGCTCGAGCTGGGCAGAGAGGAGCCTTCTGTGATGTGCTGTCACCTCCTCTCCCCTGCAGCAGCGCCAGTAAGGAGGAAATGCAGGACTGGTCCTCCTGTTTGTCTGGTGCAAAGGGCCAGGGATGAACCACTGGGATGCTTTCACACGCACTGATCGAGGTGTTTCCCAAAAGGAGCAGTCCAGCACCTGCAGCCAGGCTGCCCGACTGCCTTCATGCCTCGGCTTGGGAGGAGATTGAGCAGTGATCTCAGCGGTGGGGACACCACCAGGCTGCCACTGACACCCAGCCGGTGTAAAACAGCCCTGGGGAGGTCCCGCTCCATCCCTGGGGTTCCGGGAGTTTGGATGAGTGTCTGGGTACGTGGAATGCTCGAGAGCATCAGCTAAACGTCGGCTCTGAGAAGAGCCAGCAGCCACCAACCCGCACCCTGTTGCGCTGTGCTCCGTGTTCGCACACGCGCTCACACTCATCCTGGCTCCGGGGCGAAGGCAGGGAGCAGATGGGAAGGGACTTGCTGCAGTCCCACACCAAGGCAATGACAAAGCTGCGACAGGAGGGCAGGGTCACCTCCTGCTCGGCGCGTCCCCGCTGCGCCACGGGCACGGTGCCGGCGGCTGCGGCTTCCACTACCTGCAGCTCCCCGTGTGTTTTGGGAGGGAGTCTCGTTCCCGTTCGGCACTCGCTCGGCTTCAGCTCGGTGGCAGCGGGGCCACGCTCACGGCGCTCACAGCCCTCACTCGCTGTGCAGCGCCTGCTCCAGCACCAGGCTCAGCTCGGGAGGTTTCCTCTGGAGACGCACAGATCTATTTACCAGTGGAAACTGGAGACATCTGAAAGCGGGGAGGTCAAATTGCCACTTATTGAGCAGATTAGGTCAGGGGAAGGAGAAACAAGAGCAGGGAAGACATCTCCTGGCCTCTGTGGCCCTGGCTGTCCCTGTGCTACCTGCAGCACTGGCTGAATTAAACACTCATGGAGTGTCTGAGCAAACGAGCTGCAGAGGTGGGGGCTGTCTCTGGGCAGAGGGTACGGGGTGATTGGCAAGGCTGGCAGGCTGCAGGTCCATCCCTTGGGAAGCTGCAGGAGGAATGGGCAGGTACACGGCTGGAGGACAAGTCACTTGGAGTGACGGCACCAGAGCTGGCAGTGTGCAGACAGCCCCGTGCCCCAGCCCTGGACAGATGCAGATCCAGCTGCAGCACAAGCCCTGCCCAGGGGAGCAGCGTGCAGGGTCAGCTTCTTAGGAGCAAGCAGTGAATAAAGCACAAATCTGTGCATGAGGAAGGAGCCTGGAGCTGAAAAGGCTGGGGTTGGGAGGGATGTGGTGCTGCCCTGGCTTCCTCCACTCAAGGCAGGATCAGCACTCCTTCCACCACATTTAAACTGGGGGCCCATAGCCTGGTTCTGGCTTCATCATCATCATCATCATCATCATCATCATCATCATCATCATCATCAACGTGTGGCGGTGAGACAGCAACACAACACAGGGACAGAATGTGGCTGGTGCCAGCACCAGCAGCAAAAAGCTGGAATGAGCACAAGGGCTCCCATCACGGCATGGACCTGGGAGCATGAGGGAGACTCAGAGCTGTACAGCCAGGAAAAACTTCCTCCAAGCCCTGTTGCAGCCTTCAGACAGGCACCTGCCCATAGAGAAGCCGTACACTCCTAGGTTAGTTCCTTTTTGTGATTAATTGCTCTCACCATTAACGACCAGCAGCTATTAACAGCTTTTCTACTCGATCTATTTTGGACATTCATCTACTCGCCTTGCTCGGTGCTGGCATAAATCAGAGCCTTTCCACTGACAGCTTTACACCAGGAGAGATTCTGTTTCCAGTTTTTGTGTCCTGGAAAAGAAAAGCAGCAGAAGCAAGAGAAAAATGGGCTGCTGGCCAGGGACTGGGGAGAAGTGGTACAGGAGACTGTGGACCTGGTGAAGGGCAGGCAGCATCCTCAAGACCAGGAACAGAGGCACCAGAGCCCCAGTCCTGTGTTGATCCAACAGGATTTTGGCCAGCTAGAGGACCAGGCTTAGGCTGGTCAGGGACCAGGACCCCATACAGCAACAAAGACCAGGATTTTCCATATGTGCCCTGCTCTGGATGACCGCTGGTTTAAAGACATCCCTGAGAAACTGCACATGTGAAGAAAAAGTCAGGAGCCCACATGTTCCATGGGATAAACCTGGCTCGGTGCAGGATCAAGCCTCTGCCTCTGACGTCCCCGTGTGCGAAGCAGGGCGTGCATCCTGGGCAAAGGACACAAATGAACAGCACAGGCAAGATCAGATTATGTGAAATCCCCTGCTCACTTGACCTCCTTCACGTCCCTGTCTTCTATTTATATACCTTGGGGCTGCCAGGAACGGCACAGGTTGTCCTTGGCCCACCCTCAGAGAGCTGGGGTGCTCAGCCATGGGATTAGCGTTGGCCACTGGAGCTGGCTGCCACCATCTCAGACAGAGAGGTTTGAAGGGATTCCTCCCAGCATCCCGACTGTGGGGTCTGCTATCCCCGCCCCTTGCTGGAGTTGAAAAGCAAACTGGAACACTGTCCTGGACTAACCTGCTGTCAAGAGACAGGAAGGTCAAGAGGGACTCCTTGGGCTCCAGTGCTTGGATTTCCTCAACAAGCAGAGATTTATTCTTTGTTTTGTGTGATATTTAACGGGAAGGTCCTGGCTGGGAGCCAGGGCTGGCTGTAGATGTCTGCTCTGCTTGCCTTTCTCATGTTCTTCCCCTCCAGTCTCTTCCTGGCAGGAGCTGCTCACCGCCTGCTCCTGGGTTTGGGGAGGTAGAGATGCTGCTGGCGTGGAATGCGGGCTCTGGTCTTGGTGCCGGTCCAGCACAGGGGAGGCAGGGCACTGAGCACCCAAGGGAGTACAGGAGCACCCAAAGGGGCACAGGTCACACAAAGGAGTCTGCTGGAAAGAGCCAGGTCTGTGAGATGTCCTCCATGGAGAGCTCTTGGAGAGGTCTCAGGCTTGGTGAGGCAGTGCTGGACTACGGCAAAACAAAAGAGGAACTTTGGGAAGTGAAACGTGGGTTTGCTTTACTGCTGTTTTCTCAGCCCCCTGACAGGCTGGACATGAATCCCCTGGGCCCCAGAGGGGTTGTTTTCCTGGGGCTGGGAGCCAGGGCCGTGGAGAGAGGGAGCGTTTAGTGCCTGTGCTGATCTCCCCCCAGGAGAACACCCCACACGCTGTGCTGCAAGGCAAGGACAGGCCCTCTGCACTTCAGGCTGGGGAAAACAGAGCTGGTAGCTTGGCATCATCTGGATTAACCTTCCAGCTTATATCCCTCTGGGAAGCAGGACGTGACCTCCTCATTTCCTCTGCCCGGGCACGGCTGGCAGCCGGCAGCGGTGGCACACGGCTCTGCTTCTCCAGGCTGGAGCAATCAGCGCGCAGCAGGCAGGCACAGACAAGTGGCAGCCAAATTTCTGAACACTTTAAATACATTAGCAAGGCCACAAACACAGCCCCAAAGTGCTGCAGGCACAGAAAAGCTGATAAATAACCCCCAAACCCACCAGCAAGGGAACACCCCTCCTCTTTCCACAGGAGATAGGGCTTAGCATTGCTTTCCCCCCATATCTGCACAGCAGCTGAACAGCTCCACTCTCTCCCTGGCTGTTTTCAATCCAGTACCAGAAGGGTCAATTCTGTGCCACTTCTGCGGAGTCATTATCCTGTCGGTTATATAAATGTCTGGGCATGCACAAAAGGCAGTGCTGATACAGTGGCTCTGACACCAACTCTCTCCAACACCTGCTTTTCAGCTGGGGAGAGAGCTGAGCACAAGAACATTTCGAGAGCTGTCACACAGAAGGCTGCTGTCTTTCAAGCTGAATGGAGGTCTAAATAGCTCTCACTTCTGCTTTAGAATCTCATTTCTAAATGCAATTAATACTGGCACATGCATAATGAGAGACTGACGAGTGAATACAGACTCCGGCAATAAAGAAGCCAGCCCCAAGTGCTGTGTAAATATTACAAATCCTCACGGGGAGCTGACCCGGGGAAGACAGCTTTCTGATGATTAAACCCCAGTGACAATACGACTGCATTCCTACATCTGTCACAATACTACCTGCTGATACATAATGAGCCACGCTAAAAGAACTTGCTCTCGCTGCTCTTCAATGCAGATAAAATGTCTATTTGCAGAAAGTAATTAATCTCTTCTTCAAAATCAGGAACCTTAGTGTCCTTGGTAACAACATGCCAGTGACTCAGAGAGCATCTCTGGCTTTTCCTTCTGATTTTGGAACGAGTTACTGAAAGTGACCCCAAATTCTAGCACTGCAAAGGTGCACAAGTGGAAAAGCCAACGGCATCTGGAGGTAGGGACAGGTTTCACCCACCTTTCTGGTCTCTGCAGGGCTGCTTTGGCAGCTTAAGGAGGTCCCTGGACTTGTTTCAGCCACGTTCCTTATGATGAGACGAGCTCTGTCCCAAGATCTGGTCCCCAACCCATTGAGCACAAGTTCCCTTTTACTGTGGAGTCTAACCAGGCAGAGAATAAACTGTCAGAAGAGCAAGGGCCCGATCACGGGATGAAGCTGCTCCCTCTTTTGCCTGGTTTCTGCAGCAGTAACTGCTGTGTGCTCTGTGTGTGTGTGTGTGTGTCCATGCCTGCTCCCCCAGATGGCTTTCGAGCCTGCTGGCTTATTTCAGCCAAGTTTGGCAGGGGATGGAGGTTCGAAGACATCCATTCCCCACCAGGTAGTGAAGATGCAAAGCCATGAGCACCAGTGTGGCAGAGGGATGCGGGGAAGTGCTGCTGGCAGATCCCCTGGTCCCCTTGAGGGTTGTGCTTGGGCATGGCCTGCTCCTCCAGCCCACCCCAGGCTGGCTGAGATTCGTGCTGAAAAGGCAAAGTCGCTCCAAAGCACCCAGGGGCCATATCTGCTTTCTATGAAATTCGGTGGGAAGCAACCAGTGCTGGATGTCGCTCACTGACCCAGTTCCAAAGCCCAGGGGAAGCATGGGCCTCGATACAGGGACAGCTGCTCGGAGAGCGGGTGATGGAAGACTTGCATGATTTATTTATTTCCTGGGAAATAAGAAAGGAGAAGAAAAGAATTGTTGGATAAAATCAGCATATTCCGGGCTAAACTGTGCTGCAGCAATTCCTTGTGGGACTGGAGCTGAGCTGCTTGGTCCCCTGAAAGGGAGATTCATCCCTGCTGCTGCACGATGCTCTGCAGAGCCGGGGGGGACGTGGGGAAAAGGAGGGCTTGCTGTTACTGAGGGCTCTGCTCTTCAGTGCAAAAATGCCCCTCACTGGGGCGAGTTACCACTTCCCTTGAGACAGGGGCTGCAGTCGGCACCGCTGCCCACAGCTCACCCCATCTCCTCTGTCCCCAGGCACGCCGAGGGAGAGGAAGAGATCGGCAGGGAGGCTGGCTCTGACCCTCGCACCACGTAACAGCGCTTCGGAGTAAAGGCCAGGTGGGATGCAGCCGTCATCTGGGATGATGCAGCTTTGAGGGAATAGTGGGAAGGAAGTGCTAGTTTGGGGCAAAAAGCCTGGTCTTCACCTTCAAGCTTTTTAATGGTGATTTTTCTGTGTTTCACGCAGGATTTATAGGTCTTCCTGCCTGTTGGTGAGGCTGTGAAGTCTCAAGAAAAGTGTCTTGCTCTGGAGAAAGGAAATTAAAACCTGGAATGGCTGGATTGGAAGGGAAAACCTCGTTTTCCCATTACTTTCAATAGCATTTCAGTTCCCAGGTGAGGCCACACCCAGCCCTTTCTCTGTGGCCTCCCACCTGCTGCCCGGATGCCAGGAGCATCTCGCAGGGACAGAAAAGGCGGCAGAGCCAGCGGTGATCCAGTTGGGATGGGGTGTGGGGGGTGCTGGTTGCCCAAAGATGCAGATGCCACACCCCTGGAAGTGGGGTTGGATGGAGCTTTGAGGAGCTGGTCTAGTGGAAGGGGGTTGGAAAAAGATGGTTTTTAAGGTCTCTTCCAACCTCAGCCATACTGTGATTCTATGTGGGATTTGGGACTGATGTGGCTTTGTGTCCTGCTCAGTGACCCCAGGGAGTGAGGCCTGGCTCTGGGGTGTGCATCTATGGCTCCCAGCAAAGGTCGGGTCACTCACACACCACTGCCTTGGTTCTGGGAGGGAATCTTTGGCATCAAGGGTGAGGGGACACTGGGTTGGGCTACGGGGGGAAATTGGAGCCGGAGCTGTCTTTCCTAATCCCCCCCTGGGCACTGCTGAATGCCCAGGGCAGCTCAGGGACTCACCATGCCCTGCCTTCCCTTTGGCAGATCCCCCAAGGCTTCTAACCTCGTCTGGCCCAGCTCTCAACAAACAATTAACCCCAATTCACCAATTAACCACGGCTCCTTCTCATCCTGCAGCTCCCCTGCGCTCTGCAGCCGGCACCAAGCACGTCCCGGCCTCGGCACCTGCCAAAACCCTCGGCAAAACAACCCATGACAGCAACAAACCCACACCACCCAGCTGCCCTCCCGCAGCTCAGGGAGGACCAGGCTCTGGGCTAAACGCTGGAGCAGGAAGGAAATTTGCCTGCCTGAGGCTGAGCCCTGGGTCGTGGCCAGCAGCCCCAGGGCACGGAGCGATCGGGGGTCCGGCTCCCGGCCATGGGGTTCTCACGTGCTCCGCAGCTTTCCCATGGATATAAAGCCATTAATAAAAGATCAGTTTGCAGACACAGCTCGCTGTAGATGACAGCATTAGAGGCACATCGGCTTCTCCTAAGCACCAGTCTCGTGCTGGGTTTATTTGGTCCATTTGTGGCGGGGGAAGAGTTGCGTTCGGCATTCAGAGATGTCTCGTGTCTGGGAGAAGTAGCGGGGTGAGATATATTTTTGGCTCTATTTAGCCACAAAAATTTGGGTTTAGAATAAAGAGAAATATTCCTGTTTGCTGCCAAACTGAGGCAGACGATTTCTTGTGCAAGCCTTCGTTTGTTTGAGGACTCGGTGTCCTGCTGTAAAAATAAACGCTCTGATGGGAAAAGTCTTATCGGGGTGTGCTGATCAGTCATTGGGAGCGGTGGGCTCGCAAACATCAGCTCCAACCTAACCGGAAAAGCACTTCTCAAAGCTTTTGCAAACAGATATCGGACAGAAGGAGACAGGTCTTTGGTTTTTTGGTGAGTGAAGTAGTCACAAGCTGAATCTTTTCTGTGGGCACAGTTGCGCTGGCCTCACCATGGCTGGCATGAGTTTTCAGTGCCAAATACACCCAGTCTGCACCCAAACCAGGCTGTTTGCTCCTCCTGAGAGCCAGCCAGCTCTGACAGCCACAGGAATGGGGGAAGGAGAGAGGCTGATGGTGGGGAAGAAGCCTGGAATGTGGCTCCTGCCCAGGATGTTCCCGGCTGATGTCAGCACCCTCTCCCCATCCTGGGGCTGTAGGGTCACCTCCCTGCCTCAGAGGTAAGGCCAGACATATGGACAAGAGCTCCCAGCAGCTTGGTTCTCCATACTGAGAATTTCACAACTGTATACAGAGTTTTCCTAATGGATTTTTTCCCTGTAAGTTTTTAAACTAAGCTTCTTCAACCTCAACCCATGTTAAACATTTTTTTCCCTTCCTTTTGGCTAAAGAAGTATTACGATGGGGAGGAATAAAATTGGTTTTACCTGGAGCTGCCTTCATTTTATAGCAGATCAAAAGCAAGATACAGAGTCAATAATGCCAGGAAGGGGGGTCAGGGGATGAATACAGGGCTGTGCTGAAGGCAGCACTGAAGAGATTGGAAGCTGAAAAGACAAAAGCTTACCAGGACTGAGCCTCAAAAGCAGAATCAACTCCTCTGATGATATGAATCACCTGGATTCCCCTGACATGCTGGTACTGCTGTAGAATAGCTTTTATGTATTGGTTTAAGGGAAAATAAAGGTTAAGGGCTTAGCTGGAGAGGTGCTGTTCAGTGTGGGTGGGCAGAAATGAGCAACGAGGAGGATCTGCAAGGTCAGAAATGGGCTGGAGAGGAACCCTGAGAACGATGGGTGTATGCTGGGGCTATGAGACCCCCAAAGACTGGAGCAGAGCCTCACTGAGGAGAGCTCACTGGAGCCCTGATCTGCAGGGTGAGCCCAGGCACAGTCATCCTGGGCTTAGTGAAAATTCACATTGCAGTCTGGACCTTTCCATCAAAAACTCCAACCTTTCTCCCCATCTGGACCAGCACTCAAAAACTCCCAGAAAGGACAACATGGGGCCAGATGGAAATGGTGCCTGCAAATGTCACAGTGCTGCTGGGAACAGGGTCCAGTGCCCTGCAAACCTGGGTGTTCAAACAGCGCTTGCTAAATCAGCTGCAGGGGAGCGTTGTAGGTTTGGGGGATAAAGGTTCCCTGAGCCATGGGAAGGCCAGCTCTCTGCCTGGGGACCTCCGAGAGGCTGGATTTCGTGAGAAATGTTCTTTATTTACTCAGCCAGCCACAGCCAGCAGCTGAGCTCAGAGCGGGTGAGTCTGCCTGTAGCCAGCGGCTGCGCAAGGCTTGCTGGCCACGGCGAGGTGTTTGCTGTTTGCACGGAGATTTGGGATGGTCCCGGAAGGCCCTAAGTGGGTGGGAGTGGGAATTCGCTTAAGTCGTTCATTGTGTCCTCTCTGCTGGCCAAAACCACCCTCCACTTCATGAGAAACGCAGAAGGGGTGGTGGCAGCCCTCACAGGTCAGGAATGGTGTCACCAGCGGTTTTCTGAGGGATGCTGATGGACATGGTCCCCCCATCGTGGTCACACTGTCGTGATCCCACTGAGGAGATGCTGTTTGAGGAGGAAGGAAGGATTGTGACGTCTCTGCTCTTCTTCTTTCCATCTCTGTCCCCATTAAAATACAGTTTGGGAAAAAACCAAAAAGGGAAATGAAAGGTTGAGTGGGCTACCCCCAGCTGGGGGGTGGAGGTGATGTGGGACCCGCAGTCCCGCATCCCGCATGGTCTGGAGGAGGGGGTGAAGCTGTGGGGCCTTGCTGGGCCCAGGTCCCCGGGGCTTATCAGACTGTCTGTTTTCATCATTTCTCTCTGAGAAGGGAAGTGGACCACACAGCAGCAGAAAGTCCTGGAAATCTGTAAGGGAGGCTGTTCCCAGCACCCTTCCCTCTGCTGTCGCCCCTGTATACAGTTGGCTATGGAGGATGTATGGCTCTGTATTGCTCCAACTCAGTGAGATAATGCCTCGGAATTCAATTCCTTCCCAATTAAATTCCTGATCACAGCCAGCATGTGCACTTTCCCAGCTCTGACCCTCTTGTCTCAGTTGCACACGTGGTCTCTCTGACAAACCAAGTGGACCAGGACTGGGGTCACCTCATCTCAACTGCCCTGTCTGCTCCATCCCCTCCACATCAGACCCTGCTGTCTCTCCTCTGCTCCCACTCCTGAGGCATCCTAAAGGCTGTGTGTGGCCTGTAACTTTTCCTTTTCTCAAAAAAAAAAAAAAAATCAACCAAAAAAACTACAGTAGAAGCAAGGAGAGGAAATTGCTTCAAGTTTCTTAACTATCTCATGGAACAAAAATGCTTCATGAGGCTGTTCAGAGAAAGAGAGGGTCAAATGTCCCTCATTAACGCTGATTTACTAAGAGGGCTGGGAAGTGGAAGGGGGAGACAGTCCAGCTGCCTGTCTCAGTGCACAAGGGTCCTGGCCGGGGATCCAGGCTGTGATGGGAGGGCTGGATCCCCAACATAAGATTGGGGTGGTGGGTTTAGCAGCAGAAGGTGCAGCGGGGTGCGGGCTGCTGTGCACCCACACCGGGCTGCCTGTGCCCCAGGGCAGAGCTGGCCCGCGCTAGCACGGCAGAGAGGCAGCGCGCAGCTCCCTCGGCTCACGTAGCAGTTTGGAAATTTCACGGCTTTCTGAAGAAAAGAGCAGAAGTTGAGTCCATTCAACCCAATTAAAACTCCAGAGGAAGTGCAGAGAGGCAGGATGTAATTACCCGTGCTGGAATCCCAGTTCGGAACAGGAGGCAGAGCTCTCCGGATCAAATTAATCCCCGGTGTAACTCTGCCGAAGTTACACCAGGGCTATAATTGGCCTGAAACATTTTAACTATCTCATTTAATGTTATTCATGCTCTGCTGGAGATGAGAATGTTTATCCTAAATGAGGGACTCTAATGCTCTGTAGCAATAATAGAGTGTGAGGCTTATGTGGTTTCTCATTTACAAGGATGCTGGAGAGGCCAGATTGCCACAGAAGATGCAGCAAATCTGGATTCCCCAAATCTTTAGCAATTTCCATGGCTCCTGTGGTGGCTGGTTGTGCCATTGTCCTTCCTGCAGTGTGTTCACCCTCCCCACACCCAGGCTACTTTTCCATCTCTTGGAGAGAGATGTACCCCATACCCAGCCAGGGGCAGGAATGGCAGGAGATGCAAAGTGATATGAGAGGGAATGGAAAGCATGGAGAGAGGCCATCCAAGATTAAAGCTTCTATAAACGAGCAGCAGTGAGATTTCCCAGAGACAGACTTTGATTCCTGTGATGCTGAAAGAGGGGCTTTCCATCAGTGAGGGCTGGCTCCCTGAGTCACTCCAGGGAAGCAGCCCCCAGGCTCCTGCAGAAGGAGCAGGGTCAGTGCTGCAGGCAGCTCAGCAAGCACACAGAGCACCACAGTCCCTGCTGCCAGCTGGACACCCCACGGACAGCGTTTCCAGCTGCCAGCCCTCGGTTGTCCACCAGGATGATCCCAGGATCATTTGAGCTCCCACGCCAGAAGAGACCTGGGCGTGATCCCTGCAGTGAGAGACAGCAAGGCACTGTCCCCCTCCATGAGGAACATCCCCAAGGAATCATGACCTGTGGTGGCAATGCCACCAGGCAGCCCAAGCACACGTCCTGCCACTTGGAAAGCAAAGCCTGCAGGTTACATTCCTCCTTTACCCGGCTCTACTCTGGCTGGTGTCCCCCTGCCAGGGATGCCACTGGGCCCCAAATCTCTGCTGTGTGCCCGCTGTCCCCCCTGACGCAGCCCTGGTGGGTACCGCTCGCTGTAGGCTCTGCACCACCATGACCAGACTTCTGGAGATGGCAATTATCTGTCTTTAAATCACGCTTCCAATCCCCAGGCTGCTTTTAAGCCAGACCCCGGTCTTTCCCTCTGCTCTCTTGCCAGTGGAAACCACAGGAAAGGCAGATCTGTTTGTTCCAAAGCAATTTTTTAATGCCCTGTAGCTTAGAAGCTCAAGCATTACAATTCATTCCGGCTCCTCAGAGGATATTAGATCCTTCTTTTGATACTTCCTCACTCTTTGTAGATGTTACCCTAGTTTTAATTTTCAGGGCTTCCAGACTGTTTTTAACAGTGCTGAGCTTTCAAGTTGCTTCCTTCAAACTTTCTCCAGCCATGCTTTCTCAGAGCCTAAATAGCTTTGATTATTCCCAGATGTTTTTGGTTTGTTAACCCCAGAATAGTATTGTGTAACAGCTTGGAAAGAAGACTGGCAGCAGGGGTCCTGGGTTCTCTTTCCTGGTTCACCAAATCAC
Organism: Gymnorhina tibicen; assembly: GCA_013399875.1. Lineage (NCBI taxonomy): Eukaryota > Metazoa > Chordata > Aves > Passeriformes > Artamidae > Gymnorhina > Gymnorhina tibicen. The sequence goes on along the minus strand of VXAZ01000469.1, from coordinate 518,657 downwards.
TTCCCAAGCAGAACATTCTATGGGATTTAACCTACAGAAGGAATGTCATTAACAGCAACAGGACTGAGGGCAGCTGAAATCCTCTTGCTGATAAAGATAACCCTCTGAAGGCATGGCTCATTTTCTTCACCCAGTTCCTCCTTATCCCCTGTGCTGAGATTTCCAAGCGTGGTGACACGTTGGGCAGCAGATCTGCAGGGAAGCCTTTGAGCAGGCATTCCTGAGGCTGCCAGGCTGCACTTCATGGAAAATTGCTCACCTCCAGGCCAGGCTGGACTCGGGCTGGGGCCATCCCTGCCCTCCAGCCACCCCGCTCTGCTCTGCTGGGGCCAAGTTTTCCTTGGCCCAGGAGGATGCGTGCGTATGTCCTGACAGGCCAGAGAGTGGGAAGTGAGGAGTTTTACACAACTGGCTGCGCTCCTGACAAACCTCTGCAGCCCTCCTGACTCCGGCAACCCTGCCACTCCCATGTTTGAGCCATTGCATTGCTAAACGCTCATAAAAAAGTCCCCATTCCCACCAGAAGAGAGCCAGGGTGTATCTGATCTGGCAGGAGATTCTTCTCAACCATCCATAAATCTTCCCAAGATCGCCCCAAATTCCCCATATTTCTCGGTGCCTCCACCCACTCTGCTGGATCCTTGCACTTCCCGTTCTCAGCCCCGTGCTCAGCTCGGCGAAGCCCAAGGTTCCTGGGGCGGATGTGAATAATCCCATGGCATCTGCCTCCCAGATGCGGGGGGCCACACCTAGGCAGGGCTAGGAGCAACAAAGAAAGAGGAAAACAAGAAGGGAAAAAGAATAGAAGCATCAAGAGAGAATATTTTTTTTAGCTGAGGGACAAACCAACCTACCCTGGCACGTCCCCATGCCAGTGGCATGGTACCCAGCCTTGCCACCTTGTACCAGCTGCAGCTGGGAAAGCAGGTGAGAGACAAACCACCACCATTCGGCCCTTGGACAGCCAAACTGACCTGCTGTAGGAAGACTCTACCCAAGGAAGACACCCATGCCTGGGACACCGAGTGTCTCAAAAACCCAGCCCCACCAGAGCTGAGCACAGCTTGTGCTGAGCAGATGTGCCTCAGGCCAGCTCTGTGTGAGCTGGTGGGACCAGGGCTGCACCCAGAGCTGCTCAGGAGAGCGGGGAGGAGGCAGAGGGAGGAGGATCAGCAAGACAAGCTGTGAGTGAAGAGTGTCAGTGCTTGGAAAGCGCAACCAATTTGCTTTTAGTACAGTTCATGCCTCTCCAACAGTGCCTAGAATAACAAATTCCTTCCACCCTCCAAGCCTGAATGCTGGAGGAAGCTGCTGAGAAACTTAATTGATTAGCTGGATGCGTGCACAGAAAAAAATTGCTCAGCATCAAGGAAATCACTGTCTTGACAGTTAATGCAGACACTGGTGGAAGATTAGAAAGACCAGCTGCAGCTTTTTATCACAAAACCCCTTCTTTTAGTCTGGGAACAAGGCAAGATCTGTTTTGATGGGACGACCCATTTTGCAGTGGCACTGAGGGGCTGGAGCATCAGGGCTGTGCCCCCACACTGCGCCCATCCAGGGCTCACTGCCCCCATTACCAGTCCTGGCATCTTCAGCTGCTGGAGGGCAAGGAGACAAGTTTTGGGCTCCTCTCACCCCCACTCTCCAGCCCCAGAGGTTCCTATCAACTTTAGCAGCCTCTGAGCAGCAGCAAGAGATGCCCTGAGAGCAATTTCAGCATCCAGGGTGCCGTGGACTGAGCTGAGCACGCTGGAGGAGCTGAGTTTCCAGATGCCTCACATCATCCTCTCTAGCCCTTGCAGAACATCTGCCCCTGTCCCAGTCCCTGCCTAGGCTTTCTGCTTTGCTCTCAGCATCTCCAGCTCTGCCCTGCCTGCCACAAGGTCACCACCTGCGATTCTGTCACCACACAGGATTGCTTTCTCCGTTTGGCAAAAGAAAACAGGAAGCCAAAGGCCCGCAGGGGCTGTGAACTTGCCTGTCATATTCTCTGACAGTCCCAAAACCTTTTGCTGCTTGTGTTTTTCCCAAACTGTCGCTGCTTGTCACACCCCTCGTTTAAACCTCTGATCCTGAAAGCTTTCCTGAGCCCTCAGCAAAACAAATGGAGAGAGCATGGTCTGTTCTCCACAGGGATCAGACACCACCTCAAAAGCAATGAGACTGACAGTGTCAAAGCTTCCCAGAGCAGGAACAGGCAGAGCCAACCGTGCATGCCTGTGCTCCGGGGCTGCCAGAGGTGGGAGGAAGCAGCCTGCTAACCCCCAGCTTCCTCCTCTCCCTAAAACCACTCAGCTCCTGAGGTATTTGGCTCAGGGAAGGATGAAAGGGGAATGAAATGCTGAGCAGAACTGCTCTCCCATCCCTGGTTTCCCCTGTTGCTGCTATTTGACCTGAGCAGCCCAGAGGAATTTTAGTCACGGTGCATTCCTAGCACAGCATTGGTTTTCTGGAGCAAAACAGGAACAGCTGCCAAGAAACCAATCTTCCCCTGATGCCTGGCACCCCTCACAGATGGAACAAAACTTCTTGAAACCCCAGGGGAAAAACCACCAGATCTCAGCAGCAGCAAACCCCATCCCACTCCAGACCATCCCCTCCAGGGATTTTGCAGCATGAGGGGGCTCAGACAGAGACTAATGAACATTGTGATCACATCCATACAGCACCACTTTGAGAGCTTTGAGTCAAAGAGGAGGTGAAGAGAGATCTGATCTTTAGCTGAAGGCAGTGCTGTGGGGAACAGTGCACTCTGGCTGAACCCCCCAGCATCCAAGTCCAGCTGTGTCCAATGTCCTCCTACCTGCCCAGGCCTGTTGTCACTACTGTAACCAGGCAGGGTAGAGGCAGGTAGGTGGTGCTGATATGGAGCGTGTTAAGTTCACACATGGCTTGCTGTGAAAGAGTTTTTGAGGCTTGTCAGGGCTAAGAGAAGTTTGTCCCCGAGTGCTGTGAGAAAATCTGGTGCTATCAAAGTCAGATTGGCAAGGAGGGAAGTACACAAGGGGTTGCATGGGCTGAGCATGGGTTGCAGGTGGAGGTATCTGTGTCCATGGGATTTCTGTGTGCTTGAACAGCAGAGCTTCCAGATGAACATAATGCCTTTCCCCATGAAGGTTAATATCCTTCCCAGTTATTAACCAAATGTGGGACAGAGCCTGCCATAGTTTCCCTGCCATGCTCACCAGTTTCTTCACAGATTTCTGTGGTTTGGCAGGGTTGGGAGCAGGGACATAGTCAGAGGTAGCCAGAAGAAAATTGAGGAAAGTGTTTCTGGAGGCCTGGAACCTGCTGAGACACACAAGCAGCCTTAAAGCACGTGGCTTCTTGCCCCTTTCAGCTGAAGGAGCAACACTTGCTCCATGTTCGCTCACATCTTGAATGTGATAGATAGAATAAGGACAGAAATATTGGCAAGCCGGTTCCTTGGAGGGCTTACGCCAGCTGACACCTGCTGCTTGCTGATAACAGGGTTCCACCCTCAGTCATGGTGCAGAAGGCAGCCTTCAGACAATATGAAGGCAATATGTTTTTCTCGTTCACCCTGACTGAGACTGAGGCTTATCTTGCAATCATCTACTGCAGTTAGTGCTCAGCAGTCTCAGTCTGACAGAAATGGGTCTGATGGAGGTTCAGCTTCACCTTTTCAGTGATCATTTTAGCAGGATATGCAGGAACAGGCTCAGCCAGTAGCACCTCTGGTTCACTCGAGTCAGGGCAGCTTCCCTGACCACAAGGATTTTTAGGCATGAAGCATGCAGAGTTCACAGCTAGGACAGGGCAGCGCTGAACTGCTAAAGCCTAAGGCAGCAACACCAGGTTACCCCCACTTAAGATGCATTAAGGTTTTCTGTGAGGGTAACATGAAGTTCACATTGCAACACGCATCACCTCCCTGCTCGCTGCTCCCGGGAGACTGCTGGGAGCGCTTCAGAGTGACTGGAGCTGCTGACTGCAGGCAAGTCACGACAGTGCTTTAGCTTGTAAGCTGGAGATGACAGAGAAGCCCAATCCTTGAAAAGTCAAGAATTCCTTTGTGATCTAGGCTTTCAGGCCAGGTTTACACAGCAAGCCAGTTCCAGCAAGCCTAGACTGCAGCTTCTCCTTCTGTTTCTTGGCTAGCCCAGGCCGTTCTGCTACAACAACACAAGCAAAGTCCACTGTCACAAACACCATCTGCTGAAGAGGAGGAAGGTTTCACACTGTGTCAGTCTCTTTTATCTCAGTGTAGGCTCTGCACAGGGGCTGGCTGAAGTTAGAAAAGCAAAGGAGACCCCAGCAACAGCTTTTCCTGGTGCTGTCTGTGGGCAGTTACCGATTTGAGTAGAAGAGTACTCCAGGGAGGCAGGACAGCACACAAGCAGCTGGTCCATCACATCACTCTTCAGGCTTTGGTTGAAAATAGCTTCAGAGTTTTCCCCCCCTAAACTACATGAAGTCCCAGCCAACAGGAGCAGCCCTGCTCAAGAGCTAAGCCAGCCTGGCTGAGCTCAGTCTTTCTGTTTTGGATCAGGTTGCTCCAGAAACAGAAGCAGCAAGAGCCAGGCTGGGACTGGCTGTTTGAGGAAGCTCCATTTACATCCTCCCCCCACATCTGCAGAGGAATGTAATTCTAGAGGCTGTAGAGCAAACACAGGAGATCAGAGCACATTTCTGGAGCACTACAGGTTGCACACACTGGCCAAAGCAACTCCAAGCAGAGAGCAGCCACCCAGCCCTGGGTGCTGAGGGGATCTACACCCCACAGCTGGGCATAGGGCTGAGCAGGATTGGGCCAGAAGGACACCAGGGTAAACACAAGACTGAGCAGGAGCACAAACTCCTTCCCTGGTTGGACAGGAGCAGAGTAGGTAGGACCAGGCAGAAACAAGCCCTGACTGGGGGCTGGGGACAAGTTGAGACCTTGAGCAAGTTGGTGGGGAGTACAGTCCTCCTCTGCTCCCCAGGGATCTGGTTCTCATATGTCTTCCTTGTGGATGAACACTCTTTTTCCCAGTCCAAAGTCTCCCTCATGCTGAGCAGGATGCCCTCCCTTCCCTGAGAGCCCACACTGATGATGGTTCTGCTCCAGGACTGATGCTCCAGGGTTTGAGATCTGGGACCCAGGGCGTCAAATCCGCATGGAGGCTGCAGAGCAGCCACGGATCTCCAGCAGCCCGCAATGCCCAGTGCTTCAAATCAATTCCCTCTCAGTCTGGACCTGAACCAGGATGCAGCTCCAGCTCTTCAACAGCAAAAAGCTGAATAAGTTGAAGTCATGGTGCCAGCTGTGTGTTTAAACAGGAATTACACAGGGTTTCTGGTGTGGTAATGCAGCAGGTGCTGGCAGTGCTGCTGAGACAGATGAGGAAGGAAGGGCAGTGGGCTGGGAGCTGGGAGAGGTGCTCAGGGAGCAGAGGGACTCCTGACTCCTGCCCTGCCCACATGTAGGAAAGATTCCCCAGCACTCAGCCAGCACACAGCACCTTGCTCCTTTGAGCTCCCTGGCTCCTGCTGAGCTTTGACCACCATGAATCTTAGGTCTGGGAAAGACAAACACCACTGGGAGCGAGCACTCACAGCCACTGACTCCTAGCAGAGCTGCCCCGGCCATGAACTGTGATCCTATGGCATGAGACACTGACCAAACACAGACATCAAAGGTGGTGCCCATGCCAAACTGCAGCCTCTCGGAAGAAGGTGTTTGGGAAGTGATTACGAATTTGGAGCCTCCCAAAGCGGGCTAGCAGCTGGATCCTCTGGTTGAATAAAACCCTGCCAAAAATTAAGATCTGTTTCTGCAAAGCTGAAACAGCAAACTTGTTTGTCTTTCCTCCTTCCCCTCACAACCACGTTGTTTTAAACATTTACAGAGACCTTTATACTGTTTAAATAATGATTGGGTTGGAGGGGGGTTGTTTCCAGTTTTTTTGCCAGCTGCTCCAAGTCAGCAGCACTTCACATGCAACTTCTGGAAGACCAGGTGCTGCGGTTTGTGACAGTACCACCCACGCTGTCCTGGTTCCCCCTGCCTCACCTTGCCTGCCCCACAGCTGCTCCAGCAGAAGGGACCCCCGTGACCCCCCTAAGCCTCAGTCCTGCCCCCTCCAGAAGAAGGGGTTACCCTGAGTCCTGCTGCAGCAGTTCCCTCCTCTCTGCAGTGTGCGGGGTGCAGCCCCCGGTTTGTGGGATGAAGGGGTGCATGTCCAACTCCCCCAAACAGCCCCCCAAGCCCCCAGCAGCACTTCCCAGGCCGCAGAGCTCACGCGCTGGTGCCAGGCAGCCACGGTGGGGCTTTCTCCCGCTGACCTTGGGAGGAGAGGTGGAGGAGGATGCCAGAGCAGCTGAGCGCTGCCATCCCCGAGCACAAGCGCTACGGAAGATTAGCCATCTCCCGCGGTGCCTGTTCTCCCGCCCACCTCCTTCAGCAGCGAGGGGATGACAGCTGAGGGAAGAGAGGAGAGCGCTCGAGATGTGCACGGGGAGAGATGGCTGAAGGCAGACCGACCTTGCAGCAACAGCAACGCAGCAGCGTGGCGGTGGCTCGATCGGAAAGGAAGGCACGTGAGCCTCTCCCTTGTAGGCAGGTCTCCAGGAATCTGGGGGTTGTGTTGGGCTGGCTGAGTTTTATGTGCAACCTGTGGGGAAAGGGAGCGAGGAAGGCCGTCCAGGAGAGCTGGAGGCTTTCTGCAGGATGTTTGGACTGAGTGAAAGGACAGAGAAGTGAGTACGAGACATGCCGTGGAAGCAGGATGTGGGATAGAGAAAATGTTTATAAAGTCAAACTCAGGGTAATCCACGGGAGGCTTTAGAGACCATAAAAGCCATCTGCAAGTGGATAGATCACATTCTGGAGGAAAACAATGGTTTAAAACAACACTACCCTCTTTGATCTACTCTGAACAGATCACACTTGCGAGCCTCAAGACAAGGGTAGGGTAAGTAGATCCATGAGTTCTGCCTGCACAGTGAGGGTGGGTAGAAAAGGCCATTTATGGTCTCTTCCTGTACAAGAACTTGGGGCCACCAAACAAAACTACCAGGAGCCAGGCACGGAGCAAACAAAAGGAAGCTGGTCCTTCTCCTCCCCACAGGAGGGAACGGTTGTTACGGATTCACAGCGGGCTGAGCAAGTTCATGGAAAACAGAGTTACTGAAATCTCCATTCCAGAGAACACCCATTAGCAGGGGCAGTGAACTGACCTCCAGCTCTCAGAATCTGCATCCCTTGAATGGTTGGTGGCTGGAAAGGTGCTGGGAGATGTACCATAAGTAATCACGCTGCCCCTGCATTCCCCAGGCCTTCATTTTGGACATCTCTTGGAAAAATGAGGTGAGTCTGGGTGGCCCTTGGGCTGATGCCCTGCAGCAGGGCTCCTTCAAGCAGATGTCATGGGGAAACTCTTCTCAACAAACCTTTTTACAGGCAGCAGGAGGAATAACCACTGTCCTTTAATCAGCTGCCCTCTGTCATCTTGAAAAGCCTCAGTTTACCTTCAGACTTGGTCAAATTAGGCATTAGGCCTGCTTTCCCTGCACACGGGCGAGAAAAATTATCCAAAAGGTCCTGAAATAACATGGCCTTTCATCATTTAAACATGTTCTTTCCCATTAAGCAATGAAAGCAGCAGAGATGCTATTCTCAAAAGCAGCTCAAAACAATTATCTCCTTCCTCTGGAATAAACAGTGGGAAGCAAGAGGTGAGCTGGAGATACGGCATTTGCAATTCTCCATTTTCCATCTGCAGTAGGAAGAAATGTTGATTTGCATTGTGCTCTGACACAACTGCTTGACCTCGGTGCAGCTTATGCTAATTACTTGCAAGAAAAAGCTTGTTTGGTCCGTGCGTGCCCAGCATACTTCTGGTACCTGAGCCTGATAGAGGAAATATTGCTTATAGGACAGTGCAGATGGGGATGGCTGAACCAATGGCTGGTTGGCCGAATAATCCAAGCAAACAGAAGCGCTGTGATAAAAGAGGGCCTGAGAAGTTTCCCATTAATATTACCTGCGTATTTTTATACCGACTCAATCCCTTTCTGCTTGCTGTGCTGTAATCGCTCAGGCTGACACAGAAAATAGAGAGAGGATCCATCTCTTTGCCCAAAGCAAGGACAACTCTCCTTTCCTTGCTCATCTCACTTGGCCTAAAAGGAAATCTCTCTCCTGTTCTCGGTAGCTTTACAGTGTTAAAGTTTTCCTGCTACCTTTGGGTGCATTTGTGTAGCTGTACACATCTCCCATCTCCACGTATGCTCAGAGGGTGTATATTTTAATTAAACATACTCATCCATGAAGAAGCTGGATTCCTGCTGCTACTGTTCAACAAATGCATCAGTCTGGCCCCAGGATTTATCTGTGCACACACTGCCGTTGGAACATTTTGTGTGTGCTCTCTGTTCTGGTCGCTCCTCCAAGGAGCTGGGAATGCAATCTGGCTCGTTCTGACGAGACGGTCACTTTGCCTGGCTGGGACACAGACCTGAAGGATCCAAAGTGTTCATCAGCTTGACTCTATCCCACTGACACAATCTCCTCAAGATCCATTCTGTGCTGCACTCAAAAACCAGTACCTTGAGATTGGCTTTTGTTGCACTGTGCCCAAAACTCAGTTGAGAGAAAAGGGAAGAAGCAGGAGGAACAGCTGAGTGGCTGGAGCTGCCATTTCTTCTGCACCATCAGGAGAAAAGGGAACGTTTTCTTTTCTCAACCTGCAGAATCCATCCCAGAAAAGCCATCCCTTCTTTGCAGAGATATTCTGTAAGCAAAAAGCTCTTGTTATTCAGTGCACAGGCCTCCAGTTACAGCAGAGCATTCCTGAGCCTGCTCAAGTTCTACATAAGCACACGAGACGAGGAGGAATGGGCTTAGGTTTAAACGTGTATTTAATATTAAATGAAGGCTTAAGAGCTTTGCTGCCAGGAGCAGGGAAGGATGTTTTGTTTGCAGTGTGCCTTGTCCTGTGTGGGAAGATGTTGCTTGTCTGCTGCTGAGCTCCAAAGAGCCTTTCTGCCATTTCAGGGGACTGATTTGAAGCAACTGACACCGGGATCTAGGACCTTGTGGCAGGCTTTTTTTAAAATAGTACAGATCTTTTCTCTCGGAAGTCTGAAACACCAGCAAGCAATCTCCAGCCTTACCCCAAGGGACTGTTTTTTGTTGGGCACCCAGCATTTCTGACAGAGACAAGCATCAATCCCTGCACCTCAGCATCTCCTTGTGCTCTGTACACTGAAGCCTGGCAGGGGGCTGGGGTCGCCAGGGGGGAACTGGCCTTTTAATGGGTTCAAACACCCTGGCTGCTTCCCCCTGGCCACATGTCGAAGATAACTGCAGCAAACCATCTCTGAACCCCCAGATGTTTTGTTTCTCCAGGCCTTGTGAAGCCTTGTCTGCACGGTGGGACCAGGGCAGGCAGAGGGGAAATCAGGAGGAAATCAAATTATTGTCAATAAGCATGGAGAGTTTCTCCCTCGAGGGATTTACAGGCAGCTAAGAGAAGAAATGAGTGGAAAACTGAGAGGTGACCTTGTCCTTCAATCTGAGCATGGGATCAAAGCCCAGCTGAAAGTGGAGTGGTTCTGCCATTGAATTCCATTTGTTTTTCCATCCTTCCCTCCTCTGTCAGATATTCTGCCCATTCTCCTGCTGTCTGCCCTAGGGATAACCAAACACCTCACAGCTGAGCCCAGGCTTCTATGGAGAGGGTAATGCTGTAGCTTTGCAGGACAGATACTGATCTCTCATATGATTTGTGGGAGGAAGCAATCCCCTCCAAATCCTCTGCAGGGCAATTGAGAGCAGCCCTCAAAAGTTCACATGCAGCTCTGCGTGTCCTTTTCATAGCTTTTCTTACTTGCTCAACCTTTCAGAGACTGGAGCAAGAAGATGATGGAGATTGGCCACAGGAAATCTATCCAAATTATGTCCAAATTGCCCTTGGGAGCAGCACTGCAGCTGCCTGAGGAAGGAGAGCATGTTCAGAACCATCAGACCAGGCTGTAACTTCCTTCACATCTCGGAAGGTTCGCAGACCCTCAGAGGAGCCACCACATCCTGCTGACCTCGGGGAGGCACTGCCTCGTCCTGCAGCTCCCGGTGAAGGTTCCATGCCTCCACCGGAGATCCGTGGGACATGGTCGCCCTCTAAAGGGAAGAGCTGAGAGAACTCGATTAATTCCCACACAGGCGAAGTCGCAGAGAATGAGGAAAGCGTGAGCATGGGCGAGGCAATGACTATCCCTCTTCACCCGGAGTCTTTGTTCTGACTCCAAGATATCCCTGGAAACATTACCCGTGCGCTCCGACCATGAGTAATTACGGCCCATCGACCGCACACTTAGCTCATGCTGTTCTCCCGAGCTTTTAATTGTTGAGTCCATTCATTACTTGGTACCTGGCAGAGCTTATCCTTTTATAGGCACACACGGGCTCTGTGGGCTGAGCAGCTTCCACCCAAAAGCCAAGGCGGTGGCAAATCCCTCAGCGCATCCAAGTTACATCTTCTCTCCTTCCAGGATCTGAACTCTGCACAGAGGGGATTTTAGTTGTTTTATTTTTTTTAAAGCTTGCCTCCCTTGGGGCCTTAAAGGGCTCATTCTAGTTGAATTAGATGGGTTATATTTGGTTATTTAGGGAGCTAAAAGCAGCCGGGCGGATCGCCAGCCAAACCTTCGCGGAGCAAAGGCTGCCTCAGCGAAGGCCGTGTTACCTGCTGCTGCTCTGGGCCATCATCCGCCTTCCTCCCGGGCCGAACGCTCGTTCCACAGGCTCCTGCGGGGCAGGAAGGCTCCTGTGTCCTCATGTCAGAGCCCAGGACTCTCTGCAGGCTGCTCTTCCCTGCCAGGACAGTGCCCAGGCTTTCTGCATCTAGCGTTGGGCACAGGAGGCTGGGGAACGCTCACAGCCAGCTGCTTGTGCTGGAAGCAGCCTATTGACAACAGCACGCTGGCATCTCTCTACAGACTTCTTGCACTTTTTTTTTCTTTTTAAAGCTTCCTGCCACCTGTTGGCTTTTTAAAAGGAACTTTAAGAAACAGCACGGGCGATTCCGGAGAGCAAAGGGAATGTGGGAACCTGGCAGGTTTCCACGAGCACACCTTGGATCCAAACTCCCCAAGGGACCGCGAAGCCGCGCTCCCCGGATGTTTCAGGGGTGGCACTGGGGCTGTCAGCTGTGCTCAGGCTTGGCTGCTCTCACATTCCGGTTTGTGGGCTTTCCAGTTCCCTTCGCTGGAGCTTTTTGCCACAGGGATGGAGAAACCTTTGGGGAGAGGACGCAGATATAGGCAGTTCTTCTTTTTCTTCTCCTTGGTTCTGTTTGCACTTCATTAATGTTCACACAGACTTCATACACAAGCTAAATAGAATCATCCACAGTTTCATATGTAAGTTACAATTCCATTTACAGTTTCATATATAAGCTAAATAGGATCCTGTGGATTACACATCAGGTTTTAACAGCAAAGGACAATCACAGCACATCCTGGAAGCATCGCACATTCAAAGCGTGGCACATACGTTTACTAACCTCTGACTAATCTCTGATCTCCAGCTAATTAGCCCCTTCCTCCATGAGCTAATGCATGTTCAGCCTTTTGAAACATTTGGCGTGCTAAGCACAATCATACATGTCTCCCTAGCGAGCAGGGGGCATGAAGATTTAATAAATAATTAGTAAATGCCATGAATGGGTGGGATGAGGGAGGCAGGAGCGCTGCTTACTCCTGAGGGACGGGACTACACTTCCCGTCAGCCCCCGCGCTCCTTGGGGGCCGGACTACGGTTCCCATGCGCCCTCACGGAACAAGACTACAGTTCCCATGAGCCCCCGGGACCCACCCCTCCTCTCCCCGCGGTCTCTGGGGCAGCATGGCGGCAGGGCGGTGTGTGGTGAGTAGGTGCGGCCGCCATCGGCCGCCATCCGCGGGCACGGCGGCCTCGAGGGGCGCGGGGGCGGCGGGAGGGGGTGCGGGGAACTCCCGTGCGCCGCCGGAACCGCCCGTAGGTTGCGGCGAGGTCTCGAGGGCTGCGTGGGGGGGCGCGATAGCGGCCCGCCCCCCCCCCCCCCCGCCATGGTGGATGGAGAGAGCAAGGCCGGGGGCGCTGGGCCGCGCGGGCTCCGGCCCTGCCAGGTACCGCGGGCTGGGCCGAGCGATGCTCAGCTCGCAGGGTTTCACTCCGCTTGTGCCGATTCTTCCCCAGCAGCGCCTGGGGGAGAGCGTTTCATGGGCAGCGGGTGCGGCTCAGCCGGGGCGCTGCTGTCGGGGCAGCCTCCGAGCACCCCGGCGCGGGCGTTCGGCGGGCAGAGCTCCCTCTCACAGCTGGGGGCGGGGAGCCACGCGTACCCGCAGGTGTCGGTGCCGCCCGGCTGAGGAGCGTGACAGCCACGAGGGCAAAAACAGATTTGCGATTTGAGGTGGTCCTGCGCGCTTTAGGCGCTCTGGAAGCTGAGCTAGTGATGATAAAAGTTATCCCTGTCTGAATTTGATCTTTCCCCTGTGGAAGCGTAACTCTGAGGCTCAGTGTTAGAGACACAAAGGTAAAGGAATGGTTTGATATGTGAACTAACTCTGTCCCCTTTCTCGGTTTCAGAGCGTGACACCGTGTCAAGAAGGGGTAAAAACACTCCCTTGGCTGGGGAGCTGATTTGCCCACTGGACTGACAGTGCACCTGCACAGTGGTGAGAAACAGCAGCATCTGCCTTGGCATAGTCTGGTTTTTTTCTCCTCATGGTGGGTTATGGAAGAAAGACTCGCTCTGCTGTGTGAAATTACATGCTCCTGCATCCTTGGATCTCCTGGGAGGGATATAAAAGCCCAGTGGCTTGATGAATGTAATTAAGTCAATCAAGGCTGTAGCTTTGTCTCAGCTGCCACCCGAGTGTGCTGCCCTTGGCTGCCACAGAGCACAAGCTCAAAAGCAGCCCGGGATGAATGGGGATTTCACTGGTGTTGGTGCCCAGCAGAGCCCCCGCCTGTCAGCGTGGTCAGAGATGAGCCAGAGTAGAAGGATTAGAGGTAGGAGGGATTGGGTGACAGCCCATTATGGAGACACTTGACACAGCTCATCTCATAAGTGTATCTGTCACAGAAATAGACCTAGTGACAGAATAATTGCTCTGTTTGCCTACCTGGAGGTGCTCTGGGACGGTTTCAAACTTGCATCAGGTTGCTGGGGGTGGGGAGGTGCAGCTCTCCTGCCCCAAAGGGTCATCCTGTGAAGGATGCACCCTGAGGGATCCTTCACCTGAGGGGATGTGGCTGTCCTAGGTCTGAAGAATATGTTTTTCAAGATAAACCCACAGATTACACCATGGGTGGATGGATGGATTATTCTTGTGTGCAGGGAACGAGTTGGATTGAGAGGTTTCTGGAAGATGGTGAGGAGAATGTCAGGTTGACACAGCTTAAAAGGGTCCAAACCACCAATGTCTCAGAGCTGGTGGATTTTTTTTCCTAAGCAAGGATTTAAATAGCATCCACATCCCAAAGTTTCTTGTCTGAATGAGACAGCCCCCTGGCAAACACACTCCTCTGTGTCTTGGGGAACAGGTTTCTGTTCTGCTAAGTTTGTGAGACCAAAATTGCCTGTCTCTGAATGGAGAATTTCTCTTTTTAATTCTTGCTCTGTGATCCAGTTTTTTTCAGAAGAGGTGAGGAAAAGAGGACAAACTTTAAATTTAAAGTACTTTTGCTAACAGTGTTCATTGCTACTTGTATTTAGGAGGAAATGGTCCTGCAGAATCCTGGGGCTGCTGTTGCCCAAAGACAGCTTTGGCCAGAGGGCAGCTGCTGCGTTGGGCTTCAGGCTGGTAAGAGAATTGCATTCTTCAGTATTGTGCGTTGTTTGTTTGTAATTCATTAATTATATGCCAGGCCTGTAGGCACATTGAGTCACCCGCTGAGCCTAATCTCTGAAGGTTTACCAGGAAAAATCCCAGGGAGAACAGCTGGGTGTCTGTACTGTGTGTGATTTTGGGGAACATGAGGGGTTTGTGCAGCCAAGGGCAGGACCAACACTGAGCCTGTGATGTGCTGTTATCCCTGTCTGACGCTCAGCTTGAGGAGGAAAATGTCCACTGAGGCTCAGCTACTTCCCTTAGTGGGTCCCCTGTCCCTTGCAAAGAGCCCACAGGCGTGAGTGGCACCAGCGTGGCAGAACGTGTCCCCTGTCCTGCCACCCTGCTGTGGGCCAGCAGCCAAGGGCAGTCCCGGGCGCAGCTCCCCCCAGCCCAGCCGTGGAGCTGAGCAGAGCTGCTGTTGTCATAGCACAGTTTAGAGCTGCACAGAGCTTTCAAGTTCCTTATGCAAACAGTGACAGGTTGAAGGGCAGATAAGAAATGCATTTTTTTATCTTGCTTGATGTACAGTCACTGAACACACAGGCTGGAACAGCACTTTGTCTTGGGCAGCTGACAGCTGCCTTCTGCTAAATGATTTTACGCTTTATTGAGCAGAATTTGGCTTTGTTTGCAGAAGGTCAATAAGAGCTGCTGACAGGCCGCCCGGCAGAGCTGGTGACAGGGAGCATCGTCAGGAGTCAGGGTGGGTTTGTGGAAGGGGAGGGAATGGCACCACAAATCAGGGGCATGGGGTGCTCTGACAGCACAGCTGTCTTCAGGCGGGATCAGGCACTGGGACAAGCACCTGGAGCTTTTGGCTTCCGAGGTGTAACAGGGAAAAGAAAGTGGAGAGGCAGCCTGATGATAAATGGGAAAAGGAAAAGCTACTCAGTGCTTCGAGACCAGAGGGGCAAGGATTGTTTCAGAACGGACTTTTTTAGGAAAACAGTTACAGCCTTGGTTTGTGGTTTCTCCCAGCTCTAGAAGGAAGATGGTTCTGGACTGAGTGTCTCAAATGACTACAGATACATCATGTGAAGTGGCCACCTGTGTGTAGCCACAGGTTCCTCACTGCTCAGTGATTGCTGCAGCCACACCATGGGTAAGTGACCCCTAAAACCAAAAAGGATGTGGGTACTAATGCCCTTGGCTCGGGTGGGAGCGAGGTTTCATCTCCTGAGACCTCTACTCCAGATTAAATACTGCAAATCAGGAACCTTCCAGCTGCCCTGACACTGTCTTGTTCTTTTTGTTTCCACCAGGACCTGATCTACAGGTGGCTGGAGGAAAAAGTGGTACCTTGCTTTCTTCTGTTCCAGAATAAAATAAATTGTGGAAAATCTTATGAGTTGAAGTTGGGTTTTATTTGGTTATTTTCATAAAGGTTGGAGTCCATGCTCTTAAAGATGTTTTGTAAAGAAGTCCATGCTCCAATAAAGGTGTTTTCCAACCCTAATGATTTCTGATTATTCTTGGACAGAAATGGTTTTGTGCCGGTAGGAAGGATTTTGGGATTAAAACACTTCCTGAAGTGGCAGTTGTGAGCTTACCTTTTGTAGCAAACCTGATCACACGAAGACTTCAGTGGCTGCAGATCCTGTCCCAGAAATAATTTGTGGGAACAGTGTGACAAAACTAACTTTCGGCTAAGGTCTGGTGCCAAACGGTTCTTGTGGTGTGCCTGGGAGTACAGCCATGAGTAAGTCCTTAAAAATGGAGTTAAACTCCAGCACCAGGCTCCACCCTTGGCTGGGAATGTCCCTTTTTGAGGGGAAAGGAAGGTGCACCTTGCAGTTCCCAGTATTTAGTTCCTGATGGGCTGCTTGTGAGCTGGATGATTCCAGGCAGGATTGCAGCACCGTGACAGCACTGTCCTGCTCTTGCCTGATGTCACCTGAGGCTTGGCCAGAGCTGGTTCAAGGAGGTTTCAGTGTCTTGGCCAGGGGATGTGAGGATCAGGCTCATTTGTGTCACGAAAGGTTTTGCTGAGTGTCTGGGAACACAAAACAGGCCTGACAGGCTGCCATGGTACCAGTGTAAGGTGGCTCTGATGGGAACAAAGGTTAATTTGAGACGTGGGAACACAAGATGGGCCCCAAGCTAGAGATTACATCTGGAACAGGCTTGGAGCCTAAGCTGCGTCTGTGAACCGGCTGGAAGCAGCCTGCTGGGAGCTTCAGGGGCTTTGGAGGTTCCCTGGCTCAGGGCCAGGGTATCTTTTGCCATCTCTGTACACCAGCCTCGTATAGCAAATGGCATTCCAAGTGGAAAAGGGCTGTGCTCAGAGCTAACACGCCTCCCAGTCTGAGTCTCCATGATTTAAACCCATTTCCATCCCCATCTGCCTCTGGAGCTGTTCCCCAGTTGAAGTCTCTACTCCCTGTTACTGCTCCTCTGCTGTGGGAGGTAAAGGGGGGGTCTCACCCCAGCCAGTTCATCAAAACAACAGAAACAGGCATTAAGGAAAACAATCATTCAACATTTATGTAATTACACAAAGTGGGAAAGCGTCTTGGATTACACTGCTCTGTCTCCACCCTCCAGCCCCCACCAGCTGGAGAAGCCTCCCCAGGTGGGTCTCCCTGAGCAGTGCTGGTGTATGAGGGACAGTTGAAAGGTTCAGGACCCTCCCCTCCCTTGGGGTTTTGGGAAGGAAATTGAAAGAGTGACCATCACTTCGACCCACCTGGTGTGGGGCTGCCTCTCAAAGGGCACCACAGAGTCCCTGTGCGAGAAAAGCCCGACAAACCCAGTGCCACAGAGACATGGCTGAGGCCAGCGTCACCTCCGGGCTGCTCAGAGCCTGGACGTGTTCCTGGTGTCCTGGCTGAGCTGCTGTGACCCTCCTTGTAGCTGACGGCTTTTGAGCCCCTTCCTTGTCAGAAAACACCAGACCTCGAGAAGGGGACAGTGACAGGTCCCGCTGCGTCTGTCCTGCTGTCTGTGCCACTGACCAGGGAGGCAAACAGATCCTTCTGGAACGTGGCACACATCCACACAGCTGGCTGGAGCCGGGCCTGTCTGCAGTCTGGGAGGGAGGTGTTCTCCAAACGTGCCACCTCCTGTCACTTGGTCTCCAGTGCAGGGATTTATCCTGCCTGCTGCGGTCCCACCGTGGTGATGAGCATTTAAGGTGAAGGGCATTTTCCAGCATCTCCAGCATCTTCTTCCAGCATCACCCTGCCCCTCCTGTGCTCCACAGGAGCCACTGCTGCCTCATAGCCACGTTCATGGGGCTGGCAGGGCACAGCCACGTGCTGTGGTGCTGCTGGGTGCCCCAAAGGCCATGTTCAATCACGCTGATCCCTGAGGAAATGCAACATTCCTCCACCAGCTTCAGCTTCCCCATTATCCTCACACCACTGCTGACTGTGGTGCAGCAGGTCTGCTCCGTGGGCTGGCTGGCCAGCTGGGAAGAGCCCTCAGGAGGGAGAAGGTGACCCTCAGGAAAAAGGAGAAGAGCCACAAGAGTCCTTGGACTTGCCCCTGTGGGCGACCTCCCAGCCTCAGCGCTGGTAGAGGGTGATGATCCCTGCGCGGTGCAGGCTCCGCCACAGCGCTGCCTCCAGCATCATGTCGTGGTTGGCATAAAACACCAGAGGTTTCTTCTCCACCTCGAAGTAGTGGTCCGAGAACTGCTCGTAGTTGGCCGTGATGAACCCGTAGGCGCTGACCTGTGGGGAGGGAGGTGGGGCAGACAGAGGACGGGGTCAAGGCTTCACCTCGGGTGGTCCATCACCAGCACCACTCCCTTCAGGAACAGGGAACATATAGGACAGCCACCAGGACACACTGGAGCCCCACAGCAGCCAGAGGGGTGTTTCCCTTCTCCCCAGGAGGACAGTGGCCCCGTGGCCCCTTACCTGGTCGCAGGTGTGGAGCGCGGTGAGGAGCATGAGGGCGCCGGTGCTGGGCATGTAGAGGGAGCCGTACTGGGTGTTCAGGAGCTCCGACCGCAGGAACCTGACGGGGACACGGTGGCTGTGGGGGCTCAGGGCTGGCACAGCCCTGCAGACCCCAG
Organism: Gymnorhina tibicen; assembly: GCA_013399875.1. NCBI lineage: Eukaryota > Metazoa > Chordata > Aves > Passeriformes > Artamidae > Gymnorhina > Gymnorhina tibicen. The sequence continues at coordinate 500,809 of VXAZ01000469.1, read as the reverse complement.
ACCCACACCCACGCAGCCCTCTGCAGTGGCGCTGGCGCCCAGTAAGGCAGGAGCACTGAGTGAAACACAGGGCTCGGGTGGGTTCTCTGATGGCTGCTCTAAGGTTGAGCTCATTTGCACAGAGATTAGTAAAAGGCACTTCTCTGATGTTTGGAACCACCCCAAGCCAGGCACCTGCTTTCATAAAAGGCAGGAAAAGACCATCCCATTGGGCCCTACCTTTGCTCCTGTTGGACTGGGACAAAACATAATTTGTTTTGGGGAATGGGAGCAAGGTGAGCCCAGGGAGGTGCAGGAGGGGATGTGAGCTGTGCTGCAGTGAGCAGGAGTGGCAGGGGAGAGATGCCTCTGCCTTGTGTGCAGACAGCAGGGCAGGGGTGGTTCCAGCGTCTGGGGGAGACCAGGACTGCACTTTGGTGCTGGGCAGCTACTGGTCTGTACTGGAACAAGCAGAGGAGGGAGGGAGGCGGTCTGAGCCCAGCCCAGAGCAGAGCCAGACCAGCAGCCACAGTGCTCATCACCCTCACCTTGCTGTCAGGTACTGCAAGAAATCAGGATGCAGCAGCTTGAACTTCTCTGCAGATGCCTCCGGTCCAAAATACTTCTGTGGCCTGCAGCAGGGCAAGGAGAAGGGCAGAACTGTCATGGGAGTCGTGGAGCTCCTTGGGGTTTATCCCAGTAGGGACAGATGTGGGGTGACGACAGGCGAGTCATGCCTGCATCACCGGGGTGCTGGGGGATCTTGGGGAGCTACTCACTCGTCCCCCTTGTCCGAGCCCTCGGGCACTGGGCTGCCCTGGATGGCTGATTTCAGCATGACGTAGTCACGGATGTCCGAGGGGATGAAGATGTACTTCAGGTCCTGCAGCAGGGACACAGACGTGGCACTTGCAGGGGGGGTTTAAGGACACTGCCCATGCTTGCAGGCGAGGACTGAGGGCTCCCGAGATGGGGAGAAGGTCTCAGAAGCAAGCCCAGCCTGAAGGGACAATTCGGAGCAACTCCCCAGCAAGCCCTCAGGGTCTCACCTTGCCCTGGGGGATCTGGGTGAAGCCATACTCCTCGTAGGCGATGAGGGAGTTCTTCATGGTGTTCACCGTGAAGCCGTAGAAGGAGACCTTGGTGCCGACATCCTCCTCGAAGCCTTTGATCACGGCACCGTTGAGCCTGCAGGAAAAGCGGAGAACGTGTCCAGGGCCGGCATCTCCCAGCACCCACGGCCCCATCCTGCCTGGGATTCACCCTCACCTGAAGACCAGGTCGTGGCTGTCGATGGCCTTGCCCTGCCGCGAGCCGTTGAGGATGCCACCGTTGCCCACCACGGCACAGCGGACACAGCCCGCGGGGAAGGCGGCCCTGTCGAAGAGGTGCCGGTTGGCCGAGGCGTTGAGGAGCCGGAGGGTGCTGCCCACCACTGGAATGGAGCGGGATGTGGCCAGTCAGCGGGGAAAAGGTGTGTGTCAACCCACGTGAGCACGCGCAGAGCTGGCACGGCACAGCCAGGAGCAGCACACAAGAAAACTCACACCACCCCCACGCAGGAGAGAGGTCTGCAGGTGGGACATGGGGACACCAGACAGTCCCTCCTCTCCCAGCTTGGTGTCCCCTCCTCGTATCTCCCCCTGTTCCTAACCCTGCTCCAAACAGTGGCCACCCAAGGCTGTGCAAGGCACAGGGATGCATCCGGACATCTCCAGCCCCAGCCCTGCAGATGCTGGTGCCTGTGCTGGCCACGTCCCCTCCTGACAATCCCTTTGCAACTGCCGCCGGTTCTCTCCCGCTCGCCATTCCCAGGGACTGAAGCCGGCGGCTGCCAGGGAGAACAGAGAGTGGGTTTGGGGTGGGAAGGGAAACAATCTCCATGCACAACAATGGAGCGAGTTGTCCGAGCTCCTCCGGCCCCAGTTAATAATCACAGACACACTGGAGCCTTTATTCAGGGAAAATGTCACAAGACGCAGCAAGCGGCGTCTGCAAAGCCGCACCCTCTGCCCCGGGAGGTGGGCTGGGAAGAGATCAACATCCCTGGCTCCTCTGCCTGTCCCACATCTCCAGTCCCTTCTGCTGGGCTCCCCAGTCTCCTCAAGCTGCCGCACATCCCAGCTGGGTCTATACCTGCGAGGGACAAGCCTTGCCAGCCATAGGGGACGTGTCGGGCCTTCAGCCTGTTCCAGGTCTCCAGGGTGAAGTGCTGGTCCCACATCAGCACGGGGGTGTCGAAGTGGAAGATCTCTCGAAACTTGGGGTCCGCCTTTGCTCTGGCCATCACAGAGTGGAGGCAGGGGCTGGGCTGGGAGGGAGGAAGGAGGATCCCTGCTCAATCTCCAGCCTGGTCCTGCCTTGTGACACCTCCACCCCTCAGCAGGCACCAAGGCGAGAACAAACCCAGGGACAGAAAGGCTCCTTGTCCGTCACACGTTCTGCTGGCTCACCCAGGCAGGGCACTGCCTCATGCCTTGGTTTTGTGTGGCAAAACAGCCTTTGGCAGCCAGCTCAGCTGGGCTGGCAGAACCAGGGCTTACAGTCACCTGAGAGCATGAAAGGTTCAGCACCTTCAGGTGAGGGCACCCCACTAAAGGGCTGTGCTCTATGAGAGCAGAACAGTAACAGCCCTCCCCAGGGATTGGGTTCATCCCCACAAGTCTCCAGCCTGGACTGCTGGCCCAGGAGTCCCATGGTTGGAGGGACTGGGTGGTGCTGGTTCCAGCCTCCACACTGGGCAATGGCAGCAGGGAGGCCTGGAGAGAGCCACGTGCGGATGGACAAGGTTGCTCCTCTATAAACCCCGTCCAGAGGATGCTGCTCCTCCTCAGCCTCCCCACACAACCCTTCAACCAACAAAACCCAGCACAGACAGGCACCATGGACATTACTGTGCTGTGCTAATGATCACCTGCTTTCTGCTGGGCTCCGGCTCCTCCAGCTCGGCAGAGGGCTTGAAGGAATTCCCCCTGGGATGAGGGAAACATACGGCAGAGTTAAAAATCCATTGCTTGGGCACTGGGGAACCCCACAGTGGGCAGGGGGCTCCCAGTTCCTGCCAGGATGGCTGAGCATCTTCCCTCCTTACCTGCCCAAGCTGCCTCCGAGAGCCCACCCGTGGCTGCCGGCTCCGTGTGGTGTCCCTGAGGGAGCCAGGACCAGCGGCTCCGCCTGCAGCAAGCTGGGAGAAGACAAATGAGGGCTTGGCTGAGGAGGTGACACTGAGCACCCCGACATCCCCCCACCTGTGAGAGCCACAGGGCAGGACCATGACCCCTCCATTTTTCTCCCCTCCACCGCTGCCTGCGCCCACCCACCCCCACCTGCAAGTGGAGAGATGAGGATTTGTAAAATATAGGGTTTGTGCAGCCACCGTCTCCTGGTGGGTCCCACCTCCAGGACTCCCACAAACCAAAAACCACACCCAGCCCAGTCTGCAGCCTTGGGGGAATCCTGCTGAGACCTCCCTGGCTCTTCCCACCATCCCACCATTCCTGAGTCCGAAGAGGACTGGGCTGGAATAAACTGGACAGGCCAGCAGGACACATTTAGTTGTTATATTGGAGAAGCAATCAGCAACTGGGATCTGGAGGTTCTCGGGGTGCATGGGACCCCCTCTGCCATTGGGGCGGCTGGGGCATGCCCTGATCCTTCATTAATAGCAGGGGCTGCCCACCCTAAGCAATTTGGGGTGCCCTGAGCCCCACGGGGCCAGTCCGAGCTGACCCAGCCCCTGGGGGGGCACTGGGGCTGGGGGTGGGCAGGGTCGCAGCCTGGCAAGCAGGAGTGGGAGCCCACGGGAGGGGAACAGGCTCCCATTCATCCCCACACAGAAAGGCCCTTCAGAGCCCCCCGGCCAGCCCGGGCAGCAGGTGCTGCGGCCAGAAGGGGGGTATTGTGGAGGAGACAAGGGCTCCTTGTTACGGGATCTCTGCCTGGGAGCCTGGGGACAGGTAGAGGCAGGTGGGGAGCGGAGCTTCACCCCCCCGGCCCCCGCTGGCGCGATACTGCCTGGCACAGGGGCACAGCGGGCGTTGGGTTTCTGTCCCTGCCACGGCCCCTGTCAACACCAGCAGCGCCCACAGCCCTGCCAAGGAGCGGATCCAAACCCGTTTGCCACCCAAACCCCGCTCTGTGCCACTCTGGGAGCATGGCATGACATGGGGGGACAGCCCAGCTCCCTGCCTGGGGTCTGGAACTGGGGGCTGGAGCATCTCCCCAGGCGTGGATGGAAAGGCAGTGCCAAGCAGGTTTTAGTCCCAGCACCTTCCTTGCAACATCCCAGCGCTGCCAGCGCTGGGCAGGGGATGCTGAGGGTGCTGAGCACCAACAGCAGAGCAGGGCAGCTTTTAAATCAAGCCTGTGTGTCTTGCCTTGGTGTCCCACGGGAAGTCAGGTTCCCAGCAGGAGCAGAGCCCTGGAAAGCCCCCACAAGGCTACAGCCCGGGGGTCAGGACAACTCATCCCTGAGGCTCATCCTGGGATCACCTGAGCAGGCAGAGAGAGGAGGGCAGGAAAATCCCCAGGAGGGTCCATCAAGATGGGACTGAGCCATCCCAGAGAGATGCAGAGCTGCAGCTTTCCGCAGGGTCTTTCTGTTATCCCTGAGAGCATCCAACTAATCGCAGCCTGAGCAAACCTGCCCACTCCCTTGGGCTGCAGGGAGCAGTGCAGGGTCTGCACACAGCAAGGGCAAGGCCATCAAAGGCTGCACCAGAGCTGGTGCTTACACTGGAAGCTGCTCTTTCAGCCCAGGCACCGACAGCACACCCTCCAGAGCAAAGCTCTCCTGCACAAGCGTCCCACAGCTCTGGACGCCGGGTGGGCTCAGCCCCCGTGAGCTGCCCTGGGGTGAGGGGAGCTCCTGCTCCTCCACGCCTGCTGCCTCCATCTCACAGTGCAGGTGATCCCCAGCCCGTGTGCCTCAACATCAGAGCTTATCGACACCTCCACCACCCAGCCCACCCACAGACCAGGGACTGGGGAAACCTCCCTGCTCCAACCCCAGAGCTGGCTCCTGCAAAGCACCGAAGTCTCTACGTGCAAAGCCCCTGGGGTTGGCCACCCACCCATTTTCTGGCCACAGAGGTGCAGCCCCCCACCAAACCCTGAGGCTGTTACCCCCACCCACCATGGCCAGGCTTGAGCTGCATCCAAGCAGCCTCTCCCAGCCCCACCACCTCCAAGAGCCCCAGCTGCACATCTCTGCCCACCCAGCCCCTCCCCAGTCTCCAAGCTCTCCCGCTCTTGTTTCTTCCCTTCCTTGGCTCATCCCAGTGCCCGCAGCACAAGGCAAAGCCCTGGGCACTGGCAGGCACCAGGGAGGGTGCTGTGCTACTTTCTGAGCTGCCAGGGATGCTGCGAGAGCCCCAGGGGGCTCAGCCTGGCTGTGCCCAGGATGGAGGGAGGTGGGCACAGGCAGCCTGGCAGGTTGGATCCTGCTGACCTTCCATGGGCACTGGGCCCCACCTCCACCCATGGCCGGACACAGAGGGTGGCACCTGCTCATCGTTGCTTCCAGGACTTGTGCTGAACTGATAAATCAGTGCCAGCACCTCCCTGCACCTGCTTGCCAGCTGTGGGTGCTGGAGCCAGCTCCCAGTACTGCTGCTGCCCAAATGCTGCTGGGAAGGGCGTGGGGCAGCTGGCCCCCCACCAGACGGTGGCATGATGGGGAGCCAAGCGCTTTGACGTCACCTGCCAGGATGTGGTGAAGCGCCTCGTGCTGCTTGGTTGACTCAGAAGATGACAACCCTGCCCGGGATTGACCGATGCACAATGGGGCTGCGGGAAGGAGTGGCTGTGGCTGCCCGGGCACCGGCGGTGGCAGCAGAGCCAGCCAAGCCTGGGTGCGCTCCCTCACCACCGTGACATTCACAAATATGACGTTTCTGGTCCATGGCCATCCCTCATTTCCGGAAGATAACACTGTGTATGAGTGTTGTGAGCACACACTCCAGCCTTATCTCCAGCAAATACTCCCAAGGCCCCACAGAGACATTTGAGGGAGCCAAAACAGCAACAAGAACCCACTTGTGCTCCATCTCACCATGAAGGGCTGAGCTCCAGAAGCATCTTTCCCTGGTGCAGAGCCGGAGTGGCACAGCGAGGCTGGGCAGAGCTCCGTGCTCATCCCACCTGCCCTAGTAATAAACCCATGAGCGGAGCCAGCAGCTCACCAGCGGGGTTTGGGAGAGATGGATGGGCAGGGAGTGGGACAGGGCTGTGCCCAGCTGAACCCCAGGGGATTTGGCTCCCCCCATCCCAGCTCTGCCGGGAACAGGGCATTTTGCCCATTTCCACAGGGCCACCAGCTTTGTGTGGAGCTGGAGGGGGACTCGGCATTGCCGTGGGGATCTGGTCCTGGGTTAAGGCTGCATGCATCCATCATGCAGCTTCCTCCTGATCCCCTTCGTCCCCCTGTACCTCTGCATGGAGACACTGCTCACACAAACCTCCTGCTGAAACAGAGTCACCTGCACCCACAGGTGAGGACCCTGACCCTCCTGTCCCCACTGGAGAGTGGGAAGGGAGTGCTCTGTGATGGCACCTCAGCCATCACATTGGCCAGCCCAGTTCCAGCTCTGGACTCAGCCCCGCATCCAGCGGCAGGGCAGCACCAGTTCCTCCAGGGACACAGCTCTGTCTGGAAGAGCAGCACTCACAGGGTGCCACGTTTGTAAACACAGGGAATCGAAGCCAACAGAATACACTCTGGCTTGGGTTTATCTTTAGGGGTTGAATTTAAGCCAAGAGGAGAGTCCAGGAGAACTTTGGAGCACAGGTCAGCTCTGTGTTACCTCACCCTGGGCCCCTCTCTGGGGCTGGACAAGCTGACCCTTGGTCCCACTGTAGCCTGGGCTGGCTTTCCAAGGAAGGTGACCTGGGGCTGCGGCAGGTCCAGGCAGGGTTAGCCTGACATGGTGGGGGGAACCTGCTCCCTGCTTCCATCCCATGGGTTTCCTCCACACCCTGCTCTCGGCTGGGCCACAGGCCCTGTGCCAGGGCACGGCTGGTTTCCATTCCCAGCTCCAGCGTGGTCCTTGGGCACGTTCTGCTGCCCTCATGGGCCCCAGTTTCCCCTCTCGTGGACATCAAGCTCTTTGTGGGGAGCTGCTCTACACTGCAGCCGTGACTGCCTCGAGCAGCTCCGGGCAACGCTGCCGCTGGCACCGCTGTGCCTCGGGCACGGCGAGGGTGGAAAGAGCCGACAGCCAGCCCGGGCTGCTGCAGATACTCCTGATCCACCAGCCCGGCAGCAGAGGGGACCTCTGCCTTGGGATCGGGCAAGGAGAGCTCCCAGCTGGGGAAGAGAGAAGGTCTGAATCCCAGGGCAGCCCAGCCGGCTGCATCCTCAGCAAATCCCGCTGCAAATCGCACCCTGCCCAGGACCGGCTCCGGTCCCCACAGCATCCCCCATTGCCGGGCAGCTGGGCTCTGTCACACCGACGGCACCCAAAGGCACGCAGGAGGAGGTGAGGGACACCCACAGCGCTCTCCTGGCCCATCACCCGATGCTCGCGGGGCACAGGGCAGCTGGTCGCGCAGCCCAAGCGCTGTGCGGGCTCCTTCCCCCGCCCGCTCATCGCCACTCCGCGGGGCTCCCCGGGGCACCCCAGCACCCCCTCCCGCTTGGCACGGGGGAGGCTCAGGAAGGTGCCTCGGGAGGTTTGCAGGATGCAGGGAAGGCAGAGGAAGGGGGAGCTGCAAACTGCTGGAGTTTGGAAAACGCTGCAGCCCTGAGTTCGCAAGCGTAAAAGGCACTTCTCTGAATCCAGGAGGGCAGCCCGGGGGATCCGGGACTGGGGCAGCCGTGCCCTGCCTCTGCAATGGGGGAAGGAGGGGGTCGGTGCAGCTCCATAGGGGCCAAACCTCCCCCAGGACAATCAGCCGGCTCCGATCCTGCACCAGCCCGGCGGGAACACGCGGCGGCTCTGGCCGGCAGCTGAAGCGGGTTTGAGCCTCACCCTCAGCCGTCCCTGGACTCAGCGATGGTTTCTTCGCACTGTGATGGGCTGAACCCACGCGGGGACCCCTGGAGACTCCCCCCATGGCCTCGGGGTCCCGCTCTGGGCAGCCCTGGGCTCGGCTGGTGGCCGTGGGCAGGAGCCGGTGCCCAGGGCTCAGAGCGGGGGCAGAGCCTGCTGCCAGCACATTTTCCAAACCAGCCAAGGGCCGGGGGCAGAGCTGGGATCACCTGCGCTAAGGAGCCCACACCGACATCCCGATTTCCCCTCCCCATCCCAGCGCACGGCACCTCATGCCGGATTTACAGATCCTGCCTCCCACCCCTCTCCCATCCCCGTCCTCCCTTACCTGGCTATGATCCTCTGGCTGGTGGGCGCCTCCACCGTAGCGTAGTAGTGACTGTAGAGGAGCAGGGAGGATGTTAAACCTGCCAGGAGCAAAAGGCAGAGCCTTTTCCAATGCGGGGACCCCATCCCGGGCAATTCAACCACTGGAGCCGCGCAGGGGAGCGGGAGCGTGGCAGCCGGCCCCGGGCACACAAACTTCCCGGCCCCTCTCCTCTCGCAGCCCGGTGGGCGCGGACACCGCTGTGGGCTGGCTCCGTCCTGCCCCGGGTGCCCAGCTGCACTTCGGAGCAGGCTGGGATATTCCTCCGGAGCGGTGGGAGGGAGGGTGTGAGCCGGAGGGAGGAGGCACCAGGCTGACTGGTTCAGACTTGCTGAGAAAAAAAGCACTTTTGAGCTGCCTTTTCTCCGAGCTGGGGATTAAACATTTACCCAGACCAGAAGGGAAGTGAGATTTTCTTTTTTTTTCTTTTTTTTTTTTTTTTGCCTCCTTTTCACGCCACCCACCCACAGCTCACAAACAGGGTTCCCCTCTCTGTAACTTTCTTGTCCGACTCAAACACGTGCGTTCACCGCCGGCTGCACCCACACGGACGCCCGGCGGCCCCTCGGTGCCACCCCCGAGCGTGTCTGCGGGCTCCTGTGATTATTTTGTGCTTATCAGAAGAAACTGCAGGCTCTGAAGTCGAGACGGACCTTGGGGTGCCCGATAGCAGCACCGTATCACGTATCCGCAGCCACTCGCTGAACCCGCCAGGAGGGAGCAAATGTGGGGGAAAAGGGGAGAAAAGGGGACACTGGTGGGGTGCTGCCACTAAGGAGGAGGGGGGACACGGTTGTGGTGCTGCCCCCGGGTCCCCTGCCACGTTCTGGCTGAAGGGATCGTGTGCATTTGCAGCGAACAAAACCTTTCGGGGGTTTGTGGCAAGCTCGAGTAAGAGTTTAGGTTGGAGGAAAGGAAAAACGGGTTTGGGGGAAAATTTGCATGAATTATTTTGGTATTTTCGGAGACGATGTGCTCCAGTTTCTTTTTTGAAAGAATATCTCGGCGTTATTTTAGCTCAACTCCGAAAGAACCAGCTTGTGAACCAAAGGATATGCATACCAAAATGTTTGTTGCAGCGGGGGAAGGGACTCGGCAGGCAAACAAGCCTTTTCAGTTGAACTGTAGGGATTTTGGGGGGTTGGATTTTTAGAAGTCACCAGACTTGGGGACCAGCACAATGGTGAGCCCTGCTCCATCCAAACCCTGTGCCCGTGGCTCCCTGAGCGCTAACGTGTTGTTCCAGGCTGTCACCCACCTCCAGCCCCTCCACAAATACCCTCTTTCATTATTCAGCCCCAAAACCTGGGGCCAAACCCCATCCCTGTTCCCAAGTCGCACTGAGCACCCTCAGGCCGGTGTACTCGCTGTGGCTGCACTTTCCCCAGCACTCAGATCCAACCACTCCCCGCTTCCTTGCTGGCCTGCCCAGACTGGTTCAAAGGAAGATAAAAGCCCAACACATTTTAACAGGAGTTTGCTTCAATCTCCGCTTGCTTCCATTACTACAGACCCTCCATTGCCAGCCCTGGTCCTCTGGGAATTTTGGCTGCGTGGGGATGGCACCGCATTGGCATCCACAATGTGCCCAGGCTGTGGTGTGAACACAGGAGCAGCTCTGTGCCTGAGGCTGGCAGTGGTGTCAGCACTGGCCTCGTCCCACTGGGAGAGTGGACACTGGACCTGGGACACCACAAAGGGATGGTGGCCAGGCTGATTTTAAAGAAAACTTGCAGGGAACCATCCCTGGGAGCTGTGGCAGGAAGGCTGGCTGGGCACGGGCTGTCTGAGGGAAGGGGAGAACAGGCAAGGAGCTGGAAGGACAGGACAGACCATCACCACTTGGACACACAGGGATGAAATCGAGCTTAAAGCCCAGCTGGAGCTAAAGCTGTGAAAGGACAGGCAGGAAGAGGGGGTCACATGTACCCCAGTAGCAAAAGGCAGCTCAGAGAAATGGGGGTGCATCGATGGAGGGATTTGATGCTTTTTGCCTCTATCACTAAAAGCTGCTCCCAGCCCCCAGGGGTACAGGCATTTTCTGGAAGACTCAGAGCCAGCAGAGCATGGTTAACAGTCTGGGGTCCTGCTCAGAGGTTCCCCAGCCTGGAGCTGTCCCCACCTGGTGTGACTCAGGGTCTCCCTTGTTTGCTCTGACCCACTGGATGCGCTCCCTGCGATCCAGTGCCTTGGCTCACGTGCTCTTGACTCTGGCCCTTCGTTAACCACAGCTAATTATTACCAACTGCTCGAGTAAGTCACAAGGGACATAGCGAGGCTTGGCTGCAGATGGATGACCGATGGTCCAGAGGAAGTGACCTGGGGAAAGTCAGGAATTTGCCATTTGGAAACATTTATGGCCCAATCATGCAAATGCTGGTGGAGTGGCAGCTTCAAGGGCTGGAGGAGCTGGTTTCTTCACATCTCTCTGTTTCCATGATATATGGTTTTCTACTGTTGATTTTATTTTCAGCGGGGTGAAAATGAGATGCACAGTTCTTCATCTGCTCTACTTGTTTTGTGCTACAATGCATTTTGGACTATACCCCAAAATTAAGTGGTGCTTAATTTAGAAGATAAATAAGTGTGAAAAACCTTTTAGGATGGTAGTTGCCAAATAAAGATAGGAAAAGAACATAAAAGAAGTTACAATGGAAACCAGCAAGTATCGTTTTTAGCCTGGGCTTTTTATTCCAGTGATTACTTCTTGGAAACAGAACCCAATCCCTCCCCGTGGCTAGAGAGCACGAGAGGAGAATAAACACATTTTGCACCAGCTGGCTGCCAGCCACAGGTTGGTGGAGGAAAATCTCGTGGTCTTTGCCATGATGAACTGTGCAGGTGGGAGAACGAGATCTCCGAAAATCTCCTGGAGGATTTATATACCCAAACTCATTCAGCACGGGTTAGAGGTACATTTAAGAAAGTGCCAAAAATCTGCTCATAGAACAGATCCCTGAAGTGCAGAGCCTGGCCGCCGGAGCGGGTGGCTGTGTCACCCCCCGAAGAACGCGGGGCCATATGGCTGCCTGCGGAGGCACGGCCATGGCAGCATGAAAAATTCATCAGCAGATGTCCCGGGAGGCTGACGCACGGCCCCTGCCCGGTGGGGCGGGGAGGGCAGCGGGAGCAGCTCGGCCACGGCTCCTCTCGGCAGGCTCCCTGCCCGGGGAAATGGGGTCAGGCAAAGCGCCTGCTGAGGATGCTCCCTGACACTCCATGCTTGGATTTGTGGGTGTTACTACAACCACAGTCAGGAGGAGTGAGCACAGGGAGGATGCCTGGGGATGGGGTGACAGCAAGGTGGTGGCTGCGCTCGGCTGCGGGACCAGAGACCCTCAGGGCTGTGCTCTGCCCTTCTGCCCACACCCCCATGCTGCACGTGGGGAAAGGGGCTTGGGAGTGCAGCAAAACTGCTCAGAGAAGGGCAACGAAGCTGGTGAAGGGTATGGAACATAAATCCTGTGAGGAGAGGCTGTGGGAGCTGGGGTTGTTTAGCCTGGAGGAGGCCTTACCACTCTCTACAACTCCCTGACAGGAGGGTGTAGCCAGGTGAGGGTTGGCCTCTTCTCCCTGGNGGAAAGGGGCTTGGGAGTGCAGCAAAACTGCTCAGAGAAGGGCAACGAAGCTGGTGAAGGGTATGGAACATAAATCCTGTGAGGAGAGGCTGTGGGAGCTGGGGTTGTTTAGCCTGGAGGAGGCCTTACCACTCTCTACAACTCCCTGACAGGAGGGTGTAGCCAGGTGAGGGTTGGCCTCTTCTCCCTGGCAACCAGTGATAGGATGAGAGGACGTGGTCCTGTGCCAGGGGAGGTTTAGGTTGGACATTAGGAGGAATTTCTTCACAGAAAGGGTTGTCAGGCATTGGAATGGGCTGCCTGAGGAGACGGTGGAGTCACTGTCCCTGAAAGTGTTTAAGGAAAGACTGGATGTGGCACTCAGTGCCATGGTCTAGTTGACAGGGGGGTGTTCAGTCAAAGGTTGGAATCAATGATCTCAGAGGCCTTTTCCAACTAAATTGATTCTGTGACTCTGTGATCTTTGTGCCAGTGTGGCAGGATGTGGCCCATCAGGGAAACACACCCTAAAGTCCCCTCCTGCTCTTCCCCAAAGCAGAAAGGTTGTTGGGACAAGCCATAGGCTGAGGTGGCAGGTCAGGACCTCACGAGCAGTGGCAGGATGTGGCTTAGGCTGGCTCATGTTGGCTCGCTCCCCGTGGCCCTGCTGGCCCAGCCCGGCTCTTATCGCAGGTGCCTGCACATGGCAGAGCCCTTGGTCAGCCCTGGACCGCTGACCAGGGCCCAGATAAGCCAAACACATAGTTCAAAGGCCATCCCCTCTCCGCTGGCATGAGGCAACCTGGGAGGCTCTGAGCTATGCCCTGGAGGGGTGCAGAGCTGGGAAACACCTCTGAGAAATCAGGGTGACAATGCAAACTGCTGCCTTCCCCCTTCTTGCCAGCTCTGGACCAGGCAGAGCAGATGTGAGCTGATCCCCCAGTCCCTGACGTCTGCTCAAAGCCACAAGTCCCTGGGGTCAGGCCAGGCTCTGTCCCCGAAGCTGGGGAGAAGGGACACCACATTTGAGTGTGGGTGGGTGACCCAGTGCCTTGTCCACCCACCTGTGTGGTCCCATCTGACACTGCATGGCTGCCATGGGAGGGATGGAGGGAGCCTTGGGATGTCCCCAGGACTCAGAAAGCGTCTTTCCAGAATTTACCACCCCAAGGGCCACCCAGGCCAAGCTGGGAAAGCCTTGCAGCACCCAAGATCCTGTTGCTCGGCCTGGCAGAGGAGCCCTGCTGCACCCCCTGGAGCTGTTTACCTGCAGGGCCCTGCTCCAGCACCTGGAGCTGAAGGCTCCTGGCAAGTCAGCTGGTGCTTTTTGCACAACAAAGCCATGGGCTGCTCCTTTATCTTGTTCTCCCTCCCCTATTATCAATAGTTTTTCTGGTCCAACTGGATTTACCTGCTACCACATCCCCAAGAAAGGGAGAAGGTCCACACAGCAGAGGTGAGAAGGGGGAACCTCCCACCCTCTGCCCCCAAGGCCTGCCCCAAACCTCTCAGTAACTGAGGAACATAAACAGCACCTGCTAAGTCCTCGGCACAGAGCTTTTTGTGCTGACCTGGAGCAGGCACACACCTCTGCCACACTCCCACAGCATCCAGCCAGCCACAGAAGCTCGAAAGTAACATATCCAGAGGGAGCAGCTCCATGCTGGGAAGCTGGGTGCTGTTATCCAGCTCTGGCTGCTCTGTGCCTCAGTTTCTTGCCTGGGAAGGAAAGAGACAGGAGTGACAATATGGATGTGCCACCATGGCACAAGGCTGCCTTGGAGCCGTGTGTGGCACACACAGTGGCTCCCTCCAGCACCTGGTTGGGTTTGGGGTTGGCTGCCACCTCTAGAAGGTACCTCAAACCCCAGAACATGGTGCAGACCCCACCTTGTCCCTGCTCCTGGTAAGGCCAAGCCCAGACAGGACCCAGAGAGCAGGGCTGGACTGATCAGGAGCAGGGACGAGATGGGCTCTGCACCATTCACTTGTCCCCAAGATGCATCCCTGTCCCCCAGCAAGTCCATGTCTGCTTCCTCCTGCTCCATGCCCAGTCAAGGAGCTGTGTGAACACACAGCAGTACGGGCTGGTCTCTGCTTCTGCTCTACAGGTGAGCAGTCGCACTGAAAGAAGGAAGAAGTGGAAATGAAGCAAAAAATTTGAAGCCCTGACAGCAAGATGACACCATGAGAGTTTCTGGATGACAAGTGGTTTTGGTTTCTGCAACCTGGTGGGGAATATTTAAAGCCTATTAACTCTTGGGGAACTCCAGGAGGAGTCTGGCACAGCTGTAATAAGTTCATGGTACTTGCCAAGAGCTTTTGAAAAAAGCAGGGCTGACAAAACAGCAACTGCTGGACATGTTGAGGCACAGTGGCGGATTTATCCCCCAAATCAAACATCTGTGTTTAAATCCTGCAGCCCCCAGAGCTCCTGGCTGGCAGTGGGGAATCCACTGGTCACTGGCACAGAGTATGGCGTCTGTGCAGGAGGAGGAGTTGCTGTGTCTGAGCATCCCTTAGGATGTCAGACCTGATCCCACCATCAGTCCCTCTGCTCGTGCTGCCTTCAGCTCCCTGCCGTGCTGCAGGAGCACAGGCCACACCTTTGCACACACCTTGGGACTGCAAGGGACCAAACCTCTGCTCCATGTGTCCCTGCACACCCCAGGGAGCCCCCGGGCCATAAATCGCAGGCAGCTGCAGGGCTGTGCCCAGCACCGGGACACGGTGGCACACCAGGATGTGCCAGGCCCGGCACAATGACAGATCCCTGAACAGGAGCTGCCACCTGGTGGCACAGGGACAATCTTGATGTCGTGCCAGCCACAGAGACCTGGTTTTTGGGGAGGTCCTGCACCACGGATGGCACTGGCTCTGCCCAGCAGCACCGAGCAGGCTGGGGCTACTACGGCACAGCCCGGCAGTGCTGCTTTCACCCTGGGACACTCGCCCTGCTGGGAGTTTGCCCAGTCCTGAATCCTGGCTCTTGCCAAGGGTGCTCCAGCTGTAGCTGCTCTCCACAGGCTTCGTTCCATTAGCTTGTGCCAGGCTGGAAGCTGGCTGGGAAATGCCACCTCCAACCCCACTCAACTTCCTGTGGCCACTCTGGACCTGAAGGCACAAGATCAGGTGGCTCTGGTGAGGCACAGCCGGACTTGTGCTCCAGGGGATATGTCCCAGTGTGTGCCACACCTCAGCTAGCCCCCAGTGGGATGGGATGCCTTGGTGCAGGGGGGACAGGAGCAAAGTGAGGAGGTGAGAGGGACCATCAGGTCAGAGTCGCTTTCCTGGGATCAGAAAGGATGTGGCTTTGAGCTTGTTGGGAAACTCCAGACCACAGCAAATGCCCTTCTCCAGCCAAGATTATCCCTGATAACATCAAACTTTGTCAGCTGTGTTGAGAGAAAAGCCTGGAGGGAACAGGCTCCGGGGAAAGCCTCCTGGAAAGTTTCCTTCCCTTGATTCTGGGAAGCCTCGGCACTGGGGAAAAGCGTGGGCTAGGGGCTGTCAGCCCATCCCCAAAGCCTCCTCACCAACTGGGGATTCCTTGCTCAGTGGGACTCAGCCCCTTCCTGCTTCCCAAAGGATAGGGAAACAAAAGAGGAGGAGGGGGAAGGGAAAGGTCTAAGAGAAACTTCTTCCAACTTCGAGGGAAGAGAAAAGCCCTATTCAGGCAGGAAGAATACCCGGTGGAGCTGGTCACTAAGCAACCCACAGCAATGTGGTACGGCCTGAGGGACAGGCGAGGAACAAAACTGCCTCATTGCCCACCCACAGCCCATCAGAGAGAGCCTGCAGGGCCTGGGGACAGAGGACACCCCCAGGGACACCTGGGGACAGGGTGCACAGCCAGCACGAGGGGCTGACACACCCAGCAGGTCCAGAGCTCCTGGGTGCAGGAGTTTCTCCTCAGGCAGCTCTGGATGGTGACCAACCTCACTCAGGCTTCCCTGTTTGCTGCTCAGGAAGGATTTCTGGTCTGCTCCAAAGCTCATGGCTCCCTATGGCCCTGGTGTTCCCACAGGGCTCCATCATTCCCTATAGAGGCACGGTGCATTTTGGACAACTCCCTGCTCCATGGACACTGCGGGCTCGTGTGGGCAGAGCAGCCAGGCACAGGCTACACCCTCTCCAGAGAAGCTGAATTCTGCATTTAGATTCTCAGTGTGGGGGGTTGTCCTTCGCAAACAAGCTCAGCGAGACATGAGAAACTGCCCGGCCTCTCTGCAGCACAAGGAAAAAGGGACAAAGGAAATCAAGCCTGACAAACCCTGCTGACAGTCCCTGCTGAAATGCCTTCCTTGGAGCCCACAGAGTCCCTGGAGACACTGCTGCCCCCAACAAAAACACTGCAGAAATGGAAAAACACTCACAACCAAAGCAGGTCCAGTGAGTGTGCAGCTGGTTAACCCTGGGGAGATGCACTGGACCTGCTGGGACACTGGAGGTGGCTTTTTGCCTGCATAGTGTCGTGGGAGAAACACCCAGCCCTTCATGCATTTGCCTTGAGCATCTGATATACTTGCAGAGAGTTGCTGGGACAAGGACAAACTCACCAGGTGTTCACCCACTTCCTCAGGGAGGTGTTTGGCCAGTGCTGATCCCTGTCCTGCAACAGCAAGGTGAACAGGTGGGTGATGCTCAGGTGTGTCCACACAAGCTGCAGAGCTTCTCCAGGTGGAGGTAATCTTATTACCTCTCAGTCCTGCCCTTTCCTGGCTTTGTCATCTGCTGTATCTCAGCCTTTAAAGCATCAGTTCTGGGCACACTAAATAACCACAACCCACATGACTGCACGAAGATCAGCTTGGCCAAAGTAGTGCCATTTATTTCACTTACAAAACCCCTTCCAGGAGGACAACACACTCCAGGTTTGCTGGCGGCAACTGGACCCCTCTCAGCACCGTGGGGGGCAGGCACTTCAGCCAGCAGCAAGGACAGATAGCATCCATCCCCGGACTTGGAGAGCTCCCACCTCTCCTGGCAACAGGACAAACACAGTGCTCTGGGCACAGCTGGGAGCCAAGCATGACGAAGTCCAGCTATGCAAGGACTTGACACATCAGGTCCATGCCACAAAATTCACATTTTGTGCAGCCAAGGGAGCCCTGGGGCAAGAGGCACCAGGTACAGAAGGTCTGCTGCACCATGGAGAGCAGCTACCTGCCCTTGAGTTGATGGCAGTGCTCCTTTGGAAGTGTCATAGCAAGGCCACACTGGGGAGCAGAAGTGAAACTCATTCTCTCTCAAATTAGTCTCCTGAAAGTGTCCAGTCCATCCTTTTTATCTGCAGGGAGCAGAGTGAGAGCAGCCCCCATAGAAATTAAATCAACCTGAGACACGATCTGTGTCTCCACCCTTTCCAGCTCCTCAGGGAGTTTGTTTAGACAACACCCACCTCCGAAATGGGCATTGCTAATGGAGAGAATCCACCCAGAAGAGAAGTAGCCCCAGCCTGAGGAGCATCTCCTTGCAAAGAGAGAAAACCTGGATTAATCAAAGGACACCAGACCATATCCATCCTGGATCCTGCTCTCCTAATACCCATGACTACAACAACGAGCAAGAGTCAGATAGGACTTTGTTGGCACGCTGCGTTTTCTTGCTGGTCTTTGGGTCTGCAGCATTCACACGTTTGTTGAAGTGTTGTGAAATAACAGAGGTGCTGAAGGAGGGAGATGTCTTTGTGGGGATGAAATGACTGGCAGTCCAGAGCTAACCTTGGCTCTGGGGGTCCTCTTCCATTCCCAGTGCAGTGTTGTTGAGATTTCCCAGGCAACAGCCGTTGCCACACAGTCAGGGTCTCTGGTAAAGCTTCATGATATTCCCATCATGAAGCCTTTTCCACATCAGCTTCTCCACGTTGAAGTCATGGTTAATGTAGAAAATCAGATGTTTCTGCTTCTTGTCATAGTAGTGATCTGAGTACTTCTAATGCCCCTCCGTGATGTAGCCATAGGCACTGACCTGGGAAAGATGCGGGGGTACCAGGGGTGGAGGGAACAAGTGAAATACAGGACACAGCTCCCAAACAGGACACAGGAGAACAGGACAGAGATGCCAGCTGGGGCTTCTCTGGTGACCCTGTGTGGGGGTCCAGAAGGACCAGACTGTGAGCACTGGCTCCAGAGATCCTGCTGTCCCCTCACTGCCTCCCCAGGAGATCACATGCTCTAGGTCACAGCAGGCTTCACCACCCCTATGGGAGCTATTTTGGGGCTGTTTCTCATCTTCAGCCTGACACAGCTGACACAAGTCCATATACTCTCGAGGCAGATAGCAGCCACCCCTGCTCTCCTCTTGTCCCCTGTTCCCATGTCCAGACAGCTCTGGGTGCAAGAATCACTGTGCCCTTATCCGGTCACAGAGACGGAGGGCAGTCAGCAGCAGGAAGGCCCCTGTTGTGGGTCTGTACAGCCTCCACTAGTGCTTTTCCAAATTTTTAGACTTTAAAAACCTGCAGCAGGAGAGAAGAAAGCACTGAGGAGCTGCTGGCTGTGGTGTTTCAAGCAGGGCACACCTTGCCCCCTGTGGCCCATGTGGCATCTTCCCTCCTTGCAGCAGCTTCGGGCCGTATGAGGCATTTCAGAGAAGCCACGAGTATGTCCAGAGCTGTCCACCACCTGCACTGCAACCTAAGCCTGGCTCTGCCCCAGCTTTGTGGAAGTGGCAGGTCTTGAGGCAGTGGGGATAAAGAGGGGATGGATTAAAGGATCTCGTAGGTTAAAGCCCACTACTCTTAATTCTGTCCTTTGCTTTGCAGTGCAGAGGTGGCTTTGAAGCTCCCTGGTACATCCTGCTCCCCATCCTCATCTAGGAGTGAAACGAGACATAGGGAAGGTGCAGAGGAGCGTCACAAAACCTGCCAGGAGCTGCACTGTGTTATGCCAGGAGTTGTTAGGAAAGTAGGAGTAAACACTGGGAAAAAATAGCATGGAGTCCTCTTGGCCTTGGAAAGGACCCAAGTCAGAGGGGGGACGGCAGAGCGGGCAGGGAGTGCCGGCCATCTGGCTCCAGGGAAGGCAGCAGCTCTCAAGGAGACTGAAGGGTAAAGGCAGCCGAAGCAGGGCACAACAGGAGCTCCTGTTCCTCCGTCTCTCGGTCATGCGTGGCCCATGATGGGCAGATCTCACGGTGACAGTGGCCAGCAGGCTTGTGAAAAGGGTTGGAGAGGCACAGAAGAGCAGCAGCCAGGCCAGGAAAAGCAGATGCCTATTGTTGTGCTTGAGGGCACAACCAACCTCCCGAGTCTAGAGGGAATCTCTGGAGAGAAGGTCTGTTACAGAGCCTTCGAGGTGCTAACAGCGAACATTAAAGGCTGGTCCTGAACCAGAGATCAACTCTTCTGTCAAATTCTTCCTACACCTAAAGTTGCAATTGGCCCTGGATCTCTTTTGGATGCAGAAAACCAAACTGTCTGATGGCTGTTGCTTCTCCAGCTCATAGATTCTGGATGTTTACCTACCACTAGCATCCCACTGCAGCACCACAGAGAATTTCAGCTGAGTTCACGCTGCTGACGCTTATCTCCAGGCTGCTGGTGTGGCTGAACTGTGGTTACAAGGGAGGGAGCTGGGAGGAGAGGCCAGAGACAGAGAGAGATGGTGCTGGCCAGGAAAAACAAGCCCATTAGAGCACAAAATCTGCAGCTCACCTGTTTTTCATGTATCTGAGGAAATCAGGGTGAGTCACCAGGTATTTGTCCATTGTGAAATCTTTATCGAATTTCTGCTGGGGCTTCTGCCTAAGGACAGGAATGGGGAGACTCGGGACAAGCTCCTACACCTCAGGACAGCTGGAAAGGAGCAGCCCTGATGCACTTGGTGGTAACAGAAGAACCACAAACACTGTGAAGATATTCTGTAGCATTTCCCACATTATGACAAAGCCTCCATAGCCTCTGTGCATTGCAGAGGAAAAGATCAGGGAGGAGAGGCAACAATAGGAGACAGGAATATCAAAAGCATGTGTTTGTATAGGCAAAAATTGGTGAAACCAGGCCTTCATCCGTGAGCAGGCCACGCCAGACCAGCCAGCAGCATATGTTCATCCCCAAAAGCCACAAAGCTTTCTCCAAGCTTTGGCCACACATCATTGAAATCAGCTACCTCTGGGGAGGAGGTGTATTGACTACAGCAGTACTCCGAGCTGCGGAGGAAATGAGAGATTTCTGCATGCAAGTCTGCCAGGGGAGGGAGGCTTTACCCTGGCCTGGTCCTCCACAGGGCTAAGCACTGTGGACAGGAAAAGAGCACAACAGAGAGCTCCTCACTGGAGGGGTAGAGGGGGCTACAGTTGGTTTTACCCGCTGAGGTTCAAGAATCCTTCCCCAGTGTCCTTGTTGAACAGAAGAGCCTTCAGCCACTCATAGTCTCTTGCTCCCTCCAGGAAGTGAATATATCTGACATGCTAAGAAAACAAGTGAGCATTAGTGAACAGCGCTTTGAAAAAAATGCAAGCAGGCATCTTGGCTTGCTGAGTTTCTTGGACACACATCTTCAGTCTGCAGTTCTCAAATGGCTCACAGCAGCAGAGTGGAGATAACATCTGATGTGCAGCTCCTTCTACATGCCACAAGGCTGGGGTGGCACTGACACAACTTGCCACTGCAAACACACTCTGAGCCAAGGCAGTGCAGATTCCCTCACTGAGGGTAATGCTGAAGGGCTGGCTCGGCCCCTTTGCTCCTCATGGCAAAAGCAGAACTGAAAGCCACAGACAAACAGCATCCTGTCAAAGCTGTGCGTGCACACACCAAGGACCTCACTTACCTTTTCCTGTGGGATGTTGCTGAACCCTCTGTGTCCCAAGATCTGAAGAGAGGAAACGAGGGAGTAGGCTGTGAATCCATAAAAGGAGGTTTTTGTTCCCACATCTTTTTCATAACCCTTGATTACAGCCCTGCTCACCCTGGCCAAGGAAATCAGAGGAGCAGAGTTAGGTGACCACTGAAACCCCTCACATGCACGTTCCTAAAAGGAAAAGACAGTGTTAGCCTGGAGGAAGGGAAGACCAGGCCCATTCTGATTGGCACCCTGATCTGCAGGAGAGCCCCTGCTGTGGAGATGGCTCTTCACGGCTCCTTTCTGAACACAGGCTTTGGATATTTAGTAACTTTCCAATTACTTTTGGACTTTTTATCTCCTGCCATCCATCATTTTGGCACTTGGGAATGAGTGGAATACTAGAAGAGAGGAAGTGATCCAGCCACACTTAGGGGCTAGCCACAATAAGCTAGCTGTGCATCTTCCGAGAAGGAAGCCTGCCTTACCTGAAGACGTAGTCATGGGAGTCAATCTCCTGGCCCATCCCAGAGTTATTCAGTATTTCTCCATTCCCCATGACAGCACAGCTGATACATGTGGGCACGCTGCTGTCATGGTTGGCCAGGAGCAGCTGCTGGTGGGGTTTTGGGGGCAGCAGGGATATGACCTCCTTTACCACCGTGAAGCAAAAGTAGTTGTGAGTTATCAAGAGCCTTTGGGACGGACACAGTGAAACCACCAGAGCTTCCACCATGAGATCCTCCTAGACTGATGCCTTTGATGGGGAGATGCTGCTCCAGCTACTCAGCATAAGGTTCCTGTGAGGAGTCTGAAAGTCCCATCCTGACAAGCCCTGAGGGACTCACATGAATAATTCAGGTCCGTGAAGCCGTAGCGGGGTATAAAATGCTCCAGGCGGTTCCATTCACTGTCACTGAAGTATCTCTTGTCTAGGACGAGTGTGACGTTGGGCAGGAAAAGATCCCGCAGCCAGTCAGACTTGGCCCTCACTGATTCAGAGCGGGTCTTGAAAAACAAAAAGGAAACAATAATGACTGATGAGCAGAGCTGATAAACCTGACTGAGTGCCAGTGCTTGTGTGCCTGTGTGTGACAGGACCAGAAACACAAAAACTCCAGTGGTACCTCATCCACTCCCCTCAGCATTCCCATCACCAGGAACATGAAGCACAGTTTTAGCACTACATCCATAACTAGCTGGTGAAAAGTCACCTACAAGGGAGCCAGGATGACTCCAAGTCTCTGAGACTTTCCTCTTCAGAACAACAGGCCTGTCATGCTTAAATGTTTTACTGGCTTTAGGCCTCATTAACTGATGCAAATTAACATTTGTAATAGGTCTAACCTAAACGTAAATAAGGCTGTTTGCATTAAGAATATGCTACAATAATACAGATATGGTTTAATAAGCAGTCCCCGTTGGCAACACACCTCCCAAGGTCCTAGGAGTGCACCCAAGGAAACACTGAGGAACATATGAAGTCAGATCACCATTGCCACTCCCTTTAAGGGTAAGAAAAAATGTGCAGCAACTTGTTCAATGTCATAAATAAATCAGTGAAACGTGCAGCTCAGAAGGGAATCCAAGCCAGCTTATCCTACAAGAAGGGTCTCACTGCAGATGGTGAGAGTGAGGCTGTGTGTGCTGGTGGAAAGCAAACAGCTCCACTACACTGAATTTTCTGCTGACTCAATTTGGGCTCTACTTTCTCAGACACCTTCCCCAAACATCTGCTGAAAGACAAAATGGGAGACCAAGTGGACCCTCACTCCCAGCTCAAATCCCCAGCAATGGCTGCATTGCCAAAGCCTTGCTGAGTGCTCCATGGCTGAGCTGGGCTCTCTGCAGTGGATGAGGACGACAACCCTGTCACAGCCTCACTCTGCCTGTCACCACAGGAGTGCACTGAGGGCAAGACTGTCAAGGGTTTCATGGTGGCATCATTTCACTCGCAGCACATTTCATGTCCAGAAACAGAGACATTTCCCTTCCTGCCCAAGCGGGTACTGTCCAAGGCTTGGTACTTCTTGTGCCTCCAGAGCTAGACTGGATCAGTATCAGAGGAATCAGGGAAAACTCTGATCATGTAGGAAATTAAGGAGGGGGAGTGCTTCTAGTGACTCCCTCTCTCTCCAGAACTACAGATCAGGTTTGGGAGTGAGACACAATATGTGAGAAGGTGACCCACCAGTTCCAAGCCTTCCAGAAACAGGGGTGCCAGGGAAAACTGCTCTGGGTAAGCTTTACAAAGAGTTACCAGCATAGGATGGGCAACAGAGACAGTATGAGACACCACAACCTGTCCCATCTGCTTGCTGAGAACTTTACTGTAGTTTACTACTTTCCTAAAGACCCTGTTCCTGGACACTAGTAATTATGAGATGCTCAAATTTAATTAACCTGAGTCTTCATGTGAATGCAGATGTTGTATATAGAGGTCTTCCTGTCTGGGTCCCATCAGCATCTGCATATACCAATGGGTGACCTACCAGCTCTGAAATCATCCTCAACTGCAAAGGGCACACACGCTCAGGGGCCAGCAGACAAGGAGGCCAATGGGGAGGCACCATTCTTGGTGACCATCCACACCATCCCACCTACCGAGGGTGGGGATGAGTTATCCAGCAGGTACTCGTCCTCGAAATCCCACCGCGGCTCAGACGTGAAGTTAGCAGCGCCCAGTTTCCTCTTCTGTGTCACTGCAGCAGCCTGAGGAGCAGGTCTTACAGTTTTCATTGATACAGGAGGCTCTTTGGGTTTTGCTTGGTCTTTGGATGTGTTGTTCTCATGCACTCCCTTCACCCCAGAGGATGGTTTCACTGTCGCCTTCTCCTTGCCTCCCTCCTCCCTGGGAAGTGGTTTCACTGTTGTCTTTTCCTTGGCTTCTTCCACCTGTAGAGCTGGCCTCACTGTTGTCTTCCCCTTGTTTCCCTGCACCATAGGGGCTGTTTTCACTGTTGTCTTCTTGATTCCCTCCAGCTTGGGTGGTGGTTTCACAGCCATGTTCTCCTTGGCTTCTGTAACCCTGGTAACTGGTTTCATAGTTTCCTTCTGCTCCTCCTTTCCTTTCCATCTTGGTGTCTTCTCCATCACATTTTGAGTTTTGTGATGTGTCCTCCCAAAGTCACCTTTAAAATGCTCCTGGAGTTCCCATTACCAGAATAGTTTAAATCCTGTTGCTCTCGCGTGTCCACTTGTTGTGTCTCTGGGGCATGTTGGAAAATGTTCAATTTCCTGAATGCAGTCAAAGGAAAAGCAGATACATCACACACATTTTCCACTTTCCACTTAACACTGAACACCCTTCAGCCCATTTCTAGTGCTCTTCACTCTGAGCCTCTCTCTGTGCTTTAGAGCAATTTCATTTTGAACTTTGGGAAATGTTATTCAACTTCCTACACCATTCTAGCCTGAATACTGCTTATCTCCCCACTAGGCAAATCCCAGAGACACGCACTTCTCTCCTCAGCACTTGGCACACGAAACATTCTCACTGGCAGTAACAGCCAAGCAGTACAGCCCAGCTTTGCCACGCACTGGGCAGGCCCCCTGGCAATGTCCCCAGAGCACTGTGGGGGTGGTTTGGAGATCCTGGGCTCAGGACACGGCACACACCATGGAGGCAGCCATCTGCCTCTCTCCTCTGCCAGCAGAGCCCTGTGCTTCAGCAACAGAGCATGAAGATCTTCCAGAATTCAGGAAGGGAAGTCTAAGAAGAAGTGAAACTCACTGCTTTACTCTACATCACCTCTTGAGCTTTTGGGGCCACAGGGCACTTCTTTCTCTCCTCCTCTGCCTTAGTCAGGTAATGCAAGGGCATCACACGGCACTCACCAGGCACTCGTGTCTGAAGGCAGACACTGTGAAGCTATTAAAATGCAAAATCTCTACATTTTCAGCACTTGCCTCTAATATTGCAGCTGCCCTGATTCAAAGGCACAGGCAGGTACAAGGTTATCACTGGAGGACACATCTGCCGACAGCAGAAGAGCCACCTGCAACAAGACTGGGCTAAAACCCAGCAAAAAAAATCAAGGCAGAAGTGGTGAGGTTTTGTCCTAAACTCTTCTCTGCACATGGCTGGAGGGTAGAACAGGAAAAAGGAAGGTGAACAATATCTGCAGCTGAGCTTTTATGTACAGCAAAGCTTTTCAGGATAAACCAGCATGGTTGTGGCAGTCTGATTCCACGCTCATGTTCAGCCTTTGCATGACGCACTTGTTTCGGAACGCTGTGGATTGCTTCCGAAGTGATAAATGGGGAAAAAAGCACTTCTGCAGATAACAGGCCACAGACAGCAGCTCAGTTGCTGCTGAAATTTGATGGATGTCATACCACTCTGAAAATGTTCAGGAAATTATCAGATAAGGAGGCTTTTAAAAATCATTTCGTATCAGATAAATATGTGAACCTTTGCAAGGCTGAAAAAGAGAGGTTGCAGCAAATGGCCTATCAGCTCTTCCTCTCTCATAATCATTAGCCAGTTTCAACCAAGTGTGCAGCATGTGCTTTCTATCATTGTGCTTCATGTATAAACTTGTGTTACTGTTTACTGCCCAATAGGAGGAAAGATTTTATACAGACACTCTAAATAAAGAGAAAATTGGTAAGGTAGCTCAGGCAAATCTTAAATCGCTTGGTGAATTTCCATTGTATTTTTAAGATGATATTTAGAACTTTGAGGTTAAAGGGCAGAGAACAAATGAAACAGGACAGTATGAGAAACCATCCCCCAACTCCAGACTTTCCCTATGTGCTGTCTTGCAGGGCAAATTCCACCCCAGTCTATTACACTTTAACTTCAAATGCTGTGCCAGAGACCAAAATGTAAAACCGAGGGCTCTCCACATCCCAAAGCTTGCGCCCTGCAGTCAGGCCCACATGGCCAGGCACTCGTGCTTACACAGGACCCTGCTCTCCTGACCAGCATTTTAAATCCAGACAAATGGTCAAAGCAGCTCGGTGAATTTCAGGCTCTGAAGTCCAGCTGGCAAACAACTGCAGAAGCTCAATGACATTTACTGTCATTTTCCTCCCCTTTCACAAAGCCCAAGGACAAATAGAGGATAAAGCCATGAAAATGCTGCTTTGTGTATTCTACGTGACATAGAAGGTACAGAAATAGAACTGCCATACAGACAACCACACACAGCTCATACCTTGTTGTGTTTTACTTAAGTTATATAAATACAGGCATTTCCATTCTCTGAAACTACAGCAGAAGGAAATGGCTTCAAGTAGTGGACATGGAGAGCCACTCCTTGTTCCAGCTCTGCCACTGATGGGCTCTGGGATCAAGGACAACTCACTTCACGTCTCTATACCTCCTCCTTCTTTCCCTCCCACCTCCCTTGTGCAGATTCCAACCTCTCCAAATTCACAGCTGTCTTCAAAGTGTGGTCTCAAGCTTCTAGAGCTGAGCTGAACTCAAGTCACCTCCAGAAGAGCTGCAGATGTTCCCAGCCCCACTCCTCCTGCCTGCCCCCACAGCATCAGCCCAGACATCCAGCTGAGAACCAACCCAACCAAGCCAAGCCAGATGAGCTCACTGGGACAGCTGGGACCAAATGAGGGTTGTGGGGAGGCTGGAGAGTGGTGCTTCCTATACCCAGCACCAACACACCCATGAGCCATACCTGTACTGGGAAAGGCTCAGGTGTCTGCAGGGCTCATGCAAGGAGCAGTGCTCCCTGTCAGTGATGCTGGAGACATTTCACTGCAATTCCCTCCACACCCATTCCTGTAGGATTTACTTGACCATTTATATAAAATAGATATCAATGTATCATGTCTACATGACATTGGTGTCCCAGTATGCAACATATTTTGTGTTAGGAATCAGCTGCTGAACTTGCCATAAATTCAAAGCCATCCCACCAAATTCACTATCTAGCAATGCAGTCTGGATTAGGGCTGAATAAAGTCCTTCTGGGAGCCAAGAGGAAAAGCAAATACAGTGTAGTGCCAAAGTATGAAAACAGGTAGGATTAGTGAAGCAAAAGCTGCTTTAGACAGCTACAAAAGGAAGCCCTGGAAAATAGTGAGCCAAGAGAAGCAGGTTTTTGACTGTGGATCTTCCAACACCATGCTCTGCTAAAGTAAAGCAGTCACCTAACTCAGATCAGAAATGCAAGTTCCAGGGTAAGAGACAGAGAGACAGAGAGAGAAAGCGAGCACAAACACCCAAACCAGACATGGCACCATGCATGCCACGAAGAAACAGCTCTCTGACCTGAAAATCTTTGTCTTTGCCAAGTCAAACAAGGAGTTGGAATTGACAACGAAGAGACAAAACTGTGTTGCAACAATGAGGCAAATCAGGGCTTTGGCAATTTTCGGGAGCCTTATCCTGGAGCAGCGCGTGGTGAGATAGCCATGAGGGTCAGAGGTGCTGCTGCCACTGCCCAGAGGCCCTCACCAGGCACTGCCTCACCAGGGTGTGTGGAAGGACTGGGCTGGTCTTCCCTCTGGATTTCCCTGAAACAACATGCACACCTTGTCTCCCAGTATTCCCAGACACTCTGCACGCAGATCCAACTTCTCAGGCAAGATACCAGTTTTGTACTGTTCCTGTCTATCACCAGAAGCTTATTTAACAAAGAGTGGGGAAAGGAATGCTTCTTACTGCAACCAATGGAAGTTTCCTGCATTTTCCTCAGTGAAGTTGGTCTGCCCTAAAAACGGAAACCATTAATCTCTAACCTGGTGCAAGAATCACGGGGAACACACGTGAACTACAGAAGTGGCCATAGTTACAATCCAAGAAGCTTTCATGCCACCACCTGCCCAAGATTTTAGACATAACCATAAACATGTATTCTTCATGCAGTAATTGCTTGCAGCTCCAGTCCAGAAGCAATCCCTGCCCCCCAAAAGCTGATGGCTAGGTACGCATCCATTTTATCTTGTGGTTGGTTTGAAACAAATCAAAGTAAGACTTGGTGCAAATCCACCCCAGAAGAGAGGAGTTTGTGTTATGAAAATCCCCAGTCAGTGTGAAATCAAACTTTGGCAGTCCAGAGTACATCACTCCACCAGCAGAGGGAAAGATTTGCAGAGATGGACACCACAGAGAAATGTTTACCTCTACCAGAGATGTAGTTTTACAGCAAAGGGCTATTTTAACGTTTTAAGTTGTTAAATATTAACCCTGAAAGTTCAAGGGGAGATGGCCATATTGCTTCTTATGCATAGGCTGCTTTTGCACAGCTCTTATAAAAAAATGAAGCTCAGATATAAAAGAAGCTTTCGCTGACAGTATCTCAATCTCAGAAGCACTCACACTGTTACTGAATACCCATAGAACTGAAGGGGCCTGTTTTATGTCACAGTCAACAGGTTTCACAACTACAAGACTTTTTTTGTTAATAGGGTCCCAAAGGGAGATTCTGGAGGCAGGAAACATTTTCCTTCAATCTCCTCCATGTAACGTTACTGTGAAACCAAGAGCCACAAGGGATAGAAAAATTCCTACCAGCAGAAAAATATGGATTTCTTTGCTTTTAAGAACTGAGCTGATGATTGTGGAGAACTCGTCTGTAGCACTCTGTTCAGGAAGGTTTGTGCTTGGGGGAATATCCAAATCTCTGGCAAGCACATTAGCCAAAAGCAGGCTTGCTATGCAAAACACAGCTTTTCACCTTCTTGGTGTAAGGAAAGAAAACCTAAACGCTCCTGTCAGAGTACTGACTTTCACTTCCTCAGAGCATCATTTCTTCATCATCCACCCCCACTGCTGAGATCAGTCTGTCAGAACTGAGGCAGCCAGGCTGGTTTGCTCAAACATGAGGTCAGATTGGGAAATGGGGATGTACTGGAACTCTCCAGAGATGATCTGGTGAAAACTGAGGCCAAGAGCAGAGCTGGTCCCTTATAAAGCTCTATAAGAAGTAAGATTCTTGGGATACACAGGGCTCCCAGCCCACAGGCAGGAAAATACAAAGCAAAGACTGCACAATGCACAGGGCCTGGCCTCTCAAGGGCCTCAGCATCCTTTTCCAAATGCATGTTTCTCTGCAGTCCTACCTGCAACCCCACCTGCAATCCCAGGAGATGCTGCTTCTCTTATGGTGTAGAGACTCCAAGCCCAGCACTGCTGGTGTGTCCAGTTCTCAGCATCAATGCCCACAGCGGAAGTTCTTCTATTCTTCAGTACTGTAAAAACAAGATGACTTTTTTATTTAAGCAAACTGCACCTGGGATCATCAAGTGAAGATGGTTATCTGTCAGCCCTTTTTGATCTCCAATAGTCCATTTAATTCCACATCCATTTCACTACATCCTTAATTACATCCTGGACACATAAAAGGCAGATTTACCTGGGTTTTTTTTTTTTTAATTAATAAACAAACTTGATTGCCAATAGATCTTACACTGTGTGTATTGAGGGTGTCAGCTGGTGTTTGAGCGATACCATAAACTTATCTGTGTTCATGTTCTTCACAGGGCTGTGTATCAAATCTTGTTTACTTGCCTGTGCCCTGTGTGCTTTCCACTCTCCCGTGTCTCTGGTCTACAGAACAGAACATCACAAGATGTGCTCTAAGAACAGAACTGTTCTACAAATCGATCTGTCTTTGCTGCAGGATAAACTTGTCTTTCAGTGATGTCTACAACCTACCAAAACCAGTATTTGACTGGAAGCCAGTGGAATAAAGCTGCTAAAGAAGCTGGGGGTGTTTGGACACGTTCACATGATTATTTGATGATATAAGAACTGAGTTATAAGCGGGGGAGAAAAAGAATGACATTATCTGCAGCATGCAACTGCTCAGTGGTCATGCCTGGGGGCCAGCAAAGGCTTGGCTTGGCAACCTTAGGTTCTTGTTTTCCCCTCCCTGTTCAGCAGTCATCTTCAGAAGCAGATGCTTTCAGGCTGGGAATCTGGAGGGGAGGAAATTACCAGAGCAAACTCTGCACAGCTGTTTGTCTTGCTTTCACCAAATAAAATTGATAGCCCAGAAACTCCCAAGCTTGCCGTAATTCCACACTCACTGGCCATTTTCCAGCTAGTTCCTTCCCTTCTGCACCAAACCCTCTCTCAAAAACTAAACAAGCACCCAGAGACAACAGCATTTGTTGAAGCAAAGCCCCCACATCTTCTACTTTCAAGAATACCCAGAGTTCTGTCACAGAGCAAAGCCCCAGGAAACTGTGCCAGGAGTGACGGAACAGCTTAGTGAGCCAACTGGTCTGTGCTCTCCATGGGCTGAAATGCCCCAGGAGGGAAAGACACAGTGGTTTTGATGGTGGAACGAGCAAGTGGCTGCTCAGTGTCCACGCAGCAGAGCTGCAGAGATTGCAAACCCTGTCAGGTTATCCTTAGTGCCGATTTGTGTGCTCAGCGTCCAGCCCCCCCCAGCTCATGCCCCCATAAAGAAACTGCCTTGAATCTGTGTAGGGACAGCAGATGACACGGGTCCAACCTAGAATATTTCCCCCTCTCCCACTTGGTAATGGGACCATGGGCAGGTTCCTGCAGCCAGTGCTCACACACCACGGAATGTCCTTGCCTGGAGCAATCACTGGGAGATGGGGTGTCAGTGCTCTGAATCCGGCCCTATTACAGGCTCTGGTCGCTGGAATTTGTTTTAGTTCTTTCTGTAAGCACAGTGAGGATTCAGCTATTGAGCTGTTCCCTATGGCCACAGCTCTGGGTGATAATTAACCTCCCTGAACAGAGTGGAGCAGACCAAGTCTGCCATCACACAGCCTTTCTGCTCCTCGAGCTCTTCACATTCACCCCATCCCACTGAAATGCTCTGCTCCCAGCATTCCTTCCTCAGACACACAATGCTGAGAAGACTGATGAGCCTCTTCATTTGAGAGAATTTTTAAAAACCACAGAAAAATACACTCCCAGCAACAATGGCTGGAAACGTCAGCTGGAGTTACACAGGCTGGAAAGAACCAGGGATCCTTTATCCAAATGCCTCCCTCAGCAGCCTTTTGTCTGTGCCATCCCAGCAGGAAGCCTAGCACATCACCCCGGCGCTGACAGACAGAGAGACAAACTGACACCACTTCAGGGCTAAGATGGCTTGTGGAGTTTTTTCCCCCTTTTTAAAATCTGTTCGATGGAAAGGGAGAAAAAAATCCTCTTCCTTGACTGGGAATCTCTCAGAGAGCTGGTCCCCCAAGGAGCAGGGCAGCACTGCAGACAGGTGGAGAGGTAATTTATTAAACTCATGTCTAGTTGGCCTCCCATCAGAAAATCAGCCTCTCCAGCTCCTGTCCCTGACAGCTGCCAGGAATAGGAGCATTCAGGGACTCTCCACTGCTCCAGAGAAAGAAACACAAGAATCACAAAGCCCAAGTTCCTCTCCGCACCCCTGGCAAAAAAACCACAGGCATATTATCTCAGCACGTCACATCTGGCAGCAAAATCCTGGCCCTGCACAGATATGAATTAAAGAATCACATCTCCGTGTGGATCTACTAATTTTAGAGCCAGAAGTGAAATATTTCTTGGTAAAGGTCTTTCCCATACTCTTCCCACTAACGTAACATCAGAAACCATCCCTCTTGACATCTCTGGCAGGACAAATGTGCCATTTGGCATCATTTGGGGTGAAAAGTGCTGCAGGGAATGCAAGACATAAGCCTGCTTCTTGAGTGGTATAAATCATCCTGTTCCTGTCTTACACTCGGGAAAATGTGGCCTCATAGTGCTTTCCTCTCTGTTCCTGACTGACAGGAGCATCAGAGAAGTGCAGTCACATTTTTAGGTGCAAGAGCAGGACAACCATAGGGTCCTGTGAGGAGCTGCTGAAAATCAGATGCTTCTTTTCCCTTCTCTCCCTTTTGTGTATTGTCTTCTCTGTAACAGTTCTTCTCCTGCTTTATTTAGATACAAACGTGGTGCTACTTATCTCCATCCTTCTCCCGTTAACTTGACAGAGGGTTTTGTCAGCCATGGAGAAAAGGGAATTCTTTGCCACAGCAGATGCACACCACCCATCAACCTCATACTTGGAAATCCCCAGGCAAAGTAATTTCTGGGCAGGCGAGCAGCACTGTGCTTTTGGGAGTGGAAATGTGAGATCCTGGTGCTCAGGACATTCTCTCCTGATTCCCTGGGAGCTGCTTAGCATCTGTGCAATCCGGGTTTATCTCAAAGATTCCAGGAAGGACACCTCTGTTGCAGAGCCAGAGCCAAGAGGATGAGCCAGCCTGTTTCTACTAATGACGTGCAATGACACTCATCACCTCCTCTGTGAGCTGAACTTCCAAAGGGTGGAGAAGGCAGGACATACACTGAGTGTGTTTGTTCCTAGCTCTGCAGCTTGCACCTCAAGCCTCAGGTCCCCACTTGCAGTTACCAAATGAGAATGATTAGGACTACAACAGAAACAGTCTAAGCTGTGTTGCTTACACACGATGTCAAATTTGGGTGCCCTTGTGTTAATCTCTGTTAACCTGCCATTACCACCCCATGATTCCAAGCAGATTATCAGCTGGGTCCTGTCCATCTTTCAGTGCTTGAGCTTTCCCTCCCTCTCCCTAAGCAATCTCCACCACTGCATCACACTCTGCTGATCCCCTTTGCTCCACGCCACCTGGCAGCTTGCTCAATATCTAAGTTGATATTTACCCCCTGACATTGTAACCATAAGTAAACACAAGCTCAGTTAACTAAAATAACATCTGAAATGCATAAAACAATCAAGAGCAAGAAGACACATTGCTTTGTATTAAAATGAGAACTAGGAAAAGTTATTCTGCTGGTTGTTTAACTGCGTGTGCTATCTGTGAAACCATATGGTAAAGTGCTCTGAGAATCACTGAGAAATAACAAGCCCTTGGGCTTATAAACTTTGTGTAATTTACCCTAAAACACTTGCAAATTATCTTACTGTGGGTCCTTCAGTTGGTGTTGAAAGGCAGTCCTGGCTGCGAGGAGGATGAGGAGCCATCCTACAGCACCACACTCTTTTCCAGACAGAAGATCTCTGAAATAAACAGAAAGGAGACAGAGCAGTAAAGGCAGTTAATCACATCAGAATTTAACCAGGATGGTGCCAACAGTTCTGCTTTTGCCCAAGACTACATGGGTATCTTTTTGCTTTCAGCTTTATCTGTCAGCTTTTATCTTTTGTGGCTCTACCACAACATCCTCAGAGCCCTGATGGCTGAAGCCACCAGGCTCCAGCAGCCCACAAGTCAAAGGTGGGTTATTTGTTTTGCCACTGTCAAAATATTTCACCGTTGTTCAGGAGACCAATCTATTAAAAACACTTTGATATTGCAAGTACCCTACAAACACATTAAAATAACTGCACTGTTTCATGGATGGAAGTTCATATACGATTTGATTTGAGAATTAGCTTTATCTCATACCTACAAACTGCAGATTGTCTGTTCCTCTTTCAAGATAAATAGGTGGCATATTGCAGAATTTCACATGGTTTGCAATCTAATGTAACCAGGAAAAGAAACTTCCTGTCTCGTCATGTGGTTAGTCTCCGGGTTTTGTGTTATCCTGTGAAACAATTTATTCTTTAGGGATTGTAGCTGAATTGAAAGTCAGTTTTCCCAGAAGGCCTCTTCCTTGAGTTGTTTACTGTTCCCTGTAGAATACTGTATTCAGCCAGCCTTGTGCTACTCTTAATACCAGAATTTGACAAGGTCTGGCCTTGCAAATTCAAGTACACCAGAAGTTCCATTTATCAGTGCATGCTTCATCAAAAAGGACTTGGTGGTCACCAACACTACCAGGGCTTCCTGCAGGCCAAACTGAGACACATTCATGCCTGCAGACACTTGGTCACCAGTTTTATTAACCTGGTTTGACTTAGAGCAAAGCACAGGTGATCAAATTTTGTTTCAACACTGCAACTGGCAAGTGGAATTGATACCTGGAGAAGAGATAAGCAGAACTGGCAAACACATCACCCTTATACCATCCCTTCCTACATGCACCTAAATATAACTGTTAATAACCATGCTAAGTGACTGTGGACTCTCAGTTCCCCAGCCAGCTTTTTCTCCAAAAGCAGCTAAACAGGGCTATTTTTGTCCTGTGCTCAAAAGGAAAAAGATCTCCTGTCCTCTGGTTGGTTTGTTTAGAGAAAGAAGGTTTGTACAAGGGGGTTTTGGATAACACCACCTGCTGATGACCCCAAGGTCGCTGGGACAGAACCCTGCCATTACCTTCACCACATGCTCTCCTACCTCACAACAACATGGTGGATCAGTGCTGGGCTCCCAGATCCCAGCCCCAAGGACCTGCATGTCTGTGCCCCCATGAACATTGACACAGTCCCTTCTCCTCAGCTGAGTCAGCCACTCTGAGTGCAGAGAGCAGGATAAAGCCCACACCATTTTGAGGCTCTCTGCCTCACTTCTTGTTGCAGAAAGGTGAGCAGGGACATCAGCCCCATCATCACAGGCTTGTCAGTACAAATATCACCAAACTATCACGCACGATGGAGATCACTCCTGGGTGCAGTACATCCATGTACAAACAAGGATAATCTACCCTTTAGGAAGAAAACATTTGCCACTAAAGGCCTTAAGAGGAGCTGGCTGGCAAAGACAGACTTTGGTCATAAAAGGGAATGGACACCTGTGTAAAGAATAAATGTACTGGATGCAGGTCCAACATCTTCTCTGCCTGAGCACTCAAATATTTTAAGAATAGGCTGCTCTAGTGTGGATCCCCCACAAGGTCATGCGCTCCAGCACGGGCTCCTCTCTCCACAGGTCCGCAGGTCCCTGCTAGGACCCTGCTCCAGCTCAGGCTTCCCACAGCCTTCTTGCAG
Organism: Gymnorhina tibicen; assembly: GCA_013399875.1. NCBI lineage: Eukaryota > Metazoa > Chordata > Aves > Passeriformes > Artamidae > Gymnorhina > Gymnorhina tibicen. Next base: position 466,363 of record VXAZ01000469.1, on the reverse strand, counting down.
GCATCCCCCTGCTCCAGTGTGGGTTCCTGCAGAGGCTGCAGGTGGATCTCTGCACCCACATGAACCCCCGTGGGCTGCAGGGGCACAGCTGCTTCACCATGCTCTGCACCACGGGCTGCAGGGGGACCTCACTCTGGTGCCTGCAGCACCTCCTCCCCCTCCTTCTCCACTGACCTCGGCATCTGCAGAGTTGTTTCTCTCACATTTTCTGATCCCTCTCTTCTCTGGGTGCAATTACCTCTGTGCAATAACTTTTTATTCCTTCTTAAATATGTTATCACAGAGGTGTTACTGCCATCACTGGTTGGCGCTGGACAGCGGCAGGTCCATCCTGGAGCCAGCTGGCATTGGCTCTGCTGGACACGGACAAAACTTCTGGCAGCTTCTCACAGAAGCCACCCCTGTTACCAAAACCTGGCCACGCAAACCCAATACAACCCACAAGGATCATCAAGTGCAACTCCTGGCCCTGCACAGGACAGGCCCAGAAATCCCACCCTGTGCCTGAAATCGTTGTCCAAACACTGCTTGAGCTCTGTCAGCTTTGGGGCTGTGACCACTTCCCTGAGGAGCCCATTTCCCACCTCAGCTGTGCTGGCAGCAGTTTTTAAAAAGCAAAGGAGGTGTGTAGGACAAAGTGCAATTTCCTCAGGAAATTTAGGGAGCCATCCCATCAACCCACTCACAGCACTGCCAATTTAACGGTGCCACTGTAGGGCTGTTGAAACTGTCATGGTGTATGCACAAAATGAGGCCCAACACTCCTGGCTGTTCATGGGCAGCTTGAAAATAGGTAGAAGATAACCCTCCCCCTAAAAACAAGTTTTCAGAATGTCTCTGCTCCTATCTCAAGGTCACTGGGTTCAGACACAGCAGCACTCCCCTTCTTCACTAAGGTCACACACCTCTTTCCTGCCACAAGGACAGCAGATGAGGCACAGGAATCCTTTACTGCAGGACAAAAACACAGCCCACAGAGGAGAAGGAATTGGCAAACCCAACTTAAAATTTTGATGTAGTGCTGCCTGAAATAGAAGTCTTCTTGCTCATGCCAAAAATCAAACTTCACCACTACGAAGTTGATTTAAGTGCGTGGGTGTGAAAATTTCGGCATAGTCTGTACAGAGGAAAGGTGGGGTTTCTATTTTCTCCATTTGGTTTCTGCTGGTCTTTCAACTGCTGCTATGCAGATAACACCCTGTGTAACTCATCCACGGGCTTCACATCACAACGGAAAAACAAACAGAACGAAGAACATGGAAGAGGAACAGACAATTCTGCTTAAAAACTGAAGTACATAAGCAAACAGAGAGGAGAACTTCTGACAAAAAGCCAAAACAAACAGAAAGTTCAAAAATCAACAGGTATGAGTCTCCTTCCCAGCCATTCTGACCACATCTTGGAAGTATTAGGAAACTGTACCTCTTCCATTTTAGCTCTAACTTTTAGTAAAGAGTCAGATGCTGGGACAAGCCTGAGCAGTCAATCATTCCATCTCCTTGCAAATCTGTTTCCTCAGGCAGTCTGGTTTATCCCTCCAGTCCCATCTTCACTAAGTCTCTCTTCCCACCAAAGGTCATAGTCATCTCCATTAGCTGCTGAGCTATGTTTCTCCTCCAAAGTTAAACAGCTGGATTTCTCAGTGGTCCTTTCTGACATGAAAGGACACGCTCCACATCAACAGAGTGGCAGCTAAAGGCAATTCAGGGTGACAGGAGGGATTAAAAAGATCCTGTGCTTCAGTGGGGAACCACTGCTATGTTCAAACAGGTTACAGTAAGATGGTGATTTAAAGCATGAATCTGATGCTGCTATTCATCTGAAGTCAGGACTCGCTTCACATACGAACCACTGGCATCTCAGAGTCAGACACTCCCTCTGCTGACCTCTGCTTTCCCCCATGCTGGGAGCAGCCAGTCTCTGGTTAGGCACACCCTGCACACAACCCAGACACCAGCACTTGCTTAGCTCACCACAGCTGCTGCAGGGACCTGGGACAGACGCAAGCCTGGCCAGGGACACCAGACGCAGCTCTGAGCTGAGCCAGTGCTGTACCCAATGAACTTGCAGTGGTCGTCAGAAACAGCTACTGCCAGCAGACTGCAGCTTTCTCTGCAGTGCTCTGCTCTGCTACCAGAATTTGGGGTATCTGCAAAGAAAGAAGCTGACAGCCAGTTCTCAGATGCTGGAAGGCACTACAAAGTCAAAGCATCACCTTCCAGGAGAGTTACTGAACTAGTGAGACCATCCTTACTTAGTACAAACTAAACACTTTCACCACTCCTTTACCACCTTTCCATTTGCATAAAACCAGCATTTTGAGCTAATTTCTACTTCCACCAATTATCAGTAGGAGAATTGAGCCACAGGCAGCCACGAAACAATATTTTACACCACACAGGCTACTGGTTTTCTCTCTGATAAAAGGGTTATAACAGCGTTGACAAGGAAGACAAATGTCAGAGGCAATGATCCACAACGTCCTCTCCTCCGTAAGGATTGCAGTTACATCTTTATGACAGAGTTATAAAACAAAACAATAAAGTTCCGAGACCATTAGAACAAGGTCACACACATTACAGTAGGAAATACCAATTTTAGATTTTATCTGGAGCTATGAAGGCAAACAACATTCAAATACCAGAGTCCTGGCCTCTGGAACGTCAGCTTCCTCAGAGGCATGTGCCTTCTCCTCCCCCACAGCGAAGTTTAATCAAGATTGAAAACAAGATTTTTTTCCCCTGTGACTCCAGGCCAGCTCAGTGCACTCCCTCACGCCAACACATATCCCATAGGTGAAGCAGAGCTTAACTCTTGGGGGCTGGGGGATCGAGGGAAGTTTTAAATAAGATGTTAAAAAAATCTCCTGGTCCTGACCAGGAGGAATTGCTCAGAAAATATGATATTTCTCATCAGTAGTCATTAGCTAAGTTTATCCGGTCTCAGGAATGCTGGAGAACAGGTGGGTCACAACACACAGGATTTGTGCGAGATCTGCGAATACAAAAGGACTGAGCACATCCTTAATCCTCCCCGGAGCAAACAGCACCTGAAATGTTCACCCGGAGCTCTGCGGGCCCTCTCAGCTGTTTGTACAACACAACAGCACCATCCAGAGGATAAACAGCGCTGGCGCTGCCTTTCCCACCACGTTCCCTTTCCCCACGTATGCAGGATGTGAGCTTTATTCCAGCTGGGAGCACTGTAGGGCTGTGTTCAAGTCACCCTTGGGTAGGCAAACGTGAGCCATTCCAGGAGGGCAGTAACAAAGATTTCCAAAAAGAACCCCACTTTCCACTGCCAGGCAGCACCATCTCTCTCCAAGTGCTCCTTTCACCAGAGCTGCAATCTCCTCACCACTGCAGAGGAGGAAAAACTGACTGCACTGTAAGGACGCATCATCCCTCACCTTGATTTATGGCACAGCCAGTGGCGGTGCAGTGAGTCCCCAGGGCGCACATGGAGGAGGCTCAGAGCCTCCCTGCCATGCCTGGCCCAGTCACACTGCCAATTTTGGAGATGCGGTGAGGCTGTTTGTGCTTCCCCAGGATGATGTCAGCTGGCTGCCTCATCTCTCTGCAGCAGCATCCCTAACGACTTGGTTCAACGCCTGAAAACAGTCGCGATCCCCACAGCGGGTCTGGCACCAGCTTCTCATGGAAAACAAAATCAATTATCCCCTTCCTTTGAGACAAATTAAGATGAACCAAACTATGAAATACTTCCACTTTGTGTTTATTGTTCCCAGTGCAATTTAGCAGCTGACAAACAGGAGCATTCCCAACAGCTGAGCACTCCGTGACTCACTACAGCACATACCTCAACGGCTGCATTCCTGACCTACTTTGGGAATTAAGAAAGTATTTCAGACAGGGGAATTTCCCCTTTAGGTAAAAAAAAAAAAAAATGCTGTGTCTTACAGCTATTCCAGAAGTGTTGGCTGGGATGCAGCGACTGGATGAGCTGAATAAGATCTATTCAAAGTTTAAAAACAGGGTCTTCCATGTTTTGCTCTGTTCCTGTCCTAGCACAAAGCCAGATTCAAATCCATGGCACTGGCACTCCATCCCCATCTCCTGAGCCTATCTTCAGGAATTCTTATCATCTAGTGCTGCTTTCAGGACTCATAACCTCCGCTGCTTCATTTGGTATTTAGAGAGGACTCACGAGAAAGATGATTCCCGGGACATGTCAAAATCCCTATGAACACTCACCTTGGTGAGAAAAACTTTAGTCATATTATGGAGAAAAAATTAAAAAACCAAAATACCATTCAGTTGCCACAACCAGAAGGTAGCGGACACCACTGCACATTTTTCACCACCTCTGAGGTTATGCTGGTCAGAAAACTTCCAAAAAAAATACTAGAAAAGGCTAGTAATATAAATAAAATACTAGTAGAAAAGGCTTCAGTGCTGAGGGGGTTACTTTTTATACAGTCCTTATATCAAAACATGATTCAACAACAAAAAGGGCAGTAGAGGTGAAGCTGCTTTCTTAGAATAGGAGTTGCTTGTGCCCCACACTCACTGCTTGATTACTGCCCCAATTCCCTATAGGCACCGGATACAATAACTCAGCTGGCTGCCTCATTCACCTTCCAGATGAAATTATATCATTTAAAATGGATTGTTACCCACACGATTTTTGAACTTTGTTCCTTTGTTCTTACGGGGATAAATAATCCTGACTATTTAAAATTAATTCCCTGCCTGCCAACAGTGATTAAGAGACACAAGAGACTGGAAGGGTGAGGCAGAAAGGAAGGAGTGGGGTGTTTTTAGTGTTCTAACTCCAAAGCTGGTCTGGAAACTCCTGCTTGCTCTCTGGTGGGTATTAGTGAAGAATTTTGCCTTTGGTTTATTCTGAGGAATTTATTTGAAATATTTGACATAGTTTGCAAAAAATCCCAGAAAAAATCCAGTGAGCAGTACAGGAGGCAACACAAGGTGGAAAATAACCTCGAAGGTGCGAAAAGCAGAGGGTTCGTGGCGTGTGTGGGGCCACACTCTTTCCCATCTATAACTATTCCCATTTTATCCCAAGCAAAGGATAGTGCAAACCTGCATCGTCTCTTTCAGAGACTTTCACTGCACGGATGCACTGGGACAAGCTCAACTCACGGAACTGACACCAGCTCGAGACGGGGAAACACCTGCAATCACATCCTGGAGCACGGGGTCCACCAATTCCAGAAAAAAACCATGCAAAAAGCTCATTTAAACGGTCTGGAAAGAAATGTGAAGTCCCTATCAAAGCTACTTACAGAGCCAGAAGGGAATTTTGCTCATTTTCTCCTTCCCTCGTCTCCACTTTCCCCAGCTCCTAAAGTTCCTTAATTAAATCATTCCAGGTATTTTTTTAAACCTGGATCTCTGATGAATGTGGATGATCTCTTCAAGTCGAATTATCTCTCCCCAGGCTGAATTTTCTCACCTTTTGTAAACGTAACTGATGTTGTCAGGTTAACTTTGGTAACTTCCACAACAGGAGATGCTTAATGAAGAAAAGGCAAACTTTTGTTTCTTGTCCCCTAAGATTCACCCAAATAAAGCACGAGCTGAGTAAAATTACATCACCCAAATAAATGATGCATTAGGTAGGCAGAGAATGTGAATTAGATAGGTGGGTTCCCATGAATTTTACTGCATAGAAGAGGTAACCTTTTGCCCCTTCGTGTGCTTGATTTGTGGAGACCCCCACCTCACACCTCGTGCACAATGAACAGTGTGTCCTTGCTGTCTTCAGGGTAGATGATCTGTCCCCGCGTTGAATTTTCTTTTTTTGTAAATGTAACTGATGTCATCAGACAACTTCTACAACAGAGACAGGCGAGTTCATGTGAATTTTACTATATAAAACAGGTGAGTTTTCACCCGTTGGGCTTTTTGATTTGTGGAAACCTCCCCCGTGCGCTCTGCGCGGAATAAACAATGTGTCCCTTCTCAGCCAGACTCTGTGTCCGTGATTAGAGAGCTCCGAAAATCGGAGCCTCACGGAGCCCTACCGGAACCCTCACGGAGCCCTCGCGGAGCCCTCAGTGCCGCCATTGCTGTGAGGGCGGGAGCGGCCTCGCCTCACGCAGCGGCTGCGTGACGTCACTAGCAGCGTGTGATGTCACGCGCAGCGCACGCGCGCTGCCGGCTAACGGCCGTCCCGGCGCATCTCCAGCCGGCCCCACCCCCGCCGCGGCGCTTTACGGAGGGCACACAGGGACAATCCGAGCCCGTTCCGTGTTGCCGTACGGGAGCCCAGTGGGGACATGTCAGTCCAATGGCGATCGTCCCTTATTGGCGCGGGGGCCCGCAGCCCTGGGGAGCCCCCGGTACCGCCGTCCCCTCACGGGGACCCCTCAGTGCAGTCACCCCATCATGGGGAACTCCCAGTATCACCTCCCCTGGCGGGTACTCCCCAGTGCAGCCACCCCCTCGTGCGGACCCCCATTACCGCCTCTTGGAGACCCCGAGTGCAGCCATTGCATCATGGCGACCCGCAGTGTCGCTGTCCCCTCATGAGGACCCCTCAGTGCCATTATCCAGTCATGGGGATCCCCCAGTACCGCCATCCCCTCATGAGGGACCCCCAGTGCTGCCACCCTCTTCTGGGGACCCCCAGTGCCTTTGCCCCTCACAAGGACCCCGCAGTGCCGCCATCCCCTTTTGGGGTGGGGGGGTGGAACTAGATGACCTCTAAGGTCGCTTCAACACAAATGCTTCTGTGATTGATTCTGTGATTCTGCGATTATTTAGAGGACAATACCCAGAAAGGGAGCTGCTGCTGCAGCAGCCGGTGAAATTTCCTGTATAAAGGGGAGATCCCGCCACAGCAGCTGGTGAAATTTCCTGTATAAATACGGAAGAGGCCAGCGGGAAAAGCACCTCAGAAGCTGCCGGGCCGAGTCGGGACAGACCCCATGGCTGGAGGGCCCTCCCTGCACCTCCGCGGACTCCCACAGATGTGTCCAGCGGGACCCTCTTCACTGCCGCCTTGCCAGCGCACACGGAGGAGTGCACCGCTCCAAACCCGTGGCTTTTACATCTTGACACCCCATCACTTCACGTCTTGGGCAGAGCCTTTTTTATTTACCTTCGTTTCTTTCTTAAATTTTGAGCCCAGTAAATAACAGGTTTTTCACCACTGTTCTGTCATCAGCAGCATCTGAACGTGTTGGTGACGAGGCTGGGAGCTGGTAGGGACAGGACAGGTTTCATTCCAGCTGCTCTCCCTTGTGCAGCGTTATCATTGCTGGCATATTCTGGAGCTGAGGGGTTTGAGGGATTTTTTTTTTCTTCCCCAGAAATGTTCCTATTCAGAGAAGACCCAACCATAACGTAAGAAATATAAAAAATGTTTTGGAAATAAACTGTAAGGTCTGCAAGACAATGACTAAAAATCAACTAAATCTCTCCTTTGCTTGCTTTCATGAAGAGTTTTGGAAAAGATCCTGATTTCAGTTTTGAGCTAGGGACAAGCCCCATAGACAATTTTCTGCATTCCTCCCTTTGCACAGCTTGACAAAGGAAACTGTGTCCTAGAGACACAGCAAGCTAGTGTGATGTTTCACATCATGGGACTCCTTTCCCCACTTAATTTGTTCATGTTGAATAAGAAGAGGTAATTTTCAGACATTAAATTTCGATTAAGTCATGATTGGTAGTAAAACCAGCTTGATCTTGGTTATAAATATGCCTTGACCTAAGTGAAAACAATTAGAAGATAAAATGATTCTTAAAAGTCTAAGTGTCTGTGGTTATAGAGCACACTGTAGTGGGAGACAACGACCAGATAATGAGATACTAGGTTTCTCGGACTGAAGAAGATTACACAAAATAAAGCAAACCTAATTTTTTAAGTGATCATTCCCTAAAACTGGGTCAGAAAATGTTGCCTCCCTTTGTGAGCAGTTATTAAAACCAAGAAAATCCTTCCTGACAGGAAAGTATTTAACAGGATTTCATAGGAGAGATAAGCACACCAGAAGACATTTGGTTATAATTAGGAATGCTCATTGATTTACTCTATCCAAACCACCAAGGGCTGGTCAAGACTTCAAAATACTTGATAAATTCACAGAGATTTCCTAAGTATGTCGTTTCCCACGTAATTTTGTATGAGAAGAGCAGGATCCGTGTGTGGACATAAACCCAGCAGCCTTTCTGTGCTCCTTTCACCAGTGTCAGGAGGCGAGGAGATGTTTGTGTTTCCAGGTTGCAGTTTGCTGCCGCTTCCTCAGGCGTGAGGATGAGCTCAACGAGGTCAGCCGGAACTGACTTGGACTGGTTTCAAAAAGCCAGTGTGAAGGAGGATGAAGTGTTCCTTCCAGGGAGATGAGAGGCAGCGCGCCCCTGATCAGAGCACTAATGCCTTGCCTTTGGCTGTTTGTTTTCTAACCCTAGGGTTGGAAGCCTCCCTGCCAAGAGAGGTTGTGCAGTCTCCATCTTTGGAGGCTTTCAAGACCCAACAGGATAAAGCCCTGAGTAACCCACCTTGGTCTCACAACTGATGCTGCTTTTAGCGGGAGGTTGGACTACAGGACCCTTCAACCTGAGTTATTCTATTATCTTCATCCATTTTACACCTATCATCTTTGGCTTTCTTCAGATATCAAACTGAGAAAGACTAGGCTTGAAAGTTCATTTGCATAAAGCATGGCCAGAAAAAGAGTTGTGAGTTTAACTGCTTTGTAGGGCTGAGACATATGACCCAGCCAGAAAGAGGTAAAAATCTCTGTACGAGATGATAGCTCTGCAAAGAAAAATGATAAAAAGGCTGAGGAATTACAAGTCTTTTTGAAATACATATCACAGGCCTACATGTGTTTGCAAAACTGGAACTGCAAAATAACTACTGAGACACTTAAAGCACTACAGCCTCCAGTGTCCTGCATAATAAGGGCCAAGATGGCTTTTGGGCATGGCCTCCCCTGGCTGCAAGGTTATATATCGTACAGTCTGAGCTGCTCCTTCATGTCTCCTTCTGACATCTCTCCAAACGTGTCACTTTTTTCCTTCATCAGTCTGAAGATGGCAGCCAGCTGCTCTCTCTGAACCCTGTCGAGAAGAAAAGGAGAAGTAGGAATAGCCAGTCCAGGAGCAAGAACACCACAGTCAAATGAAACACGGAGCCAAAGGCAGGTCTCTGTACAAACCTTACTGGCTGCAGGAAATCTGTCCGTGTGAGATAAGCCAGAGATAGCCTCTGGTTCTCCTTCCTCCCCCTTCCCATCTATCCCATTATCCTGCACGTCTCTCTGCAGCTCCTTAGAAGTGGAGATAAACCAGCCTGCTTTAACACCAGCTTCGGAGTTCCTTAGGGCTTATCTATGCTCAAACTTTCAAGATAACGTGACACGTGGAATTTTATAAGACCAATATGTCCCAATTTAGCAGACTCCATAACGAACCTGGATTAAGATTCAACAGCACAGTGTGCTTTCCTTCTGTAATGAGAGGACGTAGACACAGAGTAATTCAGGAATAGCTATTAAATTTTAAATGCATATCCTAACTTAAAACTAGAGAGCAGACTACCTCCCAGTGTGGACATGACTTTAACCAGCCACTGGAAGACAAGATCACAGAGAGGAATTTGCTTGGATTGGAGTTAGTCTGGCGATCTCAAATGGTGAGATGGACCCAGGTAGGCAGTCCAGCAGTGAGGTGGTCCCTGTGTGGGCAGAGGCTGACCAGTGCACCGCCTAGCTCAGATTTTTAATCCCCAGGCAGTCCCATAGTAGATGATTAACACCCTTCTCCCCCTAAGAGGATATCCTGATTTTTCCCTACCCTGAACCAGTTAACCACTGCACATCCCGTGAGGATTGGTAACTGTGACAGGGCTTTATTTGGGGAGGGCAGCACAGGAGTGCCATTTGTTTGCAGGTAGCTCACGAACTGATGTACAAATTCCTCTTTTAGGGCAAAATGAATGTGCACGTGGCTCCAGGCAGGGCTGGCTGAGGGATGGAATGTTCCCACTGCCAGACTCCTACCTGATTGGGATCAGGCTGCTCTATTGCCTAGCACATCTCATTCCTGACTCTCCTGTGGGAGATGAAAAGAACTAATGAGGATGTGGTGCTTTATGGCTGTAACAAGGCAGATGTAGTTCCCGTTACTTCAAGGCTCGTTTTGTCCCTGCGTGAGTGTGAGGCCAGAACTCAGCGCCAGCTCAGAGCACAGACCTGACACAATCCCAGCTCCTCCTGCTTGTTCAGCACCCTTAGACCTCCTGCGGGCTAAAAACACAGAATCTGGCTTTTACTCCCATGTGGTCACCCTGTCAAGAGTCCTCTTTCCTGCCCCAGCCATCTTCCCACACAGGACTTGAAACATTTAATTAATCCATTTAAATGCATGCCACTGGATAACCTGGGGTAGTCTTCCTGCAAGGCCTGTGTGGACGAGCTATCAGCTGTTCCAGTAACAGAAGGGCAGTAATAACTACTGACAGGCAAAACCAGGACACAGTCTTTGCTTGAAAGGAAGGACAGCATCAACGCACCAGCAGCCACCACACCACAAACAAGATCAGTGGAAGAGAGTCAGGAATGAGCAGAAGAACCTTCTTCCCATGCTCCTGAGCTCCTGCTCTGCATTTTCCCCTCTCCTGGGCTAAGCCCCAGCAGAAGCAGCAACAGCAGCCTGTCCTCTCAGCACTGCTGAAGCAAACAGGGCAGGAAAAAAGCAGATCCTGGCTAAAGCAAGTTCATTTGCCAGTTCTTTTCTATTGGAATTAAAATGCAGTGGTCCTACGGCCAAACATATCCTGATAACGATGTGGGATCCTTCGGTTGTGGAAGCCTGAATTTGTCTGTCTCTTCTCTAATGTTTTTTTCTTGCAGGAAGAGCATCCAACTGCCCTTTCCGGGCAAGAGGAAGGGAAGCAGGGTCATTAGTGATCAATATTTTATTTTAGATCACTACTGGGCACCAGAGGGCATATTGCCAGTCTGGTGTGGAGAAATTCAATACACAGCTTGGCCTCCTGTGTCTGCAGTGCATCCCAGCTGGGAGTGCTCACACAGGTCTGCATCCCTCACTCCTTATTTCACAGACATCAGCGCTGCTGAAACCTCTCCAAAGGCCCATTTCCTTGTCTCCAAAATCAGGATCACAGACAATATTCACTCTTCTTTTGAAGCACAACATCAATGCATTTTGGCTCTCCCCTCAACTTTAAATATCATGACTGTGCATTTGGAAAATAGAAAAAAGAGCTGTTACTGCTGTTACTTCTCTGCACTCCATAATCTACTACAAAGGGACAGCAAAACAAAGATAAAGAGAGAAAAGAGCCTGGGAAGGAAGAGTAAGGCACCACAAACATGAAACTGTGTTTGAAGAGGAGATTCTCCTATCAAAGGTGACCTTGCAAAACAACTTTGTAGTGCTCCAGCTTGGTTTGGTTTTGGGTATTTTTTTGGATGAGTTCATATCAAACATACCCCATTCACAAAGACAATCATTCTGTCTTCTCATAAACGCTGTCCTCAAAACTACTTGGATTCAGGAGGTCAAACAGGATTTTACTTATTGCTGACAAAATAGATTAATTAAGGATTTTCGAAGCAGCCTAATTCTTCTTCATAGGCAATTACATTTGCATACTTAGCTCCCTTAGGCTCTTTTTAGACATTTCAGTCCAAGGCTTTTACAGTTAGCTGGAGGTTCGGGGCAGTGAGCCATAGGTGTGTTAGAGACCTGGGGTTTAGGAACTGCTAAGCACCCGTGTCCACAGCAGCTGAAATCACGGGAGGAGCTCTGCATTGGGAATGTTGTTAATTGCTCTGCAGCCAAACGAGGCCAGGATCCTGCTGCAACACTGTGTTGCTTCAGCAGAAAAAAAGGGAATATCCCTGATTTTCCCTCTGATCATTTATGGGAATGTAATCATTTATGGGGTAAAAGTCATAGGAGGGTAGAATGTACCCCTAACCTAAAATCCAGATTTTCAACACAAATCTCTTGAGGAAGAAGTTACAATCTGCTGGAGGCAGGGAGAACAAGCACAAACCAAATAAACTATTCAAAGTTTTATTGGACCAAACAAAGGCAATTTTTACAGATTCAAGCCACTAGAATTACAGTCCTTTGTGTAAGAGCCACCATCAGATACAAAACAAACAAACAAAAACAAACAAAAGTAAAAAATACCCAGACAGCCATTTGAGCTGAAGAAAGAGTTTGACTTGCTGCCACTAGCAAAAATCTGGACTTAACTACCGACTTTGCTGGATGTACATATTGCCATGTAACTTAAACACAATGGATATAAGGCATTCTTTGCATAGTTGGGTGCTTGGGACACAGTCAGCCAGCCAGCACCGAGGGGAGACAGCGGCTGTACCAGCGGGATGTTGAAGCAGAGGGTCCAGATGTGCCTAAATTCATATGCAAACCATTGAACACGCTTGCAGTTGTCGGCTGGGAAGGGGCAGCCCAGCCTCTTCTAAAGCTGAAGCCTCCTGCTGTTCTTTAAACGAGCCCTTTTATGAAGAGTTTGCCAACCCCAGGCGCTGGAAAGGACAACTGTGTACAAGGTTTCAAGTATTGTCTGCATAGGAATTAAAAAGGGGGGGAAAAAGCAGCCTGTTGGGTTCCTGATATGTTTGCAGCGCTAGCCAAGAGGCAGTGACAGAGAAGCTTTGAAGGACACATCCCCACCCAGCCTGGTGTTTCTACATCACTAGAGGATTCGGACCCTCTTCTGTCTCTCAAAAACCAGCTGGGTTTGATTTAAAACCAAGCATGTGCCCAGCCAAAGTCATCTGCTCTGTGCGACAGAGCTGAGGGGCAACGCTTAGCTCTGGCTCCCGTGGACCAGCAAGAGAAGAGGACACTGGAACAGCAAGCAGGCAGAGGAATGGGGAGTGTGCCTCTCCCAGGACTGCCACTATCTCATCCTGAGCCAGAGGGAACCCCTGATGCCATAGCTACCTCCTTGGGTCTCTCCTCTTGGGAACTGGAGTAGGGAAAATGAGGATGCAGATATTAACAGCAGCCAAAGCGTGGTCTCTCCACCACAAGCGGAACAGCTAAACTATCAAACTTCATCACTTCTTGAGTCTCCTGCCTACCTACAGAATCAGCTCTTTGCTAAAATAACTACAGAAGCAAGATTTGAGTCAGTCCAGCCATTGTCTGCCATCCCTCATGTGGACCCCACTTTGTCCCTCGGAGTAAAGCAGCTTTGTACAACACTGGAAATCACAGGCAGTTCCCACCCCCCAGCAATAAAGAGGAGTTTGGCCCCAGGATAAAACAACTCGAGAGTCTGGTGCAAGGTCCCGGCTGGTCTGAGAGAAGAGCTATGGTTTGCCCACCCCAGGAAAGGAACAACATGGATTTCATGGCCTAATACATGTAACAAGCACAACTAATAGACTCGCCGCATATTTAGTGTTCACTTTGGGTTTTGTTTGGGGGAGAGGGAGGAAGGTTCTTCCCAGTCCCCCAAACACAACTCAAGTCACTGCTTGGGCCCAGCCCCAGTCCGTGGAGCCACACAACAGGATCTCCTCAAACTTGACAGGAGTTTTTGAAGAACTCAACTTCAGACCAAGAGGGGATCCCAAGTTTTGAGGGTTTATGGATTTCTCTTATGGGTGTGTTTGGTTGGTTTTGGTATTTCTCTCAAGCCTTTAAAGATGCCAAGGGATGCCTTTAGGAGGAGGCTAGGGACAACTTCATATAGTCTTCCGGTCTGCAAAGAGAAAGAGGGAGAGAAATCATTTCAGTCATTCCATCCCTCAGGTTGGTTCATTATTATTCATATAAACGAGCAGGGCGAGCCCTCGGTGTGTGTGTTGGGGGGAAGGCAAGGCAGCTTCCCCCTCAGGGCTGGACAAGCTGCTGTTTGCAAACCTCATGCCTCTAAGAAGGACTTTGCTTCATCAACTGCAGCAGGATAGTCGAAACCCAATCGGAAGTGCAAATCCTCTTGTCTGGCACCAAGCTAAGTTACAACCCTTCTGAGCTACTAATAAGAACTGGACAAGCCAAACTAATTAACTCCAGGGGTTACTGCCTCACAGTCCTGTGCAGAGCCTCCTGCGGCTGCTGGCACCCTTGTCCAGCCCAGATTCCTCTTCCCACCTGTAGCCAGATGAGCCCAGAACAAGTGCTGCTTTCACAGGGCACTGAACAGCTCGACTTTCTGAATCTTTCACCAGATGACTCTGTTCAAGGGAAGGAGGAAAAACCCCAGACTCCCTGCAGGTCACTTGCTTTTGATGGGAAGCTCTCCCGGTGTCCCAGGGAAGGAGGGTGAGATGAGTAAATGTGTTTTATGTGTGGGGACATCCAGGCACTCACTCCCGGTCTTGTTAGCAAAGCCAGGGGCTAAAAAATGTGGTCCCTTGTTCTCAGCTGGAACCTTCCAGACACTCTGCCCTTACTGCCCCAGCATCTCCCATGGGTGAACCATCCACATCAGGAAACACCTGGCAGAAGGCTGGAGAGCTGCCCATGCACACAGAGACCTGCACTGGGGTAGAGGGAAGCTACAACACACATCACCTACCCTACAAACACATACAGACACACCCCAGCCTCATTCCTCCCGGCTTCAGTAGGGTTCACGGTCCATAACACCTGAGCCACATTTGAAAGTCCCCTGCTCCTGCCAGCCACGGCGGGAGGGTGAGGAGCAGCCTCATTTCTTCCTCGCTCTTCTGCCAAATCTTGCCTTCTCCAGCAGCCTTCTGAGCGCGGCCAGTGACCCGGATCCCGGATGGGAGATGCCGGGGGAAGCATCACGTGGGACCGGGGTTACTGCAGCGACGTTGCCGAGACTCTGTGGCCATCCCATTAGGACAAAGAAAGGAAATTTTCCGGAGTGGATAATCGCTCCGCGGGATTCGCGGCACTGAGGAGCGGATCATCCCGCTCAAGTCACGCAAGCATAATCAGATTTCACGTGTGAGGGCATAAGCTCGTTGCCACGGGGGCCCGGGAGGGGAGGTCCCCTCCAGTGTGCCACAGTTGGAGCGGGGAGGAACGGGTGGGTGAGTCCCTCACAGGGATGCTCATCTCAAGCACAGGGCCAGGCTGACAGCTGGGGTGAGAAGATCTCGAAACCAGCATGATGCTAATGGAGGATGTCCACCAGAGCCAGAAATTCCCATCTGCACAACAGGGATACCCCCTTTCTGTTCCTGGAGCAAGCTGTGAGGGGAATTGGACTAAAGAGCATGAGGCTCTCTGGGACACTGGGGCCCTATAACCCCCCAGGCTGAGAAGCTCTGGCATTTCAGCCATGGAACCTGAAAATCTTAATTAGCTTGGAATGGAGGCTCAGAGATTTGAGCCACTGCTTATCCTTGGCTCTTCCCTCCTTTCCATTCTCCTTGGATCAGCATGCTTGCCCCCAGCAGCTCATCAATCAAATCAGGTTAGTGCCTTCTTTTGCCAGAAGCTGTATTCTTTCTGCAGACAAAGATTATCCAGGTATCTCTGTTCTTGCCCAAGCCAATGGCCAAGTCACTGAATCGCATGATTTGTCAGCTGGACATGGTTCTGTGCAAGGAACAGCTGGAGAACAAGGAGCCCAGACAAAAGTAGGTCCTGGAATATGAGGCTGGCTCAGGGACTGAAGGTCTCAAAGTAGCATGGAAACTGCATGTCCTGGTGGCCTCAGGAGCATTTCTTCACTCCAGCTCAGCCACAGCATTGACACAAGGCTTCTTGCTTTTGAGAGCAGACAGCACCTCAGCTCTGACAAACGGGTTACTGGTGGTGTTCCCGTGTGCATTTATCTCTCATGTGTGCAAAAATCCATAGCAGGTCAGGAAATCTGTAGCCCATTCAGAGACTACGGCTTTCCAAAGGAGTCCTGAGTCACTCTAAGGAGAGCCCAGCGCATCCTACTGTAACCATGTCTGGTAACTGCTTGTGCTCTTTTCAGGAGTAGTTTCACTCAAAAAGATGATTTTCAGAAGCACGGAGCATTCCCAGCTCCTTTCCCTGGCTTAGGACCTTGTCAGGACCATGAGTCCTCTGCTCTGAAATCCTGACAAGGAAGGTGGACAGCAACCTGGCTCCAGATTCTTCTCACTCCACACTAGGATTGACCCTTGAGGATGAAGAGCAGGGAACAAAAGCCCTTAGTGCTGGGCAGACCTGGCAATGGGTGGCTGAGTTCTCGCCAGGAAGTTCCCTCCCATCTCACTGCTGGGGATGGTCCCATCACCACTGTTTCCCTGTTTCTTTACCGTGGGGACAGCTACCATCTCATTTCTGGTGCTGACTATAACCCAGTCTTGAGGTATTGCAGGAAGAATATGAGGAACGACACACTAAATCTAAGCTTTCCTGGTGGTCCCAAAAATGTGAGCCATTGCTTCAGCCAATCAGTAAAACACAGAGAGGACTTAAATGCAGACCAGGGAGACAGAGCTTAGAAGAGAGAAGAGTGATTGAGTGAGAGGTACCAAAAGGAGCTTCATCAACACAAATCTGAAATTCCTCCAGTGGGACAGAGAAGTTGAAAGGTGCACTGGGCTTTGGGAAATACCTACAGAGCCTCGAGGCTGCAAGAACCAGTGTGAGCAGGGAACACAAGTCCCATTGCCTTTAGGACGGGGCTGGTGAGGAGTCAGTGGGATCGGGGGCTGTATCACCCCCAGCAGACCTTGCCCGCAGCTGTTTCGAGGCAGAAGCTTCCCACTTTTCCTAGCCAGAGCAGCAACAGCTGAAAAGGCCAGAGCACAGCCAGGAAGGTGGCTTGTGCTCCTGACCAGCTCATCCATCAATCGTGTGCCCGTTCCCTTGCAACACTCCTGACCACCCCAGCCAACACCACAGCAGTGGGAAAAGCCGTGGCCAGGCGGGGCTGCGCTTTCCTCCATCACTCAGTGTTTGTTCTCCAGCTTGCCAAACACCAGTTGGCTCCCAGCCTGGTGAGATGCCCCAGTTCCCTGCATCCCTGGGTCTCTCCCAGCTGCAGGGGAGCCCAGGGCAGGCAGAGCAGGGCTCCCAGGGAGTTAGCAGGCAGAGAACAGCCAGCTGCCCATGCTGCACAAGGTTAAGCAGAAGCAGATGAAGACAAGGCATGAGCGCTGGGTGAGGGAGACACGGAGAAGCAGCCACAAGCCAGGACAATTCAGGACCTGAGCCAAAAAAAAACCAACCCAGGAGCTCAAGCAGAGTTGCTGTCTGAACTGAAATCTCATGCCAAGGCAGGGTCAGAGACTCATACCTTGCATAGGCTACAGGGGAATTTGCAAGGGGTTCCTCTCTGGGACAGGAGAGGAGGAGATGGGGAAGGGGCTTCCTGGCCCCCCCCTTCCCTGGCTTTCTGAGGGAGGCATCCTGAGTTACTCTGTTTTTAAAGCTTTTGGGGATTCATGGCTCAATCATGACTATAAGTACGGCCAGAGCTCCAGTCCACTGACAGCTCATAGGTCAGCGGACATTTTCCCCAGGGATATGGAGGCAGGGAACAGCACCAGGCCACCAGCAGACTTCCTCCTCATCCAAGTGGAGCTGGGCACCTACAGAGTGAGCATGAGGGGGAGCTCAGTAGGGATCCCCAAATATGCAATGCCCTTTACTACAAGAGGCAGGTGGGAAGCAAACACACCTCACGCCCTGGGTGTTTGGCAGATGAAAGCAACCTTGCCCGTGGCCAGTGCCATCCCCGTGGCTGGTGGCTGCAGTGAAGTAGTGGCCACCCTGCCCTGCAGAGTCCCATGGCCCTGGGCTCTGCACCCCTTGCTGCTACTCCTCCTCCCTCAGCCCAGGACGACTATCGTGCTGCAGAAGATGAGAAGCAAACAAATAATAAAACCCCCCCAAAAAGCCCAAACTTACCAGCTTCCCTCATCCAAAAGAAGCACCATGCTGGACAGGACAGGAGAGGACAGGACAGGACAGCAAAGCACTGGGTGAGGGGAAGGTTAGCGAAAGAGAGGGAGGAGAAAGAGGCCCAGATCCCATGCTGTACGGAGAGGGGAGCGAGCAGGCAAGCCAGGGTTATGTGATGGCAATGCAGGGGGTGGACAGAGACAGATGCCAGTGGACAGCTCTCCCAAAATGCAACCTCCCCCAGCCCTGTCCACCCACCTATTTTTGGAGGGCCACTAGTGGAGATGTTTGAAATAGGTCAAGGTCTGTCAACACAGCCATTAAACCCCTGCAGCTGCTTCCTGCCCTTGTGTGCTCCAGAGTTGTCATCACCAGCATTGTCTCATTCGAAATTCAAACTTCAGCACGGGTGTCCCTCAAGCCACAGCTGCATCCCACACTGATTCAGGATGCCTTACAGAGCAGAGAAGGGTCTGTCCTCTCTGCCATTCCCTAAACCAGGGTCTACCCAGGACACCCTGCCTTGCTGAAGTTGCAGGGTCCAAGCCCAGTTTTGTTCAGTGCCTCATCACCAAGAGGCACTCTGAACCCAGCTGGGGAGGAGGCGGGTTTCCATTGCTAAATTTCCACCAAGAAAAGGGCTGAGCTCAGTATTTACAGCCATGCAATTCCCCTTGCATTAATTCCAATTTGCATTTGAGCCCTATGCTTAAACCCAGTCTGTATTCAAACAGTATCACCTCAACCCATCTGTGGCTGGCCAGGAGGTGAGAGGAGAGGATTGAGAGGCAGGAGGAGAGTTTGTTCCTTGAAAGGGCCACCTGCCTGTGGGAACTGAGCCCATTAGCCAGGGAAACTGGGCAGCTATCCCTATCTTCCCTGCACTCTTCCAGAGGCTGGCAGTGGTCCGGGGGATCTCCTGCTCCATCTGGGAGTGCCCCGGCCAACAGCAGAGCATGTCTGAGCAGTTTGGTGCCATTCATCAGACCCTGTTCAAGGGGCCTGCTGTGGGGCAG
Source organism: Gymnorhina tibicen (assembly GCA_013399875.1). NCBI lineage: Eukaryota > Metazoa > Chordata > Aves > Passeriformes > Artamidae > Gymnorhina > Gymnorhina tibicen. The sequence goes on along the minus strand of VXAZ01000469.1, from coordinate 447,540 downwards.
CTCCTGGCTCTTCACCCCCACCTCCTCCTCAATCCCAGGCACAGGACAGAGAGGAGAGACCTTTCCAGAGCCTCTCAGGTGGGATCTGCTCTCCTTTCTCCTGCCAACACACCTAGCCAGGGGTGACAAGGAGAGCACAGACAGCTCAACCCCTTGACATCACTGAGGCTAGCCAAGGCTTGGCTGGGACCTGCTTTGCCTCATGGAAAGAGAGAACTGAAAGCAGAAACCCGGGGGGGCATTTCTCCGATTGTTTTCTCTTTTATTATAAGTGGAGCCTTGTTGCAGCTGTCAGTGCTCAGCAGAGTCCTGACCATACTCGTGTCTAACAGAAAAAATCCCCACTAACCTCTTTCAGCCTTAAGGGAGGTTTGAAGAGCATCTGGCAGAGACCACTCCTAGCCATCCATGAGAGCCAGGCCCTGAAGGCACTACTGGGGAGCTCTTCCTCCCTCCTCCACAGGAGCTGCCCAGCCAGGACAGTGACACCTCTCAGGCAGCCTGGCTGTGTCTCACACCCAGACCTCAGCCCTGTCTGAGCAGGGGCAGCTGCACCACCACAACTCACATTTCCTGAGCTACAGCTTTGCACCGTGGCAGCTACAGCTGGCAATAGATGGCCAAAAGCCTCAGGTGCAGAAGACAAGGATTTGGGAATAAGCTGTGCTGGCTGGACCAAGGGCTGCATCCTTCCCCTGCACTCTTCCCCTTCCTGCCCAGACTGTTTTTCTCCCCCAGGGAGGCAAAGGCTACGTGCTTCTGTTCTAGAAGGACTGGTGACCCACCAGGTGTGATCAAGCACAACCACCACCGCAGCAGATGTATTTGTCAGCTGGATTTACTGTCCTCCTCCCTCAGTGAACACTCTAATTTTTAAGGCTGAAGTCACCAGAAGCAGGAAGTTGCATCACTCAGTAAAGGTCACATTCCTTCCCCTTTTAGTCCAGATTTAGCACCAGTTGGAAGCCACAAGACTCAAGTGAATTGTAGGCAGGACAACCACAACTTCTGCAGGGATGCAGGTTACAGCAGAAGTGGGCTTTTTGCTTAAGTAACCAAATCTATTGCGTGCCTGTACTCTCCTGCCCGAAGTCCTACAGCTCCTCCTGGAACAGGTGAGGAATATTTTCAATGGCGTCTCCAAAATCAAGGAGTCCCGAAATTCAGACTTGTGAGCTACACAACAAGTAGCCTCTGAGGACCCACTTGGATTTTTGGGATGTTGCTTACCAGCTGCTTCCCATGGGAACCTGTTGGTCCCTGGGAAAGCTGGAGGAGTGTCAGGGCTAAAAGCGAACACTAAACCTGTCTCAGGTTTGATAATGCCTTAGGACTAATCACCCACTCAGTTTCCCAGATCAGTACCAGGAAGTGGTTGTGGGATGTCCAGCTTCAGGCATCCAAGATGGAAGAGGTGAGCATCCAAACACGAGAGCCCCCATTCCCCTGGAGTGCTCATGGAAAGTGAGATGGAGGCAGAGGGGAGCGGACTCATTAATCTGTTATGAGGAGGGAAGGGCAGGGAGGTGGGGAGGGAGGCGGGACAGGCAACCAACTGCAGCTCAAAACAACCCCTCCCCTACAAAATAACCCAAAAGCAAAATAACCCAAGACACGAGCAGGTGTTACCAGTGGTACCACTACCTCTAAGCAGCAGCGTGTCCTTACCAAAAAGATTTGCAAGAATGTTTGTGGCCGAGGACCTAAGGTACTTGCTACAGAGATGTGAGATCAGAGGTCAGCTCAATCCTGCAACATAAAGGTGGCAAACCCGGGTCACAGCAGGTCAGCAGCACGGTCAGGGCGCATGGAGTGGGGGAGAAGGGTGGAAGGACAAGGAGAAGGATGCAGGACAAGGCTGAGCCGCTGTGCTCAGCTCGCCCAGCTTACCTGGCAGCAGCCCTGCCCCCTTGCACCACCTGCGAGGCCTGCAATGAAAAGCTGCTGATGCCGCAGTGAAGATTTGAGGGGGGGAAAAGTAAGCCAGCAACAAAGCGAGACAAAAAAAAATTCACAAAGCTGCCTTAAAGAAATGAACAACACAAATACGGAAGAGAAGAAAATAAAGGAGCAGTAGGAAAAACAACGTCTGCCAATGGCCCTCCGTGGGGAAGGCTGCTGAGAGCCTCCGAGGGACACGAAGCCCAGTCCTGTCCATCAGTTCCAGGTGCACTGTCCTGCCCTGGGACTGCTCCAGACAGACAAGAGCAGCGGTGCCTGAGCAGTGCCGCGTGCCCAGGACAGGTCTGTCACCCCTGGAGCCTGTTCCACAGCCCTGAGTACAAACCCCCATCCCGCCGCTGTCCTTGGGCAGTGTCCCCTCGGGGTCCCCAGGTGACAACAAGGGCATTTTTTGCCACGCAGGAACCAGCCCAAGGCCCTGCAGGACTCCTGGCCCTGGAAACCTGAGCAGTGATTGCTTAGCTGCTTTGGATGGAGCAGCTGGTGTGAAGGGTTTGAATTTGCCAGCTGCAGGTAGATTTTTGCATTGGTGTTTGGCAGGATCCTGAAAACAAATCCCATCGAGCCCCATGGGTGTCCCTGGCATTCACTGGGTTCATCCCCCCACCATCCTCCCCAGGTGAAAAATACAGTGACACTCACAGCCCTGCCCAGCGATTTACAGGGTGGGGGCTTCAGGCACAACAAAGATACATGGAAAAGAAGAAAGCAGACATTTTTTCCTGATGCCACCAATGCAGAGCCAACCCCGTGCCAGAGGAAACCAGAGCTCATTTCTGTTGCTGACCCCAGAGCAGGGCAGGTCTCTGGATTTACTCTGCCTACCACAACGCCCTACTCATATCACAGAGATAAACCTCAGCCAGCCCAGCTGGTGGCATCACAAAGATGCTGCCCAAGGGCCTCAAGGCAAGGTTTGCCAGCAGGAGATGCCTGAGCCAGGGGCGAGGTGTGATCCCCCCATCCCTGCCTTCCCTGCTGTGCTCAAGTTTCTTGAGCTTGGTTCTTTACACCAGGCCAGCTGTGGTGGTACTTAGACCACGATTTGACAGGCAAGGGGTGACAAATGCCCCTAAATCACTCTCTGCAAACCTCTGGGTGGAGAATTGAGTCCCACAGCCCTCGGGACAGCAGTGGAGAGAACACCATCTCCCAAGCTTGTTGAGACACCACTGGGAAGTCAGTTCCTTGGAGCTCACCCTCAGGGCAGGGGTGTGAGCTGCAGGCACCTGTAAGGGAGCAGCCTGCCACAGAGCCCTCAGCTGTGGGGTTATTCCTTGTACAGGCTGGGGAATCTTGAGCCAGAAAGTTTGTTTTGAGTGGCAGGACAGGTTTGACCTTTCTTCAGGCAGGGCTCAGGAGGATACTTCAGCAAAAAGTGCAAGATGGACAGTTCTCCATCTCTACCAGGCCCACTACGTGGTAAATCCCCACCACATCCAGCTGAGGAGACAGCCCTGGGGGTGGACACTTCCAGTGTCGGCCCCATCTCAGTGAGCACTAAAACCTCCCACTCCCTCACTCTGCCCCAGTATTTCTGAGCTATGCCCATGTCCTCGCTTGGGAGACCATCTGCAGGGCCAAGGGAGGGCAGGTAACCAGAGATCAGATCCTCAACAGATACGTATCAACACAGAACTAATGGGATCGGGGCAAATACACCAGCTGCATCCCCTGGAAAATTTGGTCTAAGAGTCCAGAGGAGCTCCAAATGTATTTAGGGCCACAGTGCCTCCGTCTCCTAAATCAGTGTGACTTTATTTGTTCTCATGCAGGACTGGGTGGGAGAGGTCTGGAACTCCAGCGCAATGAGACGCTGAGGGCAGTGTGGGGGGAGAGGTCTGAGCACACCCAGCTTGCTCCAAGGGCACGTCAGCCAGGTGGGCTTGGGCAAAAAGAAGAAGGAAGCTCAACTTACCTTTGTTCTTCCTCTAGTTCTTCTTTGGACATCATTGACTTGTACTGGTTTCCCCTCAGCTTTCCAGGACTGTATTTAAAGGAAAATGTCTCATCTGCAGCTGGAGAGGGGAGACAAAAAAAGAGCAAGAGATCTGTGAACCAGAGACCTCCCGAGAGCCACAACCAGCAGCAGTGGGGTTGTTCCCTTGGGGTGCTCTCTGACCTCTGCTCCTGCACCCCAAATGCTCTGGCCACCCCAGCACACTCCTGAGTCAGCTCCAATCTCCAGAAAGCATGGGCAGTGTCGGGGAAGCGGTGTGGATCCCAGAGGAGAGCCAAGGTACTGCCGGCCAGAGGATGGCAGGAGCCAGGCCACAGCCAGCACTGGAAACAGCGAGGACTGCTGAGAGCGAGCAGCCTGCTGGAAGCAGATCCCAGTAAATCCTACAGCACAGGAACCATATGCCATTGTTCTCCCTGGATTCAAGGCCTTGCAGGCCCATCTTGGCTTATCAAGACATGCTAATCCTGCCCTGATTAACTCGCAGCATTTTCCGCTTCTCCTCTCCAGACTTGCATTCCTTCTCCCTCCCTCCCTCCCTCCCTCCCTCTCCTCGTCCAGGGGCCCTTTCCCAAGCTTGGGGCTCACGGATGGTGTCCCAGGCCACGCAGACCTGCAGCTCTCCTGCAGCCCTTGACAAAGCTCGTGAGAAGAAGAAGATGCCACGTGGCAAATCCCAGGGCTGCAAACAGCACTGAGCCACAGCAGCCCCAGGAGCACCAACACAGCCGGGTCCAAGTTCCTCTGTCACCAGAGCTGAAGAGGAAACCAAGGTCTCCTTCTCCTGGGTGCTCTCCCACCCAGCTCGCCAGCCTGAGCCCTGTGCTAATTAGAGCACCAAAGCTCACAGACTCCGAGCCAAAGCCGATCCTTTTCCAATCGGATTTTGTTCGAGCACTATTTGCTTTTAAAAACCTCTCCCGTGCTTTATCTTCCTACAGATGGGAGAAAACAACAGGAGGGGAGGTCAGTCCAAAAGGCGGCCCAGGAGGAGCTGCTGCTTTGGGTAGTCGCCTTTGTGGGTTATCCGTGGGCTGCTTATCTGAGAGCCTTTATCTCCCCAGGACTGCAGGACTCGGCTGCTTCACATCCAACCATCCAGCACTGCCGTTTCCACATTCCCAGAAACATCTGCTGCTTCCCCCGACCCTCAGAGCCCCGGGGGTGCTTCCAAGGGGTGCACAAAAGGAAGGTGTTACTTCATCATCTGCATGGCCCTGAAAAATTGCCCATTATCCACAAACCAGTATCCAGGATGATACCTGCCAGCACCAGCAGGACCCCTAAGGGGGTGAAACTCCCCTGGCAGGAGAGAAAGCCCCACCTTGTATGTAACTTGTGGATGGATCCTCTCTCTCCAGGAACACAGGAAGCCCCTTCCCATCCTCTCCACTGCTATTGTGGCCATGTTCATGACTGTCTCTCCTCCTCCACCTGCCCAAATGAGAAACCCCTCACAGCCCCTCCCCTCCCTTCCTCACACCCAGGGTTCAGCATCAGCAGCTTCCCTCTCTTTTCCGATCAATACTGCCCTTAAGGATTTTTCTCCTGGTGTCCAATACCTTGATTTCAGGATTTCTCCAACCCCAAGCTCGTGCCCACATTCAGCTGCTGCCAGACCTTGGGGACCCCCTCGTAAAAGGCGAGTCAGAGCCTCATTTTGTAGGTGGGGAAACCAGAGATCTCAGAAACAAGCAGTGCAAGGCTTCACGGGGAGGCGCTGGAGTGACCGTGCCTGGGAGCGGGATGGGAATTTCACAGAGACCTCCTCCCTGCTAATGCCCACATCTCCTCACTTCTTTACATCTCCAGGCTCCTGATCTTGGGGAGCTTCCCTGGGAATTCCTGGTGGGTTTACTGCTCAATTACTGATCCAGAGTGTTTCTCTAATCCTTAAATGCCGTCGGGGCTCCCAGGGGATGCAAACCCTTTATCCAGCTTTGTCACAAATGTGTGAACATAAGCAGCCCAAAGCTGTGGTCTGCAGCCCCAGACATTCAGCTTGGCCATGTTCCACTTCCCTCAGTGGGAAACCCTCCCCGTGGGCAAACAGATAAACCTGGCCAGCTGGAAACAAGCAGTAATGCTGCAGCTTATCAGCACTTTGGGTGACCATAAAAGTGCATGGAAAGAAAATTCAGCTGGCTGCTCTCCAGCGAGATATTAGGAGAAAGAAAAAAAAAATAAAGAGGGTGTAACATCCTGTTCTTGATGCTGGTGCAGAGCAGGAGCTGTTCATTACCTTTGTAAAGCTCTACTGATTTCAAGGACAATTAAGATTGTTTCCCTCACGTGGTTTTCTGCCGAATCAAGTGAGATTTGGCATTTAGACTGGCCCAAAAAGGGCTGTTTAGTTGCCACCTCACCAGAAAATAATAAGGGAGGAGGGAGGCAAGGAAAGTCCCCATCTCCCTGCCCACATGGTGTGATTAAAAAAAGGAAGACAGTGTGTGGCTTTGGAAACCCCTGGCTGTTTTTTGAGCTCAGGAACTTTCTTTGCAGATCGAAAACAAACTTCAGGAAACACACAGAAAAGGGGAGGCTGGGTTTTCATGCAGACAGGGAAAACATTACAGGAATATGAGGTGACCTACTTAACTGCGAGCCTCCATGAGTTCATATTAAAGAAAACATTTGTCTTTCATCTCTCTGCCCTCGCCTTGCCAGCGCTGTGACCCTGAGCTGGCAGGGTGAGAGCAGCCCCGAGACTGCACCTCTCCCCTGAACATGCTTGCTCTGGCATGATCCACGTGTTATCCCTGCCAGCTCCCTGCCCAAAGTGAAGGGAAGGCTGCTCCAGTGGTTTTGGTTGCAGGGCAGCATCCCAGGGTGGTGACAGATGCCTGCAGGATCCCCACATGGCCCAGGGGGATCTCTGCTGGTGGGTTGAGTGGGGCCAGGACACGCAGGAGACAGGGAAGGAAGGAGCAGGGCTGATCCCAGCAAAGCCAGGGCCCTGCTGGCATTCCTGGCTGCATCCCGCGGTGTGCTCGCCAGCTGGGCCACGGCTTTGCCCAGCCCCGCCACAAAACACTTCAGAAACGCCGTGAATAATTCAGGAGAGGAGTTGGGGGCTGCCTGCAGGAGCTGCTTAGGGAGGACGAAGTGCTAGCCAGGACTCACAGCCAGGGGCCATCATCTTCTGATCCCAAGTCACGGCCACTTTGGGACGATGCCCTGCGGTGCCAGGGCAGCCCTGGAACAGAGCTGAACCCACAGAGGCAGGCAGCGGCAGAGCAGCATTAGTGAGCACCCATTTGGCAGGATACACCCATCAGTCCTCAAACCAGGCCTCCCACAGCCCCCCATGGTGACATCCCCAACCCCCAGTGCTGCCAGGAAGCCTAGCGGGGTGGAACGAGGGTATTTTGGGAGCCCCGTCTCCAAAGGCGCTTCTCCCGCCTTGCAGGAATGGCACCAGGATTAAAATTTGATTCTCTGTGGCATTAGCCATAATCCTCCTGAGCGGGGGGATTGCCACCCAGCACCTTCAAACAGCCAGGCAGAAAGTGGGGCAGGGAAGGGAGAACACCCCAAGGCCTCCTGCTGCCCCAGCTGTCCCCAGCCACCCCAAGCCAGGACTCCTGGGGACATCCCAGCATCTCCAGGGCTGCTCAGGAGAGCAGAGTCCCCTTCAGACACACATTCCTGCTCAGCACCATCTGTTTCATTTTCTTAGGAGCGCAGCAGTTGTCACCCCAATTAGTCAATTAATCATTTTCCAATCAACTAATTGGCTAATCAGTTAAACGTGGCTCTGACTAAAGCCCCTGGAGATTGTCCTGGATTCGAGCAAGGAGCTTTTGGAGCAGCTGCATCACAAAGCTACCCCATGGCAAACAGCCCAAGGGCACCTGGGGAAGGGGTAGGGATTTCCTCTACATTTCCTGGAGGAAGGAGACCATCCCCAGGCACTCAGGGCTTCAGCCCTGTCCATAATCTCCCCGCAGAGTTCTGGCTTGCTTGGCACTCACCATCCTCATCCTCTGGCTCTCTCACCACCAGCTTCTCGTTTTCTGAGTCCACCTCTTCCTCCTGGAGGAGTTAAAAACAGAGCAGCCATGAGGAGAAGGTGCTGTGCTGAATAACTCGGGCTGGGTTGGGGCAGGGCTGGGATGCAGAGCCTGGAGCTCCTGTGGGAGGGCTGGGCACCCCTTCCCTGCTTCCTCTGTGGAACAGGGCAAAAGGATGCTCGCTAATGAGTGAGGTCACAGGGATCTGGCCCACCCAGAGGCTGTGAAATGCAAGTGCCTCCCCATAACTGAAGAGATGAGGGTTTTTAAGAAGAGCCTTGTGCCTGAGCACCCTCCTCCTGGCTGCACCCCCGCCACCCCTCCTGCCCGGGGACAGGCAGGGGACTGAGCCAAGAGCCACGGGGACTTCTGTGTGCCCCCAGGCTGGGCTTGGGCTGACTGTCCTGGCATTAGGAAAAGGTGGATCCCCAGCCAAAGCCCCCTTGCAGCCACGGGCCAAGCAGCTGCTCTGAAGCACAGGGGCGTTCACCACTCCAGCCCAGTGGTCAAAGGCAGCTCTGGGAGGTTGTGCTGAGACCCCTACAGAAGCCATCCCCAGCTGGTGTCTGGAGCATGGGCAGGAGCAGCAACAGCACGTCTTGGGGTTTTTTTTAGATGCAAAGCAATTTTGGAAGTTTTGGTGTTCCCTTCTACAAGGTACAACAAACTTCATAAAGTCCAGATTCCTTGTCCTGTGCAGAAACTCCAAGCAGGGAGAAAGGGGAGCACTCCAGCTCTGGAGATAAGACAAGGACATGTGGCAGAGCCCCTGCACGAGTGATTTCCTCCAGCACAGCCCTGTGCTCCAGCTGCAAACCCCCGTGAGCCGAGCCCAGGGCTCGCCAGCACCTTGGGGTGTCCTCCTGCATCCCTGGCCCCGTGCATTCCGTGGGCTGGCAAAAGGGCAAAGCACATGGCAGAGAGGGGAGGAGGAGCATGGGGAGAGGCTGCCAAGCCCCACATCATCAAGGGACACACGGGAAAAGCCGGGGTGAAGGAGGCCCAAGGGGAACGACGCTGACCCAAGAGGGACCACGCACAGAGCCGAGTGCTGGCTTTGCAGCGCAGAGCTTTGGAGGAGCTGCTGGAGCACAGCCCCGGCCCAGAACCGGGTTCCTTTGTCATCGGGGAGGAATGTGGATTGTTCACAGCCACTTGGCCTCCTCTGGCCACTCTGCTCCCCAGAAGGAGACGCCACTGGGATCCCCGCCTGCTACAGCCATGGCTATTTTGGGCCACGCTTCCAAACATGGGCACTTCCTGCTGGACACTCGGACTTCCCCTGAGGATGGCTGGGGAGGCACCCAAAGGAGTGGCCTCAGGGAGGGGATACTCAGCTCTGGTGACTCGGCCACAAGCCCAGGGCAGCAGTTCCCCAGCACATCCATCTCTCCCTGAGAGCTGGGACATCCCCTGGGAGACCCACCTCACCAGGAGCAGACACAAGGAGGGGGATTTTAGCCTCTTCCTGGGCATTAGGAACTGAGCATTTAACAATGAGACCAAGCAGGAAATTTGGGTGGCAAACCTCCAAGGAAGGAAAATATATCTGCTCCAACGCAGAGGAAGAGGCACTTGACGGGAGCAGAGAGGGACAGCCAGGGATGCCAGGATGGCAGGCGACAGCAGCGTGCCAGGGCCATCTGGGCACCCCTGCTCGTGGCAGCCAGGAGCTCCCTACAGCACAACACTCTTCTGCTTGGGTGCCTTGGAGGCAGATGCCAGCACCTCCCTTCCCCCCACACTGTGGCCCCAGACTCCACATCCCTGTCCCTCTGCCTTCCTGGGGCTGCTCCCTCCCGCAGCCATCGTGGTCCAGCTGCCTCAGAGGGACCCCCCTTGCTGACCCCCATCCCTGGGGCCTCGCTCCCTCCACCTCCAAGAAGCACACCTGCACCTGGAACACCATTTCTTTCTGTTTTAAATGGGCCAAGTCATTGAGAGGCCACCCAACCCCACCAGGGGAGAAGAGCAGGCAAGCTTTGCCCCCCTCCCCACGGCCACTGCCACCCTGGCACAATGTCCCACCCACACTGTGTGCTGTGCCACCCTCCCCAGGCTGGCTCTCCCTCCCACACACCTCTGCATGGCTGGAAAGTGCTGCGTGGCCACACGTGTCCTCTGCTTGTCCTGTGTGCCCGAGGCTGGATCCAGGCGAGGCACCCAGCGGTGGTATCTGGAAAAGGGCAAAAGGTTTGAGCACAAACACCCCCGAGCCCTCCCTGCGCTCCACCAGCCAGCCCTGGCAGCAGCAGCACACATGGACAGATCTCTGGATGTGGCCAATAGCCCGCCTTGCCCCATGCCTGAGCCTGTGCTGCCTCTGATCCATGTGCCAAGCCACGGCACAGCTGCTGGAGTGAGGAACACCAGAGACCTTCAGTGCCCAGCCTTGGAGCCAGGGTTTGGAGCTCATGAGCTGCTCTCTGAGGCAGCCCCAGCCCGTGGGATGGCACCAGAGCAAGGAGCCGTCAGCGGAGGGGGACTGGCTGTGCCAGCGCCAGGCCAGGCTGCCCATGTGTCCTGGCAGGGCTGGAGGCAGCGTCCCAGGATGCTGATGCAGCAGATCAGGACTAGCAGGGAGGGAGAGGACGTGCTCGGTTTGGTAACGCTCTGCCGGCTGCCTTCTCCATCCCAGGGAAATACCCGCTGGAAACCCCCCCGGCAATCCTGGGGCTGGGGCTTCCCAGCCCTCTCGGCCCCTCAGCAGCTGTGGATGGCCTCGAGCCCCGTGCACAGCCAGCTTTCCCTGTCCAAAACCTGCTCAGATGAAGGTTTCCCTGCTGTGCCTGGAGGGCTGTGGAGGAGGATCCGCGTGGGCAGCGAGCAGGGACACCGCGTCCCTTGGCCTTGCAGCGAAATACCAGCGCCGGGCTGGGAACAGCCTCTGGGCCGGCTGGAAATGGCAGCAGGGACAAAGCCCCACCTCGAGCCTGGCTGTGCCCGCAGCCCCTGCGAGCCAGAGAGGAGGCGAGAGCCCTCTCTGCCCGGAGCAGCCCCGAATTTCAGAGCTCTCAGCCCTGTCATGGCCAGCGGGTGCTGCTGTCCCGGCTCCCTCGCAGCCGCGGGATGCTCCGAGAGGAGGGCAGCGCCCTGCAGCCAGAGCAGGGAGGGGGACGGCGTTGGGACAACGCTGGGAGACACCAAAGAGCACACCATGGCACCCCAGGCACCGCTCTCCTGTAGGAAGCACAGCCCAGGGGGAATGCAAGGAGACGGCTTTGAGCAGCTGGAAGTGAGGGAAGGAACAGCTGGAGAAGAAAGGACCCGAGCGCTCTGTGCAACAGCCCACAAATCAGCATCCCTCCGGTGCGCACCGGCCACGAAAGCCTCCCCGCGGGAAAAAACCCAGGCGAGAAGCAGCACTGCAGGGAGCCGTGCACGCCATTATCCGGGAGCATCTGGAGGAGCCTTGACACGGGCCGCCCCGAGCAGCTGCTGCGGCGAACAAAGATCTCATTGCCGAGCCGAGGGGACGCGTCGGGCGGCAGCTGCCCGGCCCCGGGGCCGCGCAGGGCTCGGAACGCTCCCTGCCCGCTCCTGCCTGCGGGCGGCACGGAGCCAGCCCAGCCCGCAGCACGCCCCGAGCCCCGGTACATCTGAATCAGAGCTGGGCACAGCTCGCCCGGGGCTCCGGAAAGCCCGGGGTTAAAATCCAGCAAGTCATCCACCTTAAATAACAAGGCAGCGATCCATCTGCCTCGGCGTTTGGCAGCTCCTGACTGCGGAGCCGAAGCATTTGTTGGATCATCACAAACGTGCTGTTGCCCTTTATCTCCATGGCCACGAGCGAGATGCCCGTGCGTGAGGCTGACTCTGGCAGCGGGGTTTGGACCAAAGCAGAGCAAGGACAAGGCTCTGGGGACATTTTGGACACAGCCAGAGCTGACCATGGACAGCCCTGAGTCTCCCAGGGGAGGATGGCTCAGACAGAGGAGCCATCGTGACCCCAAAATGCCCCCTCATGGCTTTGCCACTGCTGAACCCTCTCCCAGCCTACAGGAGATGGGAGCCAGGCTTCCCACCACAGCATTATCTGGTTTTCAGCTCATTTCTGGCCATTTCCTCCCTACTTCCTCCATCCCCGGTGCAAACCCCTCTGAGCAATGGGCTTCTTTCTCAGAAAGGACAGGAGGATACTTTTGGGGTGGTGTGTCTCTCACCCTTTCTTCAGCTGAAGGGACAGCCCTGGCACTTATGGGCAGGTTGGGGCCAAATAAGTGCCCTGCTTCAGCTTCAGGAAAAGGGAAGATCCCAGGCTGCAAAGCAAGAGGAGAAAATTATCTTGGATTAAACTCACGGGCCCTGTGTGTTGCCATTTATGGCTGCACTTTCTGCTCCAAGCCTGATGCAAGACACTGCAAGAGGGAAAGAAAGCAGACAGGAGAGAGCCAGCCAGAAAGAGAAAAGCCAGGAGAAAAGGGGAAGGAAGAAACCTTTAGAAAAAGACTAAATAATAACAATGTTGGGCAGAGTTCAGCAGAGCAAAGCAGCTGCTCTGTCGGCAGCTCCCCTTCACCCACCACTGGGGCTCTCCATCCTCCCGCCGGCCAGAGAAGCAGCTGCTACAGAACAAGAGCAGTTTTCCAGCCCTGGCGATGGTCCTGCCAGCTCTGGGGTGCCTGGAGAGGATGTGCCTCATGGGGAGATGGAGTTTTGCAGGTCTGAGCCCCCCCCAAAGTGTGGGAGTGTCTGCTCCTGCCACTTCCCCTGTCACTGCTACAGGCCAGGACGAGCCACAGAGTGGGCAGAGCATTTCTGAAGCTCTGAGACCATCCAGCCCTGAATGAGGACCAGGCAGTGCCAGGGCTGATGAGGAAAACACTGGTGTGTCCCACGGCAGGGTGAGGAGCCCAGCTCGGCAGCACCCATCCCTGCAGGCACCACCACATCCCGGCGTGGCTCCCCCAGGATCACGTCCAGCCGGCTCATTCCCTTTTTGCTACAGCCTCTGGGAAGCAAACACCACGCACCAGCACATCCCTGGCTGCCCAGGTGTGCAGGATGGCATCCTTGGGAGCAGTGCCAGGCAAAGCTGGCCCTCACCTGGCAGCCCTTCACACAGGTGGGCACTTCAGGCAGCAAAGAGTCCTCGTGGCCTCTGCTCCAGCAGTGCCCCAGCTCTGGCACAGCTCCCAGGGCTTTACCCAGCCCAGCAGGACCTGGGCAACAGCCCAACCTCGGGGACCCGTGTAGGGGACTCAACACAGACCCCAATGCCACCATGCCCCACACCATGTGCCAGAACCAGCCCCGTGGCTGGCATTCAGGGGGGCACGACACGGGCACAGGCTCCCCGGGGGGTGACACACGTCCTGTCTCACTTCCCATTTTCCAGCCACTGCAAGAGATGATGCATTTGTCCTTGGCACAGGCTGCTCTGGGTGAGAGCTGGGCACATCTGAGCAGTCAGGGATCTGGGTGGGGAGCGCTGCATTTCCCGGCAGTGCCGCTGCCAAGGCTGTGACGAGGGGCAGCACATCAGCACATCCCTCCCCAGCGCCCTGTGGGTCGGTGGAGCTCCTGTCCCAGCCTACTGGCAGTGCGGACACAGCCTGAACAGCTGCCAATTACAGCCAGACTTAATTAGACACCCTCTCCCCTCCGGCACAGGGAGGGCAGGCAGGAGGCATTAGCGGGGGAAATGATGACTTTTTAAATGTAAAGAGGGCTCCTGGTGGGAGCGGGGTGGTTTGTGCTGCCTGGCGTGTGCTGAGGCACCGGGAGCCCCCAGGGAGGCAGAGACTGGGGCAGGGGGCACAGGGGAAATGCACCAGGAGCTCGGCAGAAGAGACAGATGAAGCCTTTGTGCCTCGGCTCTCCAGGCGACAGCCCCACAAACTGCCCTGCTCAGGCAGGGTTCGTGTGTCCCCTGTCCCCGCTGTCACCCACTTGCCGCTGCTCTGAAACCCTCAGCTCCAATTAACCCTTGGCCAACCAGCCAGGCTGCCGTGCCCTGGCACTGCCCGCTTGCCCTCCCCATCTCCAGAGCATTTTGGCCAGGATGGCATCCCGGCAGTGGCTCTGGTCCAGCACTGAAAACCCTGCCCGGTCCCTGCCACCTGCCACTTCCAGGACAGAATGGCTCATTAGAGAGCTGAAGTTTCTGACCGTTTCTCACAAGAACCACGCTCCGCAGCCCCAGCGCCGTTCCCACCCAGCAGCTTTTCATTAGGGGATTTCTTTGACAGCACTGCCTCATCCGTTAATGAGCTGGGGATGGGGATGAGAACAGACAACGACAGACTAATTAAGTTTTTTTCAGTGATGGGAGCCAGCAGAGACAAGGGGAACCACTACCAGCAGTTAAGGGAAACAAGGACTCCTGAGCTCCTTCTCCTGCTCTGCCACGGGTTCATTTTGTAGCCCTGAGCACGATGCTGCAATGAACTGGTCACTGCAGAGAAGGGCAGGGAGGCTTCCGTTTTAGCGATTTTACCATCCTTGCAGGAGATGGAAGCGGGAGGGAGGCTGGGACACGCAGCTGTCCCAGCAGATCCCAGTTTGCACAGGCAGGGAGCAGGGAAGGAGAAGGCAGCGGGATGCACGGCTCCAGCCCGTCATTAACACACCGAGGCTGCTCTCCCTGGGCGGGTTCATCCATCAGCATTTCGGTCGAGTGGTTAATGGCTGCAGGGAATCCGAGCCAGCCTGGCACGGTGCGTGCTAAGCGAACAGGGGGGAAAGAAAATAAGGAAAGAAAATAAACAAGGAAAGAAAATAAATACGGAAAGAAAGCTCTCCGAGTGCCGAGCACAGCCCTCTGCTTGCTGATGTGCTGAGAAGCCCTGAGCCTGCAGGAGCCAGCAGTGGGACAGGGGCTGGAGCCTCGTCTGCTGAGTCACATCAGGAGACTGCAGCCTTCGGCCGAGCCAAGACAGGCTGGAAAGGGAGCGATTCCTTCAGCAGCCGCCTGCAAAGCGCCACTGCTCTGCCCAGGGCCATCCCTGCCTGTAATATCTGCTGGGCTTGGGTCTCACAAGAACCACTTGGGTCTGAGTGGTGCTGGAGGAGGAGAAGGATGAAGCAACTTTGGGGATGTTCGTAGGGAGCAAAACCAGGGAATGCAGGGAGACTCTGCAGAGCTGTGGATGGTCTCTCCCACTCTGCCCACAGGACCACCCCTTGGATCGGCAGACTGGGCACTGCCACACGTGTGTGGTGCCTGCTGGAAGCGCACGTAGTCCCTCGGCCGTGCCACCCAGCCCCGGGACGGGCCAGGCAGCGCTGGCAGCTGCGGGATCATGCGCGGGCCACAGCTCCCAAACACTGACTCAGCAGCAAGAAGCATCGCTCCCCCTCCCACTGCTCCCCACCACCACCCAGATCACACGTGCCTGCTCCCTGTCCTTCCCAAAGGGATGCTGCTCAGGCCCAGGGTGACTTGTTCTGCCTTGCTCCCACAGTGAGGGAACAATTTCCCAGGAGGAAAAGCTGGCCAGGACCCTACTCAGCTCTAGTGCCCCTTTTGCTGCAAGAGGGGCTGAGGGCAGTGAGGAGACCCAGTCCCTCAGAGCCCAACTGGGCTTCTGGAGGACACAGAACTCCCCGTTTCTTGAGTAAGAACTCATTCCAGGCACACAAAACCCTGTTACTGCACCTGTGCCGAGCGGGGATAAAGGACCTGAGCCCTTCTCTGAAGGCAACAAGTATTGCAGCAGTGCCTGCTCAAAGAAATCGGGGCTGAAGAGCAGCCAGAGGGGAGGAAAACATTCCCAAGACTTGAGCTAGCAGCAGAGGAACCTGTGGGCTCTGGCAGCTCTGGGTCCAGCCATCTGTCCCAATGGGTGCTGCACTGGCCCAGAGAGCAACTCCAGCCGAGTGGCCAACTTTGGTGCTGAGCTGGCCCAGCCAGGACCAGCTGGCTAACGGTGGCCCAGGACCTCTCCAGAGATCCTGATACTCAAAGGCACCAATAAATCACATGACAGAGGAACAGATGTGGTTTCCAGGACACTGGGACAAGGGATGGGACTGCTCGAGAGCTGTAGCCATGGCCAAGGGGCACCGGGAAGGGGAGAGGGAGAGCTCCAAGGCTCAGAAACCACAAGAGGAGGTGCTGAGGAGCACAGGGAGGCAGAGCCACATCCCAGCCCCGAGAGCAGGTCAGGGCTCACCCGTGGGTGTTGCAGAGCATCACAGCACAGAGCAGGGTGTGCGAGCCCCCGGGACCTGCCCAAGGCCATCCAGTGAGTCAGTGGAGATGCTTTCCAAGGCGAGGGCTGTCTACGCACTGCCCCAGCCTGGATACAGTTGCTGAGGATTACAAATGCTGCTAATAATAGCCAGGAGGCGACTGGGCCCCAGCCTTTCGAGCCCCGGCCCAAACACGCTGGCAGCACACAGCGATGCTCCCGCATTCCCGAGCCACCACAGTACTCCCTTTCCTGCCTTTGGACGAGGGGGCACACGGGAGAAAGCCACCAAGGCAGGGAGTTCAGGCACCTCAGGTGGTCACTGAGTCCCATCCAGGCTGGGCAAGATCAGAACAGATCTTCCCATGGACACTGGGTCGCCCTTTTATTTTTAAATGAGATCCGGTGGAGGAGGAGGATTTGCCGGGCGTCTAAAGGCATCGCTGCCGCCCCCAGCCCCCCCCAGTTCAGCCAGGGGTCAGAGCTTGGGGCCAGCATCCTGCTGGGGCTGGGAAGGAGTGGGGCGGTCCCTTCCCTGGGACAGGCAGGGACAGCGCAAGGAACCCGCGCTGGCACGGGGACAGTTTGCTGTAACCCACAGAAAAGGGATGCGGACGGGAAGAACGAACACATGCACGTACCGCGGCACCTGGATAAGCTCTTGGGGAAAGGAAAATACTCCCAGGGATTAGATGTGCACACAGGAGAGGCTCACACTGACATACGCTTCTCTTCCCTTAAATCTTCACTTTCTTGATTATTTTTAGGAGCATTCCTTGGGGGACGGGGGTGGGAAGGAACCAGAAACCTCCCCCAAACCGCTGCCTCCCTCGGGGACAACGGGCTTGTCCCCACCCAAAGACAAAACACAGGTTTTACCGGGACCGCTCTTATTTTAGGGAAGAACCCCCAGCGCTGCTCCCTCCCCACCACCCGCGGGGACGGAGGGATGGAGAAGGAACAGCGCGGGGGGCTTGGGAGGACCCCGGCTGCGGGGACCCCGGCGGTCCCGGGTGATGCTCCTCGGGGAGCCGGCCTTACCTTGCTCTCCGCATCCTCCCGGTGCCCGGGCTGCTGG
>VXAZ01000469.1:259616-429997 GCA_013399875.1 Gymnorhina tibicen | reverse complement strand
CGCCCCGGCCCCCCCGGCCCGGCACCCACCTCCCTCCCACCCAGCCGGCAGCCAGAGCCAGGTCCCGCTCCCCGCCGGCCGGGGATGCGCGCCCCCATCCACCCGCACCCAGAGGCGGGATTTGGGAAGGGGCGACCGGGAGAAGAACGCTTGGGCTGCGAGCAACCCGGCTCTGCCTGATGAGAGAGTCCAGCTTGGGACAAGGGGATCTTTCATCAGACACTGCCTTATACCCACAGAGTCATTCCCAAACTGCTCGGCAGTCGCTTGCATCGTCAAATCCTAGAATCATTTACAATGGAAAAGACTTCTAGGATCATCACCCCTTTCAGTGAAGAGACTGTTCCTAATACCCAATCGAAACCTCCTCTGGCGCAACTTGAGGACATTTCCTCTTGTCCTGTCACTCGTTAACGGGTTCCATTCGTAGTGATGGGAAGGTGTCTGTCTCCCGGGATGCTCCCTGCGGGCGGGCAGGCACCCAGGGCTTGGTGAGCTCTGACACACTGGTGTCAGCTGGCCTCCGGGCAGTGTTTAATGAGCATTTGCACCTTGTTAGCCCTTGGCTGGATAGCGGAGGAGCTGGCAGGGCCAGGAAGGCTGTCCTGACTCCGCTGGGTGAGCAGCATCTGGCAGCACATCCATGCCAAGCTCCAGAGCATCACTCCACCTTCCCCAGGAGCTGCAGGCGATACCAGTGGCTCATTTGTGCCGTGAACTGCTGTTGTACCCACCAGGTAAAGTTGGTGTCGAGAGCAGCTGGGCTGCCAGAGCCTCCCCCCGAGCATCTTGCTGCTGGGAGGTCTGAGAAACAGGAGACACAAACACCAGGATGTGCCCAAAAGCCATCACAAGCTGGCAAGGAGAGTGGCCAAGGAGTTGTCAGGTCCCTCCAGACTCTGCCACCGAGGATTTCCTGCCTCTTGAGACCGCTGGGAGGATTAGCCAACCTTTTACAAAGCAGGCTGAAATTAGAAGGCCTAAGCTATTGCTGCCAGGGTGAAACCAGCTCGGAGCTGGATGCACGCGAGGGGAGCAGACATGGGAATTCACCCCAGAGAGTTTCTTCCAGGGAAAAGGCTCCGGAGCTACCACCAGGAGCAGAATTTTTTTATTGACTGGCCGAAGACAAAACTCAAACAAAGATGGGATTAAATCCCCGGGTGGGAGGAAGGAATCGAAGCCATGATCCTCACCGTGTTTGTCTTTATTGGTAATCCTATCAGGCAGGCAATCGTTAGCCTATGGATAATTGTATTCTTAGCAACAACCAGCCACGGTACTTATCGCCCCTTCTCCCGCAGAGCTTTGCATTTCCTGGTCCCCATCGTCAGAGCTGCTCTAGAGCTCAGCCAAATCACCCGGAGATTGGCAGCGTCACAGCGCTGTTTGGTTCAGCAGCTTTTTCCATGTGTATTCGGTCCCTTCTCCCCTCTCCTTGCCCAAATCCCAGTAGCCATGAAGGCATCACCCCGAGTCCAGTGCATCACTTGCTTTCGGAGGCTTCCCCTGAGCCCTGGAAATCGCTCATGGCCAGACACAGAACCAGGGTGGGGAAGCTCCAGGGACTGGGTCAGTGGACTGTCCGTTTCGGGCACAAAGAGGGATTCTGGGTGAGACTGAGAGAAACTGGCCACTGTGAGCTGCTGCTAGGGTGACATGGGGTGTTTTGGTGCTACTCACATTTGTCACAGTGCCCTTGATTACTGCCAACACCCAGGACACCTCCTGCTCTTTCTCCCTGGCAGTACAAATTTTCCACAGCTCTTGGTTGGAAGTGTGTTGGAGGGTGTTTGCCCGCTCAGGAATGCAGCAGCATGTGGCTTGCATTACCCCAGCACGGAGACAGCACTTCAGCCAGCACCCTCCCGAGCAGGATTTATCACTGCCTTAAAATAAGAGAAGCCGGTCCTGACAGCTTCTCCCGAGGTTGGAATCCCTGACAAGGGAATCAACAGGAGCCTCAGAGGTGCTCATCAGCGGCTCCTGGCTCTGGACCTGCAGCAATTCCCTCTCGTGTTGCTGGAAGCTGCGGCATTCACAGGAGTTGTGAGAGCTGCAGGGTTTGGATGTCTGTGAAAAACAACACTCCTGTCTTGAGAGCAACAGCCAGGAGCAGCAAGGACACCTCTGCCAGAAGAGCTGCTCTAACTGAGCCAAACTCATGCAGTAACGAGGTGACAGGATCAGCAACAGAGCTCAGCTCCCCATGTCCAGACATTGGGGTGAGAGCTTCTCCTGCAGAACGTGATCTGATGGGGATGATCCCCCAAGCAGAATTTGGGCCCAGCAGGTCCCGTGTGATGCTGACTTGTCCCCTCCATGGCTCTCCAGAGGGAACTGATGGAGTAAACTCGGCCTGGTCCCTGGCCAAAGCTCCTGCTGGGAGGCACAGAGGTATCTCTGGGGTTCCCCTATCAATTTACAAGGCACGATTGATGCCTCCGGCTTCGTCATGCACGCTGCGGGACAGGAGGGGATGGATTCACACGCCGGGTCAGCCAGGCAGGCTCCCAGCCAGGGATCTCTGCCCTGGGCCTGCCCGCCAGGCCCGGGAGAGACGAGCTCGGAGTCTGCTGGCAGAGGGGCTCGGGGAGGGGTTCGCCTGGGCACGGTACCCCCAGCCCCAGCCCAGGCTCGGGCTGAGCCCGCAGCGGGGCAGCAGCAGCAGCAGCAGCAGCAGCAGCAGCAGCAGGAGCGCGCTGCCCTCTCTTGGGAGGAGAACCGCCCTGCAGCGCCCGGCGGGCCGGGATGGCTGGGGACGGTCCCCGACAGCCCCAGGCGGGCAGGGGATGGGCCCGAAGAGCCCCGGCAGAGCAGGGGAGAGTCCCCAAGAGCGCGGGACGCGTAGGGGATGGCTGGGAACGGTCCCCGAGAGCCTCGGATGGGCAGGGGATGGTCCCCAGGAGTCCCTGGCGGGCAGGGGATGGCTGGGAAGCGCTTCCTCAGAGCTCAGTCTGGGCAGGGGATGGCTGGGAACCGCTCCCCGAGAGCCCCGGGCGGGCAGGGGCTGTCTGGGGACGGTCCCCAGAGCCCCATCCGAGCTGAGGATGGCTGGGAACCGCTCCCCGAGAGCCCCGGGCGGGCAGGGGCTGTCTGGGGACGGTCCCCAGAGCCCCGGCCCCGCACAGAAGCCGCTTTCACACGGCCGCCAGCTCCGGGCCGCAGCGGGGGAGCCAAGGGCGGCAGCAGCTGAGGAGCTTTGCCAACAAAGCGGGATTCAGGAGAGCCGCGGTGACAACTGCTCCGGGAAGCAGCCCCGGCACGGAAAATGCTGCGCTGCGAATCCGCCTGCGGGAGGGACAGAGCCGGGCTGGGTCCCACTGCCCGGGCCGCTGCGGGTGGCAGCGCTCCCAGGACGCAGGAATGGGGTGTGGGACAGTCGGGAGAGCCTTCTGGAGGCACAGAAAAGATCTGATCTAACACGCCCCACGTTCTCAGTCTCCAGCAGCCTGTGAGCTGTACAGGCAGGCGCCGTTTCTGAGGTCCTCTGCTTCCCTCCCACCCAAAGCAAGGAGGGTCACTGAGCTCCAACATCCCTCTCTGCGTCCCAGGCTTAACGCAAGTGTGGCTCCACAAGACTGTGCAGTGAGGTGAGCAGATACATGAGATACATGCTGCTTTCCAAGGGAAAAAGACAGGCTCTTACATTCCCAGATCCTCCCAGAACCCATTTTCCCCCACATAAAGTTTGAGCACAGACCAGTCTTATAACCGATCCAAACTCAGATTACTTCTGCGAGCCCCAGTCACGCTCCCAGTCATGGATACCACTTTTTCCTTGCCAAGAACACAGCCCTCTCCATCTTGATGCCAGAAATGAGAAGCTATCCCAAGAAATGCCCCCGTACTTGCTGTTCTTCAGGCTTGGAGGTCACTCCCCCACCTGGCTGGCCTCTCATTTGCCTTTTGACACCTGGCTGTGCGCTGGCTCGGGGATATTTGGGTTCAGTGCATGAGTGGCAGAGCTCAGCCCAGGGGTGGGGATGGCTGTACCTTGCTTCCACCAAAAGGAATGATCCAAACCAAGAGGTCTCCTGGGAGTTTGTTTCTAGACCTTCTCCCTAAGCTCCTGTCACTACCCCCTCTGCTTGTGAGGCCTCTGCTCTCACCCATACAGCTCTTCCAACGCCTCAATTCATTTCACAGTCTAATCCCTGAGCCAGGCCAGTGGTTGTTGAGGGTCTTCAAAGTCTTAAACCGGTACAACTGGCCTTGCCCTTGACAGCACACTGATACAAGCTGATATTCCAAAAGCTCCTGGATACTGGCAGCCATTCCAGCCCCAGCTGCAGTGGAACAGCTGAGAAATGACACAGCCTTGGGTCTAAACAAGGCAGTGCCGCAGCAGAAAAGCAATTCTGGAATTCTCCCGGAGCCCCAGTCTGCCTTTCCCTGTCAGCACAGCTGGGACACGGCAGGACACGGCTGCTGCTGCTCCACCTGCCCTGCCCCTCCTGCTGCTCTGGGCAGGCTGCACGGATTTGTTCCAGTGGCAGCCCCCAGTTCCAGGCCCCTCTGCTGAAGGACAGGACACACACGGTCACAGGCATCACACACAGGTGGGAGCCACCAGGCCTCACACCAGAAGGGACATGCAATGATTATTTCCCTCTGAACACATTCGCAACCAGCTCTACCTGCCTCGATCCACACTTCTCCAGAACCAGAGGAGGTGCAGCCCCACAGAGGAGTCTTTATGTGCCTTGAAGGAAAAAATGTGCTGCAAGCCTGTTCATTCAACCCCAAACCAGTCTTAAACACGCAGCTGCTCAGTGCCATGCCTGGCACTGCAGGAGGGACACAGCCCTGCTCCATGACTTGCTTTCCAACTGCCACAAAAGAAAAAGCAGGGATTATTTGCTTCTGCATCAGACTGGAGGAAAGGAGCAGGAACACTGGCCAAGGTGCAGCACAGGCCATCCAACCTGTGGGCTCCCCAGCAGCAATTAAAGTATCAGTGTGGTGAAATGAAACTGCAACTGTCACAAAAAGGAAGATGTGTAGATAAATCAAGAGGAATAAAAATTAATCAAGTCCTGATTGCAAGGCCACAGAGGGACCGCAGGAGGTACCAGCAGTACCTGTAAATGAGGAAGAACAGTGAGGTTATCTTGAAGCACCCCAAATTGCCTCTCCAGACTGAAAAGCAAGAGAGATCAGTTATAAAAGCATTTCTACAGTGGCTGTACACAGTTTTCAGCCACCATTAGCTCCCAGCATTTTCTGGAATTGGGGCTTGTTAAATGCCAAGCACGGACACACCCGGACCAGCCACAAGGAGAGGAGGGGCTCATTTGCTAATTGTGCGTGGAGCAGGGGAGGTGAGCTGGGCATGGGGAGAGCTGCTGAAGGGCAGCTGGAAAGGAAAAAAAGAAAAGGCTTTATAGGTGACACTAAAGAAGACTGTTTCCAGCAGTGTCTGGGAGGGGGAGGACAGAGGTTTATGTGGAAATGAGTGAGCTGCCTGTCTGCAGCGACAAAGCCGTTTACTCTTTGAGGTGTTTCATTCTACAATACATTACTATAAATATTTCAAGAGCCTCGGGGCTGCTGTCCCACACTCTGTTCCAGCTTATTTACCTACAGTTACCGGTTTCAACAAAGCTCACTGACAAAATATACAAGTTTTTCCACTTTCCCAGTCCTTGTTTCACCTCACAGCCAGGCTCCTTGAGGCAGCTCTGCCCCAAACTCCTCTGCTTGGACTGCAGCCCTTCTACAGAGCCCCTCTGCATTGTGGGGCTTATCCAGAATCATGGAATCACAGAATGGGTTGAGTTGGAAGGGACCTTAAAGCTCATCTTGTTCCACCCCTGCCAGGGGCAGGGACACCTTCCAGTATCCCAGGCTGCTCCAAGCCCCATCCAACCTGGCCTTGGACACTTCCAGGGATGCGGCAGCCACAGCTGCTCTGGGCACCCTGTGCCAGGGCCCCACCACCCTCACAGGGAAGAATTTCGTCCTAATATCCAAGCTAAAACTACTCTCCATCAGTTTGAAGCCATTCCCCCTTGTCCTGTCATCCAGGCCCTTGTAAAACATCTCTCTCCATCTTTCTTGTAGGTTCCCTCCAGGTAGCAGAAGGCTACAATTAGATCACCCCGGAGGCTCCTCTTCTCCAGGCTGAAGAATCCCATTGCTCTCAGCCTTTCCTCCTGGCAGAAGTGCTCCATCCCTCTGATCACCGTGGTGGTGGCCCTCCCAAAGCAGCACACGACACCTGGAAGATGAAACCTCCTCTCACCAGTGCGAGGGGGCACCAGAAACACAACACAGAAACCTCTTGTGACACAGACTGGGGAGGGCAGGGCAGGGGCAAAGAGCAGGTGGGGCAGTCTGGTAACAAACCTACCAACAAAACTCACCTCCCAGCAGCTTCCAAACCACGGCCCAGCACAGGTGTGCAAACCTTCAAGCACCCTCAGAGTTGTCACCCGACACATTTAGCACTTTGGGAAACAGAGGTGCACACCTGTAAGGTTTTTTCAGACCACAGTATGAAAGAAAGTGACAGGATAATGCAAAATAATTGATTTTATTTAAAATAAAAAGCAAAACCACAATCATCCGAACAAGACAAGTATCCCAGCTCTGCTGGACAGGTGATAAAAGCAGCTAAGGGCAGTGGCAGGGCTTGGAGCTGACAGTGGGACTGTCACACAAATGGGTAACACTTTCCTTCCCCCCTTTGCAAGAGGGATGCCAAAAAGCTCCCGTTACAATGTGCCCACACAGGCATTTCAGACTGGATTCAGCCAACAGTCTCGCTTCCCAGCCCACGATGGCTGGGGACTCAGGGAGGAGAGCAGAGGTTAACTATGAAAGAGGTTGCTGTCCTTCCTTGAAGCATGTGGAGAGGTTTGATGTAACTGAGAAGACAAACCGGAGCCAGCGCCCGCGAGCTGGGAAGGGGAGGAAGGTCTGCCAGAGGCTCCTCGGTGTCACCTGCTCCCACAGCACTTGTGCAGGAACAGGTGCTGGGACTGGTGCCTCTTGTCCACATCTGTGGTTCTGACGGAGTGCTGGGTCATTTCCTCCTGAACTCTCACAGCCCGTGTCCTTCACCAGGCTCTAAAGCACAGCCAGAGCTCCCAAATCCCATCACCTTTCCCAGAGCAGGCAGGACTGTGACAGTGACACCCAGCCCGAGGCTCTCTGCCCATCCCTGGGGAACAGGGCAGCCCCCAAAGCCCCAGGGGGCTGAGGCAAAGCTGTGCTGCTGCTCTGGGGCTCACGGAAATGAGGGGCCCACGGGGTGCTGGACCAGCTGCATCCAGGGCCTCTGGAGTACAAAAGCAGCAGGGTTGGAACAAGAGACATTGGATGCCCCAAGAAGCACAAACCTGGAGAAGTGAAAGCACGGATCCCACTCTCCCCAGCCAGCTTCCCACAAGCACGGAGCCAGGCACAAAGGGAGCAGTTTTTAACTGTTCCTCACTCACCCAGCCCAGAACAAGGGCCTGGGAAGCACCAGCTCCCCCCATTCCTGTAAGGCCAGTGAAGCTGACTCCCTGATGAGAGAATTGCATCTAGTCCCATTTAAAAACAGATCCTGCTCGAGCAGGACCTCCTGTTTAGAGCAGGCCACGGAACAGCAACAGTTCAACCCTGGTGAAAACAGAAAGTCTTGTTCTGCTACAATTTATGTACCACACAGCAGCTCTGGAAGGGCCACCACAGAACACTGCGTGGCCAAGAGTGTTGAACAACATCCCCAATGTTTTCTGCTACAAAAAGCTCCCACCAGGCTCGGAATTCTCAGGTTGCTCAGGATGAATGGAACACTTTTTGTGGGTGGATGGCTTCAAAGCATCTTATACAGCAATTAGAGTTCAGCCTGACAACAGCCCTGCGAGGTAGGGATTTTCCTCACTGCTCAAAGTCTCACCAAAGTGGCTGAGGCAAAAACCGTAAGTGGAAGAACTGGAGATCCCAGAGTCCTGATTCCCGGGTAGCCTGAACAGACACTGTTTCACAGCAGGAAGTGCCCTGTGGAGCAGTCATCAGGAGAGGGTTGCTGGTATCACGATGTCTGCAGTCCATTGTGCTGCTTTTCTGTGAGGGGTGTCACACCAACACAGGCTTCACCTGGAACTGCTTTATTTCACACCCTGTTAGAGTTCACAGGCATGGAAGAAGGCTCTGCACACTGGATCTTCCCGCTGTGCTTCTAGAGGCAGAGGTGTGGCTTTCCCAGCACAGCAATCAGGCTTTCACATTCGATTTTAAGCCTGTGCAAACTGAACCACATGTGCCAAATGCAGCTGCATCTCACTGAGGTGCTGCCCAGCCACCAGAGAGGGCAGGGACAGCTCTCCAAAGACCCCTCTCACCCTGACAGGGCTGAGTCTTGTGAGCCTTTGCCTCTCCATTCTTCCAAAAGGCAGCAGCTGCAGCCTGCTCTGAGAGGACACACACAGACTGTGCAGGCTCCCAGGCTGTTCAGCCTCGGCCAGAAATGCCAGGAGTTGGAGAAGCTGGAGGTTTTTTTAAGTAATCTTATGGAAGATTCTGCAGTGGCTACAGAGCAAGTGTGCTTGCTTATGCCTGGCTATCTATCACAGGAAATTTGGGAATCTGGACAGCTAAAGAATGTATCAATAAACCTTCCCTCTCTCTGTTTCCCCACCACCACACTGCTCCTACACAAACTGACTGGCACAGAAGAGTCAAACACAGAGATCCTGACAAACATACATAGGATTCCTTTGTACAAAAGGATATGGCCCAGGAGTGTTTAAATAGGGAAGAGACAAAGTTAAAAACAGATCAGAGAACCCAGAAAAGCAACGCTCCAGGTTCCACCAAACCCAACACGTTTAAGAAAGTCACAGTTGAGGCTTTAATCTTTCTTTAATTTGCTCTTTCATCAGTGCCTGGGCATTGCTGTGTGTTTACTACATGCACAGCACTTCTGCTGTCAAGTTTCCTCTCCCAAAGAACGGCTGAAGTGAGTTCTACATCCACCTCCTAGAGCTCAGAAGAGCACCCATGGAAGCAGCCCATGGGAAGTTCAGATTTCCTGGCAGCACCTTCAGCCACACACAGAAACACCACTGACACCACTAGCACAAGCCCCTGCTAATAAAACAAACCAGCAGCTCCAACAGATCCCTTGGGGATGAGAGCTTTACCCGGCTTAATACAAATGCATCTACACAGATTTAAGCAACACATTGCATTTTTTAAAAGCATAAAACAACAATACGTCCCCCCCATCAGTCCTTTAAAATTGGCACTGCAACTTTCAGAAATGTCCAAACCCATAACCTCAAAGAAAAGCCATTTGGGGGTGTGAACTGCACTGGCCTGAGCAAGCCCACGGCCTCAGAACCGTTTGGTGTTTCAAGCCCAGCAAATGTGATCGTGCCAGAGTCAGACTTTGTCAGCAGTTGCCTTGTGCTAGACATCACACCCGCACCCGAAGGACTGGAATTACTGGCAAATGCTGACTTTTTCCCCCCACAGTTTTTGCTGTGCAAGAAACTCCAGGATTCTCCTGCTCCATCGAGCTTCCCATCACAAGGTGCTAGTGCAGCTTTGTTACCTGTCACCGTGACAGTGGAAGTAGATGGACCGTTGCTGGTTCAGGTGTTGCACCTCAGGTGTGTGCACAGAGCACGCAGATTAAGACCACGAAAGTTGCTTCACGTTGGTGGTCACCTCTGCTGGAGCTGCTTCAGTGCTTGGGCATTCACACCACCTTCCCTTCCCCAGCTGAACGAGGATCTTCTCTTGGAAACAAGATGAAAAAGGAAGGTGTTTGCCTGGTGGAAGCAAGGCCAGGTGACATGGGAAGAACATAGAAATGCTGCTCCCACTGTAGGGAGAAAATTCACGTGGCCAAAGCTCAACTGCAGATGAAACTGGCCAGAACTGTGGGGGACAATAAAAAAGAGTTTTTTCAAATATATTAATGGCAAAAGGCAAACTAGAAATAACACTGGCCCATTCCAGGATGAGGATGGCCACCTCACAAACAGGGACACGGACATGGCAGAGGTGTTTAATGTTCCTTTGCCTCTGTCTTCAGCACAGATGATGGACCAAGGGGGTCTCAGTGCCCTGAGCTGGAGGACTGTGACTGTGAGAATGTTCAGCTCCGTCAACCCCAAATTTGTGCATGATCTGCTGCTCCAGCTGGATCCCTACAAATCCATGGGGCCTCATGGGATTCATCTGAGAATCCTCAAGATGCTGCTGATGTCATTGTAAAACCTCTCCAAGGTTTTTGAGCTGTCTTGGGAATCCGGAGGGGTCCCAGCTGACTGGAAGCTGGCAAATGTTGTCCCAATTTTCAAGAAGGAGGACCCTGGAAACCACAGGCCTGTCAGTCTCACTTAAGTGCCCGACCAAATCATGGAAGAGATGATTCTGGGAAGTACTGAAAAACACCTGGAGGACAATGCAGGCATCAGTCACAGCCAGCACAGCTTCATGAGAGGAAAGTTGTGCTTGTTGAATCTGATCTCCTTCTGTGACAGGGTGACCCAGCTGGTTGATCTAGGAAAGCCAGTAGATGTCATCTTTTGGACTTCAGCAAAGCTTTGGATACTGTCTTTCCCAAAAACCTTCTGGACAAACTGTCCGGCCCACAGCTGGCTAACTGTGTTACATGGTGGGTGAGCAACTGGCTCACGGGCCGGACACAAAGGGTGACAGTGACTGGGGTGACACCAGGCTGGCACTGGTCACTAGTGGGGTTCTGCAGGGCTCCATCCTTGTCCCTGTGCTCTTCAACATCCTCATTAACGACTTGGACGCAGGACTGGAAGGAATATTAAGTTTGCCAACAACACTAAACTGGGAGGAGCTGTCAACTCCCTCGAGGGTAGAGAGGCCTCAACAAACTAGAGGTGAGCAATCACCAACCGTGTGGAGCTGNTGACCCAGCTGGTTGATCTAGGAAAGCCAGTAGATGTCATCTTTTGGACTTCAGCAAAGCTTTGGATACTGTCTCTCCCAAAGACCTTCTGGACAAACTGTCCGGCCCACAGCTGGCTAACTGTGTTACATGGTGGGTGAGCAACTGGCTCACGGGCCGGACACAAAGGGTGACAGTGACTGGGGTGACACCAGGCTGGCACTGGTCACTAGTGGGCTCCATCCTCGTCCCTGTGTTCTTCAACATCCTCATTAACGACCTGGGACACAGGACTGGAAGGAATATTAAGTTTGCCAACAACACTAAACTGGGAGGAGCTGTCAACTCCCTCGAGGGAGAGAGGCCTCAACAAATTAGAGGTGAGCAATCACCAACCGTGTGGAGCTGAACAAGGGCAAGGGCTGGATTCTGCACCGGGGATGGGGCACTCCTGGTGGTATGGATAGACTGCGGAACGAGAGGCTGGAGAGCAGAGCTGTGGAAAGGGACCTGGGGTCCTGGTTGGTGGCAAGTTGGATGAGAGTCAGCAGTGCCCCGCAGCCTGGAAGGCCAACTGTGTCCTGGGGGGCATCGGGCACAGCATGGCCAGCTGGGCAAGGGAGGGGATTGTCCTGCTCTGCTCAGCACTAGGGTGGCTTCACCTCGAGTGCTGGAGGCAGTTTTGGGAACCACAACATATAACAGACATTAAGCCACTGGAAAGCATCCAAAGGAGGCCATGAGGATGGTGAAGGGTCTGGAGTGGAAGCTGTATGAGGAGTGGCTGAAGGTACTTGGTCTGTTCAGCCTGGACGAGACTGAGATCAGACCTCATTTGAATCTTCAACATCCTCCTGAGGGACAGCAGAGGTACCGATCTCTTCACTCTGGTGACCAATGACAGGACTCAAGGAAATGGCTGGAGCAGAGTCAGCGCAGGTTTAGGTTGGATATCACAAAAAGGTTTTTCACCCAGAGGGTGGTTGAGCACTGGAACAGGCTCCCCAGGGCAATGGTCACAGCACTGAGCCTATCTGAGTTCAAGAAGCATTCGGACAATGCTCTTGGGCACAGGGTGGGGTTCTTGGTTTCTGTGCAGGGCCAGGAGTTGAACTCGATGATCCTGATGGGTTCTTTCCAAGTGCCCGTATTCCAGGATTCTATGAGACACACACTTGGAAGCGCCAGCCCTGACAGCAATATTCTCCTGCAGCAGGGTAAGATCCAAGGACCCATTTTCCACAGCTCAGTTCTTGTAGAAGCTCATTTCTTCCTTGTTCTTCCTGAAATTCTGGTATGAGATCCTCCAGATGTTCTGATAAGCCAAAAGGGCTGGTGTTCCTTTCCTCAAGTGTACAGGACAACATGTAAACATATGACAGTGTCAAAGCAAGGCAGGTTTTTATATTTACCTGCTGGTTTTAAAAAGAGTTCTTTAAAAACTGACTGTTGCCTTCCTTGCCAGTTCCGTGACCCATGAAATACTTGGCATGTCCTTACCCACAGCTGGGTTATAGTGCACTCACCCGGGGCGCAGAAGGGACAAAGCATTGCACAAAGCACGTACTCAGGGCGTTCCCCTACAGGTTATTCAGGAGCCAACCTTGGACAGCACGTAACGAAGATGTCTGGATCGAGGAAGAGTGACAAAAACTTAAGGAGTGTGAGAAATAGAAGCAGAAGGGGGTAGAACAGAGCTGGCTGGCTGCTAACGGAGCTTCGATCGGCAGCTGCCTCTGGGCAGGTGGTGTTATCCCTCAAGGGTAGCTGCGGCCTCCACAAGATTCCCTAATCCTGTCAAAAAAAGGTACAACTGCCTTTGAGCATTCCCCTCATAGCAGGGCACAAGATCCCAGCATGCAGATTAATCTCAGGCTTATTCTTTCTCCAGCATTGTACAAGCAGGGTTAAGATTTCACGTTTGGAAGCATTTCTAGCAACTAAGCCATCACACAGCTGGAACAGAACGCCCACCCACCCTCACAGAGTGAAACAATCAACATACAGGAGGAAGAACACTGAAACCCAGAAAGCAAATGTTGTAGGCAAGGTGCTAATTTTTAATATTCAGGGTATTAATTTCAAAATTTGAATGGCAAATAATTTAAAAATGCATGGGTTTTTCAGAAGAACAGATCTGCATTGTGATCTGCATTTTTACTTTTTTAGCTTTTTTTTTAAACCAGGGTCTGCATTAAGGTTTGTTCTCTCCCGCTGCTCATTCCCTGCCTGAAGTCACACTGGCTGCCAGAATGGGATTTGACAATGTCATAACAAGCAAATTGTGAAAACCTCCAGGGCAACATAAGCAGTCAGTACAGTTCTCCCCAACCTTTAATGATGCTCTGTACTTGTAATTCAATTGTATTCAGTTATGAGCAACTCCTGGAAACAAGAGAGCAATCTACAGGAGCACACAGGTCTTCAGGCAGTCCCTGCACTGGGAAGTCAGGCATCCTGCTGGAATATGGACTTCCTCAGGTGAGTTACTGCTGCACGCCTTCTTCAGCAAGCCACACACTAAGCCACCACAGCGCTTGCATCCATGCCAAACCTGGAGCATCCAAGAGCTCAGGAACTGGCCAGCACTCTAATGCAGGCAGGCAGCCAATCCAGCAGCATTGGTTAACCAAGCTACAAGGAATTTGCTTGAGAATTTTGGCAAGCCTCTGCTGTATGAGAAAAATGCTTCATTTAGCAAAGAATGTTTAAGTTCTTCCCTGCAGTATACTCCCAGATTCCCAGTGCTCCACTGTTTCTAACCTGGCCAGTCCAGAGAACTGCTTTCCTCAGCAACTTTACCCTAAGCATATCTATCCTTGATTTTGCAATATTAATTTTGCCTCCTTCCACACTGACTGAAACTTGCTCGATATTTATTTATGTATTTATTTGTTCGTTTTAAATGTAAACACAGACATTTGGAATTTGGGACTAGTTTTGCCTTTAACAGATAAAGCAGTGGAACAAATTGAAATAATCCAGGCAGCAGTAAGAGAAACCATACAACTGCTTGAAGGTTTTCTGTTTGAATAAGCCACTGAAACCTGAGTGCTGCCTGATCATTCTTCATCTTTAACTGTTCAACTATTCATTTGTGCTCTGCGAAGAGCAGTTAAAACAGCCCACCTCTCCCATTAAACAAAGATAAAATCACATCCTTTCATCTATTAAAAGAGACAACTAGGAAAAGTAATAAAACTGTTTATTAAATAAAACCCCTGATTTTTAAAAAAACATCAACAATCTTAGTTTTCTGTTTGGAACAATTAAAATAGAACACAGCACTGGTCAACTGCTTTATGTCCTGTAAGGAATCCCTTGCTCTCCATCCCTCTCTCCTGAGGAATCCCCTATCTGAAGCGTGCCAGCTTTCCCTCACATTGTCCTGTGCTTGTATAAAACCAACAGCTGCCATGGGGTCACCTGGAGGAGCTGCGCTCTTTGCTCACGCAGTCGTCCTGGGAAGTTGTGTCCCCGTTCCCCATCATTCCGCACGTCCTCCGCTTTTTCCTCCGGTGCATCATCCCCTCTGTCTCGGAGCCAGAGTCACACTGAAGGATGGAAAGGTGAAACCACAATTCAGAGCAACCTCATGAACTGCCTGTGCTGTGCATTTCACCACAAGAGCTACTCAGCGACCCTGAGCTCAAAGAACATGCTGTTTCAGGTTAGACACATCAAGGAAATTTTAAATTAAGCATTTAAAAATCAGGAACAGAAACGTTCTTAGATTTCACCACTGACTAAAGCTGACTTGGGGCAAGACAATGAATGTGTTCCTTTTGGCCCCTAGAAGGACCTCATCCTGCAGGAGAAGACTCTGGCTTCTGAAGGATTTAGGTGTCGAGAAGAGTCCCGTGTCATAACTGATCTGTTTTGGATTTTGTTCCCTCTCCCAGTTTTTAGAACATTCATTTTGCAGCCATTTTCCACAAGCTAAATGAGTGACAGATTCATATATAATACAGACATGGATCAAACAGACTGAATCCATTTAGCAATGCAAAGAGAGGCTTCAGCACACAGAACCTGCTAAGATCACAGGCTCCTCCACCATGTAGATTGGTTTAGCTGCTGTCCATTAATTTATTCCATAAGGCATGAATATAAGGATGAAGGCACATGATCAGATATGGAAAAACAATGTAATTGCAGAATATGGATCACCTATTGCAGTAAAAAGCATTACCTCTGAATCAGAGTCTGAGGAGCTGGAACTTGAGGAACTTGAAGAATCACTAGAACTGTCAGAAGCAATACCAGTAGATTCCTGCAGGTCAACTGAATCAGCCAAGGCTGCCAAGTCAGGATGTTCCTGCTTTAGGATCCTAAATACAGTTGAAATTTCAGGGTTAGCCTTTGAATTGGAACACTGCATGTCAATGAATATTTTTAGGTTTTGTTTTCAATGAAGAATATGCAAAGAAAGCTACTAAATCTCTTACCTGTACCATTTCCGTGACAGTTTAGGCCTCCCTCTTACTGTCTTGTGCCACACCACTGGGAAGTTGGTACAGCTGGCAAAGTTTTGTGTGATGGCAATAGTTGTGTCAAGATTGAGGACTACGTGCCACCAGCCACCTAAAACACAACACCAAGTGACCATTGGTGGCTGCATGGCAAGAGAGCAAGTTGAAGAACAGCCAAGAACACTTTTCCCATAGTGCAGATGGAACTGGACATTATCTCCCAAACCCAGGTGAGTTTGCCAACACATCATCTTTCCTCAGCCTTATTTCAGCTTTCACCCCAGTGCCTGACAGGTTCTTGTTACACAAGGCTGCTCCATGCTCTCACCAAATTACCCAGCTCACACACGGCACTGAAGATGTGACTTGACAGCCCCACGCTGGCTGCTGACGGTTTATTTAACAGCAACAGCCATTGTAACCCAGACTGCACAGAGGACTCTTTCTGTTCAGCTGGAGAGCACTTTCCACGCTGATTTTGTAAGGTTCTTATGACTACAGACTAACCTTTCATTTAAAAATAGATACAAAATTGTTTCTCCACACAGGATAAAAATAGTGGAGTTCTTACAACCCACTTATAGCCTCATAAAAGACTGAGGGAACAGTTTAATGGAACCTGACAGCTACAAACTCTTAACAGAAGGTACTCTCAGGAGTTACTAATAAGTGCCAAGACAATCACAAGGCACCCTTCACACACCAAGTCAGCTGGATGTTAGAGACAAGCAATGTGGACAGAAACTTCGGGCTGTGCTGCACATAAATGATGCAAGATTCGGAGGTTAGAATCTGGCACTGAACTCACCTCAACCCCCACTTACAACAGGCACACAGAGTGCAGCCACTCAGAGAGAAAGGCATCTTTAGCAGAGCTTTATTTAGCTTTTGATTTCAAATGCAAGATGAAGCATAACCACAGAGAGGTGGGTGGAAGGTGTCAGTGCCTTTAAGTAGTTCATTTCCCACAGCTAACAAAAGTTCATATGCAAAATTCAGTCATGAATTTGCTCCAGCGTGTATAAACTTGAGCATTTTTGTCTAAGAGTTACTGGGGCTCAAACACCTCTATTATTTTATGCCATTATTTTATGCCCTGACAGCTTCCTATTACTGCAATTTAGTTCAGGATCACGTTCCTGTGGTGCTGTAACACAAGTCCCACTTGTTCTGCCATCTGTACCACATACAATCCTATGCCACAGGCCATACACATTTCACATTTTGGGACATTCAGGAAGTACCTGAATAGTCTCAAAATGAGCTCAGGAGAGTTTGTTTTGTAAGAGATGGGCTGTGTAAGAAAGCTGAAATATTCCCTTCATCTCTATTACACAGGAATATTACAAATATGCTTGTTTTTTCTCCCAGATTTCCTTCCTGGAGAGATTTGCACATACCTGGCACAAAGACTGTCTCTCCCGGTTTCTGTAAGACTTCCAGGGGTTTGAATTCGGGGGGCCAGGTGGGAAGCTGTGTCCGAGGATAGATGACATTGAACCAGGTGATGGCCTCGTCCTGCTGGTTCCCTCCCTCTTCCCGTGTCACTTTGATCAGCTCTCTGGGAGTGCTGGTTGGGAACAGGCACCAACGCTTATGTCCCTGGACTAAGGCATTCCACGCACTGGTTCCCAAGGGATCGATGTGAATTCCTGTTCCAGAACGAGGTGGGCCCATCACAAACCATCTGCACGGGGGGGAAGAAAAGTGCTTTAGTCATCGAGCAGGCAGGTAGCTCCCTTTCTTCAGGTTAGACAGAGAATTACAGCTGTTCATTGCACTTCCAGTTAGAAATTAAAGTAATTACAGTTCCTTCATTTACATTCTTGACTTTGTTAAGTTCACGTTGCAGCAAAAAGCTGCCACAGGAGTTTAACCTAAAAACCCATATGAATTGGGACAGGGATGACTGTGGGAACAAGCAAGTGAAGATGACTTTTTACATGTCATAGTTGTATTTTGTTTTAAACAGTTCTTCAATAAAATAGTAATTTCAAAGTTTATGAGTGTGGTAAGTCCCAACAGCCTGTGTTGGGGTTCTTCCTAGGCAGGGGGACTCTCATATGGTTTTCTAAAATTTCCTGCTCAAACACAACCAGAACTGCAGAACAATGAGGAACAAAGGGCAACGCAAGGAACAGAGCAAGTTATGCAACCCTGGCCTCTCTCTGCGCCTTCTGTTCATTCACAAGAGGCTTTTCATTCCAACACTTAACTACATGGAGCTTATTCTCCAGTGACCATTCAGGATTTGAGGTTTATATTCCCACTGCCCATTTGCAAAGTTTATTTCTCCCAGTGGAGAACTTTATCCACTGTACATGTTTTAACTGCAGCAGCACCTTCAGCTGCTCATTCCCCCTGAAACAGAGCAGTAGGACCAACCACACCAGAAAAAACAGTGAGGTGACTTCATACCAGGCATCAAGAGGAAAAAATGACAATAATTGCTTAATTGCCAGCAGAGAGTACAGAAGCTAAAGCACCAACATGATCCCTCAGTGGTGTAGTGATAGGCAGGTGATGCCCAGCAAGAGGAATGCAAAGGTTCAGAAATACAGCAAGTTCTCCATCTCCCCTTTCCAGTGCAGGTGTAAATCAACCTGGTTTTGAAGGATCATTTGCCAGCATCAATTGTAGGACAGTACGTTTGATTATCAAGCTGCTTTCTTCCTGCTTCACAAAGGAGCTGCAAATAAACAGGTGTTTGTCGTTTCTATTGCCAATTCATTCTTTAGACTTATATTAGCCTTAGAAAGCTGATTAAACTACAAGTAGAACAGTCAAGGCTTTCATTAAGAAATCAGAAGAATTTATACACAGGAAGGTCTGTCTGGCACAGACAGATGCACTGTTCAACACCATTTTTCTGACAATAACTTGAATCTACACACACACAGAAGATTTAAAAACCCTTATTTAGCAATACTGCCATTTACCAGCACCTTCCTCCAAATATTTAACTTACAATGAACAAAACACACTTTGCCCCAAGATATCAAATTTATGGTGAAAAACTTCGCAACTCCTAAATTCAATCTGATAGCAAACCCCAGCCCCCTTCCCCAAATTAAAATAGCTGCTTCAGTAAAGGGCTTCCAACAATTACTGTCTTTAAAATAAAGAGGAACAATACCAATAAAAATATCCTAAACAGTACCAATTCTTCTTTTAAGGTCTACACACTATCACACACCTCTGAATCCAGAGATCAACCTGTACAGGTAGTGTCCTCTTCACACAATTAGCACCACTTCCTGTCAGATTTTCAATTATGCTCTAAAAGTACTGCACACTCATTTATGTACCTAGATGAACCCTCTAATTCCAGGAGGCAGTACCATGCTCTCACGCATCACTCAGCTCTCAAAAAACCTCAACAGCCTGAAAAAACCCCACATTTTCCAGGACAAAATACAAGAAGTTGGATACCAAGACCACGAGCGAAGAGCTCAGCACGTGCCTGTAGGTGGGGAGGGTGTGGGGGGGACAAACAGCAAAATAAATGAGTCACAACCAGATTCTCTCATTACCTCTGACCTGGGTAAATGATCTCTAGTTCATTAAGTGTATTCAGTTTCTAGTAGAGACTACACCCGGTGTGGTTTGGTGTTCAATCACAGAATTTTATGTTCTTAGAAGAGAATTACAAAAAGCACTGTAAAAACACCTCCTTCAGTGACCTCAACTGGAATCAGGTTCTTGCTTCACTCCTGCAAAAGCACAACTGGACTACAGACACATGAGAGAGGAGAGTGCAGAGGAAAGTGCCATTACTCATTACTTGCTCAATTTTATTTAAATAAACCACATCACAGCCTCATGTCACTCAAAGGACAACAGGTATTGTCTGTTATAATGTCACTCTAAGGACTTTAACTACTTGGGAGGGTTCAGTTTATGCTCATACTGCTATGAAGTGTCATAGTAACATAGATTAAAAATGGCTTTTGTATCTAGAAGCCCAGATACAAGGTTGCTGCGTTTGAATTTATGAACGAAATGTCATTTCACCCTCTTCCAATCTGAAGCAAAAATAAGGAAATAGTTGAAAAGACTACGTAGATGTGAAATATTGTTCTCTCTCAAAACCATCTGAAGGCGAGCTAAGAACTAGTGCCCACATTAGATCCTAATCTAGCTTAAGATCTTTACCTTAAAAGGACTGACTCATAATTAAACAAAATTCCACACTGTACATAAGCCACTGGTGCAAAACCCCGGAGCTGTTCGTGAGGTTTCGAACACCAGAAGGCACACACAGCAAGCAACTGATCTTTATAAATCTCAGTAAGTATGTAATTTTTGAAAAATCTAAGAAGTGATGTAAACTGACTTCACTGAATGAAAAAAAAACCTAAAACCCACACCATAAACCTGTAGCAACACTCGTGGCTGAAAGAGAAATTGTGATGCACAAATCTGCCCTTCTCTCCCGCAGGATTACAGATGTACACTCATTTTAGAGATGATGCAAAAATATCCCTTTTTTACGTGACGCAGTCCCAGGTATTTAGGAACAACCAATGAGGGGGAAAATACCCAGTTTTGTCTTGCTGTCACTCTACCTGTAGGGTGGCCGTCGTTTCTCCCCTGCATACTGAAAGAGATCATCAGTGAAGAATTTGGGGACTTTGTAGTCCTCCAGGAGTTTCCTTCGCTTGGGATGCTCTCCATAGCTGCTGTCAAAGATGTAGAGGGGGCTGTCATCACGTGTGGTTTCCATGTACTCTATGTAATATTTCATCTTCATCTTCACAGAGTAACCGTCATTGTCCTCCCCGCATTTGAACTTCTGGTTCCTGTACTTGCGTTTCAGCCGCTCCAGCGTCCACTTCTCCTGGGCAGACCAGCCCACCTGAGCATTCAGCAACACCACGGGCTTGTAAGGCTTTTCGTAACGCTCAACAAATTCCTCCACTGTTAACTGGAGTGCATCTGCCCTCTCCACGTTATCCTGTGAAACCAAGGGAGGAAAGCAGGACAGATATTAGGACAGCCTGACGTCCTAGGACTGCACTTGCCTGTGGGGGAGCTTCACACATATCCTTTGCTCCACACACCACGAGGGTATAGAGCTGCCTCCGTGTTATTTTAAGCTCCCCGAGGCTGCAGCCCCATTTCTTCTGGCCCGCTCCCTCCACACATCAGTGACACCAGCAGCCTGGAGCCTTTGGCACAGCTCCCCACCAAGCCAGCTCCCCAGGCGCAGAGGCCACCCTGCCCTTTCGGCTGACACATCCCCTGCTGCATTTCACGCCCTCGGGACACGGGGAAGCGCTCCTGGGAATTATGCGAGTGCCCGTCCCATCCCGGCGGGCCCTGACCTTCCCACACCCCTCGCCACGTGGAGGGAAAAAAGTCATCTCCCTCACCAAACCTCTCCCTCCCGCCAGCTCTGAGGCAACCCCAGCCTCAGGAAGGGGCCCCTTCCCATTCCACCTCCCGCAGCTCCCCCCTCACCTCAGGCATTCCCAATCCCTCCAGTCGCCCCCTCCATCCCTGTCCCCTCAGGGCTTCCCAACCCCCCCAGTCGTGTCCCAACCCCAGTTCCCTCAGCCCCTCCCGTTCCCCTCATGTCTCTCCCCCGTTCCCCGCAGGACTCGCTCGGTCGCGCCCCCCTCCCTCCATTCCCAATTTCCCCATCTCCATTCCTCATTCTCACCCTCCCATTCCTCATCCCCTTCATTCCCCTCAGCCCCCCGCTCCCCTCCGCCCGGCGCACCTTGCAGGCCGTGGGGCTGAGGGGGAAGGTCTCGCAGTAGTTGTGACGGGTCCAATCCAGCGAGTCCTTCAGCTCGGGCCGGGCGCTGCGCTTCGCCTCCCGGATCCGCTTCTTGCTCTTGTGATTCATGGCGGCGGCGCTGGGGGCCGTCACCGCCCGGCACCCCCGGCCCGACCCCGACCCTGATCCCGATCCCGGCCCCGCTCCGGCCGCACCTTCCAGAAATTTCACCCCGTGCCGCCGCTGTCGCCGCGGCCCCGCCCCCGCCGCGCTCCCATTGGCTGGCTGCGCCGCGGCTTCCGCCACGCCTCGGCGCTGATTGGCCGAGGCTGAGGAAGCGGCGCCCCCGCACCGCCATGTTGAGGAAGGGCAGCGCGGGCGGCACGGAGGCAGCNGGAGGCGCCCGCCCCGCCCCGCCGGGGCAGTGGCGCGGGCGGGAGCGGCCCGGCTTAACCGCGGGGCCCGGGGGAGGCCGCGGCTGGGCGAGCAGCCCATCGCCATCAGCGCCCGCGGCGGCGCTCCGCGTGACGTCAGGCCGGGAGGAGGCACCGATTGGTCAGCGAGACCTGGCGCCAATACGTGTCCGCCCGCGATTGGCCCATGGCGGAGCCGCGGCGGCGGCGCGCGCGGCGGTACCGTTTCGAGGAGGGTCCGGCGGCGCTGGCCGTGCGCGTGCCCGAGGTACCGGGGGCAGCCGGGACACGGGGCACGGCAGGAGCTCCCGGCACCCCGGCACAGCGCCTCGTCCCCTGTGTTGCAGGTGCTGGACTCGCAGTACGGGATGTACGTGTGGCCCTGCGCCGTGGTCCTGGCCCAGTACCTGTGGGCGCACAGGCGGAGCCTGCCCGGCAAGCGAGTGCTGGAGGTACCGCCCGCTCCCCCCTCTCGTGACCCGCGGGCCAGGCTCCGCCCGCGGTCTCCACAAACACGCTGTGGTTTCAGATCGGTGCCGGTGTGAGTCTCCCCGGCGTGGTGGCCGCCAGGTGCGGTGCCCAGGTGATCCTGTCGGACAGCGAGGAGCTGCCCCGGTGCCTGCAGAGCTGCCGCAGCAGCTGCCTCATGAACCGCCTGCCCCACGTGCCCGTCCTCGGCCTCACCTGGGGCCGGGTGTCGCCAGAGCTGCTCTCTCTTGCTCCTATAGACATTATTTTAGGCTCGGATGTCTTTTTTGACCCCAAAGGTACGTTAATACTCTCAGGTATCTTTGGTTTGTGACTGCAAGGGCTTCGCGTCCAAGCAGTGCTGGGAACAGTGTCAATAGATCAGGTGACACTGTGCTACTGACCTTGTTACTCTGGGGTAATTCTAGTTTACAGCTGTCATAAATATGGTTGAGGGTGTGGGAATAGAAGATGAAGTAATTAACTATGTCGCTTCATTCCATGCTTGGGTCTCTCATACAGATACACTGGGCTTGCATTGATTTGTAATTACTCTTTCATAGAACCAGGCAGATTTATGCCCACCTGGAATCCAGAGACTAACCCAGACTGCTTTATCTCCCTAAACTCCACAGACTTTGAAGATATTTTAACTACAA
The DNA here is from genome assembly GCA_013399875.1 of Gymnorhina tibicen. Taxonomy (NCBI): domain Eukaryota; kingdom Metazoa; phylum Chordata; class Aves; order Passeriformes; family Artamidae; genus Gymnorhina; species Gymnorhina tibicen. The sequence continues at coordinate 407,393 of VXAZ01000469.1, read as the reverse complement.
TTTACTTCGTATTGGAGAAGAACCCACATGCTCAATTCTGGACAACTTATCAAGTCCGAAGGTAAATTTTTACATATTTAAAACTCAAATCTTAACTCCTGTCTCAGCTGTAGACGAGTGTTTACTCCTCTGTGGCACCACCACTGACTCAGAAAAGCTCCTTATTGTGAGTCAGGCTGCTATTTGCCCAGTAAATCCTGGAAGTAACAAAATCTGAAAATAATCCAAGAACCACCAACTTGCTGTTGAATAGAAAACTGTTACAAACCCAGCTGTGTTGTACTGAAGTTTGGTGACAGCCTGCTCGAGTTACTGTAGCAGTCGTAACTCTGGGTTAGGTTTTCACACAGTTTCCTCCCCTCAGTGCTGACTGGTCTATCGAGGCTCTGCTCTACAAATGGAAACTGAAGAGCATCCACGTTCCCTTGCATTCCTTTGGTGCAGACAAAGAGCACTTGGCCAGCTCGTCTCTGCCGGGAAGACACACAATTGAAATGATGATCATCTCACTAGCACAGTCAGATGGCACTTCAGTTTATTCCACTTTAGATTTCAGTACAAGGTGATACTCAGCTGTTCACTGTAGCACAGAGCTGCAGAGAACAGTCCTGTTTACAGCAAACCTCATGGATATTTTGGGGAAGCAGCAATTCTTAAAACATGCATTGTAAAAATAAAGCTGTTTGGTTTTCCAGCTATGGCTTTTGAGAAATTTGTGTTCCTCCCCCAAGCCCATGAAATAGTTCAGAGCCTCAATTCCATCATGTGAGCCACTACACAACAGAGTTTAACCTGGAAATCCACAAGATCCAACCTAAATCCACAACTTCAGCTATGAAAAGGTAACTGCACTCTTTTAAAATAAAAAACCATCCCCGTAAGATCCCTTTCCCGGGACTGAGACGCCTTCCCAAAGATCCACATACAAAAGCCAACCCCTCTGTTTGTAAATACGTGCGTGGAGACTGCGCTATCCTGGAACATACAAACTCCTCAGTTTGTAGAAAAGTACTTTTAATCCTCAACAAAGCCATACTGCCAGCGTTCAGATGTTTCCATTCCCATTTAACATACATGCATAAGATAAAACAAGGCATTACAATAACCCTTGACACAGGATGTTTGAAGTTACAAGTCATTTGGTACCAAATCAAGAGAAATCATCACTGTAAAGATCAGCCCCCGTCAAGCAGCAGCCTGGTGAGCCAGGGCAAGCACACAGCAATGCAATTATTAGTACTGCTCAGTGTGGACCTCCTACAACACCATCCCAGGACCTGGCTGGTTCCGTGTTCGTGGCCTGGTGTGTTACCAGTTGCCACACAACATTGGGTTAGTCACAATACTAATTAAAGTTTGCCCACAGTAATTTAAAAGCAAACCCAGTGGATAAAATTTATAAGCAGTAGAATGCATTTGGTTACTATATAGAAGTTAAACATTGACAGTATACTTGCAGAAATCTTTTCAAGCTAAAAATAAGCTGACCCAAGACATTAAGTTGAGAAAAGTTAACACAGAAAAAAATGTTTAATATTAACTACAGAGACAGTGGGTATAGTACAGAATGTCTTAAGCAAAAGATACACCAATCAGTACTTACAAAGGAATGAACCATTTCTTTGCTTAACATTACAATTCTCATATGTAAGTTCATATATGTAGGTTGGTAAGTTTTACCATTCTGGAAAAAATAAGGTGTGTATATCATCAGCTAGATGTGCTCACTGTATGCTCCATTTTTTTTACGCAAGGCCCGGGTGACTGGAAGTGCAGTTGTCAGGCATTTTAATTAACTGGACAGCCATTTGTTTCTGCACGACAAGGCATCGTTACACAGGAGCAATCAGGAGACAACAGGAAACAGCCAAGCACTCTGCACTGCAACACGCCACCTTAACAGCTAACCAGCATTACTCAACTGCTACACAACTGCGCCTAGTGCACAAAAATACATAAGAGAAGAGATTAGAATTGAGTCTGATAAAACAATCCTTGCAAATATCAACTGTCACCTGAAAAGATTTCTACCAATTTGAATTTGAAGATGCTATTTTAAGTCAAAGTTGTTCTTTCTTTTAAAAAAAGCATTTACAGCAAGTTTCAAGTTGAAGTCTTGTGGAATTTTATTTAAGGAATCAAGACAAAATTGAGAATACTTTTTGACAGTTAGCTATCAGCATATAAGGGCTGCATGATTCCTCAGTATGAAACTGGAGGCAGCAAGTTACCATCAGTTTTAATTTCCAATAGAAGTCAGCACTATATAAACAAAAATGAAGTTTTACCTCAAATATCCAAGCCAATAATGAAATCGGTAGTCGTTCACTTCACTAAATTACAAGAAATTTGAATAACAGCAACAAAATGGCACATAAAATGTAAAATCTGCCACTTGAGGCGCAACTTAAACAAGTAAAAAGTTAGACAAAATGTTACAAAATAACCTTTTCAACAGCTGGTTGCTCGGCCAGGGTCTCTCCAATGGGCTGAAGACTCAAGCGATCTTTTCCCCCCAAAGGCGTCCTTTATGTGGGTTCTCATTTAGCTGAAGCATCTAGGTTTGAAGAGAGAAAAGTTCAGCCAGGTTTCTACCTTGTCTATTTTGGGTGTGGATGACTTCAGGGATACTTCTAGTTGTGTTTCAACTGGCTTTGCCTAATTTAATTATGCTTTAGGAATTTCCACAGTGTTCCACCTCCCCCCTATGTGTTGCTTTACTTCAGAGGCCAAATGTAAGGTTCAGTCAAAATATTTATTTACAAAGGAGAATAAGCACCAGGCTGCAGATCAAGCCACCATTAACTTCAATTCAGCCTGTTCACCACTCAATTATCCAAAGTTCTATAAAAGTTACAAAACTAATACTTCTTCATAAAGACTTAACTAAACTCTAATTAGCATTCAAAACCGAAATTGTGACTAATTTTGCTACAATTACCTAACTCCAGAGCTAGCTCAGGCCCTTTCCTTTTAAAAAACAGGACCAAACAGTTTGAAGGGTTAAAGACACACTATCCTTTCCCCACCCGGTGTATCCTTAGATGCCTCTTCAAGATGTCGACTTGAGGAAAAACTAGTTTCCGTGGTTTTCTCTTGCAAGGAATTTGCCACTTTTCTAGGACAGTTATTACCTCCAGTCAGTACAACGGCCACTGAACCGATCTTCCGTTCTAAAAGGATAGTGTATCTTTAACAGTGTAAGACAAACCTGCTCCAACACACGCCCACAGAAACTGGTCCCTGGAGGATCAGCCAAATCAGTTAAAATCTGCAATACTGGCCAATATTCTTTTAGCAAACAGGAGACCGCAGCTTTAAAGGGGAAAATGCAGATGTTGGATAAATACAGTAAGAAATAGTCATTTTCATCATAGGTTGCGTCTCATACAATATTTTATTAAAACCAAGGCATTAATCTTGCAATAAAACATTTTCTCTGTTAAAAAAAAAATTTCTCCGTAGAAAACCCTTCAGTAATTATTTCCCTAAATCAATAACCAAAAAGCACTGCTCAAGAAAAAAAAAACCAAAACCAACAACTAACAATGTGCCCCACTAGGATTCACCTGGTTCAGGCTATTAATGTTCCAAGAACTACCCAACACCCCACCTAAGTGCTCTAATAAAGTAACATGCATCCTGTGCTGATCCCGAGGTACATTACCATGTTCCTAGGAGGATACAGCTCCTTCTTCTTCCGGAGACTTGGGAGGGCTCTTAGACCTGGATCTAGAGTTGGATTCTCTCTTTGAGGCAGGGGGAGGGCTTCTAGATCTGGACCGGGATCTTGACCTGGACCGGGATCTGGAGACAGATGAGGACTTTGACTTGGATCTCCTGGCGGACCTGGACTTGGAGGTGGAGCGAGACCGAGAGCGTGTGCGAGACCGGGATTTGGATCGACTGTAGCGGGACCGACTGCGGGACCTAGAGCGGCTCCTGCTTCTAGATCGGCTGCGACGGCGTCTTCTAGGGCTAAAACGTACCAGAAACAAAGAGAAAGCAGGAAAAAAAAAAAAAAAAAAAAAGGCGCGTTAAAAGTTGCTCACGGGTGACGCACGGACTGGAGTGAGTGCTGCGGGACAGGGAAGGCGGAACAGGACGCACGTGGGCAAGAAAATGAGTGTTACGAGGGCGCCATTGTTCAGAGCGAGTGGCCGGGGGCTAAATCTACTACAGGGCGAAACCCTTCCACTCCGAGGAAACCCCACGTGCCTTTGCTAGTAAACCTCTAGTAAACCCCCACTTCCTGTTCCCAGCCCCGCCGCGAAACTAACTGGGAAAACGACAGAGAATCTCAGAATCGGTCCGGCTGGAAGGGACAACAGTGGGTCATCCGGTCCAACCTCCCTATTTAAGCAGAGTCGCCCTAGAGCACATGGCTCAAGTTTGTGTCCATACGGTTCAGTGACGGAGACCTCACAACCTCTCTAGGCAACCAACACGAAAACAAACGGGCCCCAGTGCACAGGCGCATAGCTAAGGTTCATTTCATTTACTGCCCAAACTCCGCTGCCCGTTCCGCGGCGCTCACCTGCGGCTGCGGCGGCCGTAGCCGCTGCTGCTGTACCGGCGGGGCGGCGGCCCGCGGCGGCTGTGGTGCGAGTCGGGCGGGCGGCCGTAGCGGGCCATCTGCACGCGGAGCTCCCGGCCGTCCAGCACCGCCCCGTCCATCGCGTCCATCGCGTCCTCCGCGTCCCGCTTGTCGTGGAAGCGCACGAAGGCGAAGCCGCGGCTCTCCTTAGTGTAGCGGTCCCGGGGGATGTAGACGTCGCCCACGCGGCCGTACTTCTCAAAGACCCTCCGGAGGGTGTCCGGGGAGGTGCGGTAGGTCAGGTTGTCCACCTTGAGGGACGTCATGCCCTCCACGTCGGGCGGCGGGCGGCCGTAGCTCATGGTGGGCAGGAGCCCCTGAGGGGCGGCGGCGGCCGATGAGAATAAACCTGAGGGGTTGAGGGGGGTCAGCAGCCGGCGCGGCCCTGAGGGCGACGCGCCTCACACCGCAGGGCGAGTCCAAAAAGGAGGAGAGCTGCAGCGCATAGGGGAAAGCCGCAGGGTCCGCAGGGAGCAGCACCCACCTCAGGGTCCGAGGGGCGGCCCGAGGCCGGAGCGAAGCGCCAGGAGCGGCCGCCCCGTCCCGCCGCAACGAGGAAATGAGGGGGAACCGCCCGCGCGCGCGGCTTAACGCCACAAAATGGCCGGCGGCGCCCCGGAAGGGAACGCGGCACCGCCCCGCCCGCGGCGCCGCGGGAGCGACCCCCGATCGTTTTTTCCTTCTTTTCCCTGAGGTGGTCCCGGAGGGAGCGCGGGGAATCCGCCTCTAAATTAATAATTCGCCCTGTGGTTGGAAAGTGGCTATTAAAATGCCGCCGCCGTGACCCGGAAGGGCTTGGTGGAGGCGGGGAAATTTTTGAACAATGTGTGTTGAAAACCGTAAAAAGCCCCAGACAATAGTAATAACAATAAAAAAAAAAAAATAAAAAAAGGCAGAGCAACTTTTGAGGGGGGGGAGAGGGGCGAGAAACCCCCGCCGCGGGAAAAAAAGAACGATGGTGAAGGGAATCTTGTGGCGCGGGCGGGCGGGGACGGTTTAAAATGGCGGACGTGGAGGGGAGAGCCGTGAGGGGGGAATGGGGCCGGGGCTCCGTGAGGGAACCGGCGCTCGGCCCGAGTTCTGTGAGGGCGGTTCTCCCGGGAGAGCTGCTGTGGGAGCTCGCTGCCTTTCCTGCCCGCGCTCCGCTGTGTGCCTGTGGCGGCTGTGAGGGGCCGGGCAGCCCGGAGCGGGCTCTCAGCGGGCTCTCCTTCATCCCCTGCGGGCAGCGGTGCGCGGGGAAGCCTCCCCGGCCCCGCCAGCTCTGGATGTGCCGCGATGGATCTGTGCCGTAGCCCAGGCGGTCTCCGCCAGTTCCTCGGTGCCTGTGGAAGCCGAGCAGGGAAATACTAAAATCATCCTCACACCGGCCCGCTCTGCAAGTTCGTGCTGTGGAGGAACACGGGAGAAGATTTGCACAGCCCTTGTGTAGGGGTGACAAGCGACTTCCCAGACTCCAGGGAATACCGTGAAAGCTGCTCTCCCACCCCGAAAGTTGTTGCTCTGTCACCTCAGGCACTAATAAAATGCCCAGGCTCCGTTTCTGAACTGTAATACCTGGTTCTCATCTCACAACAACGTTAAAAGCTTCTGCCCAGGTGTTTCATAATACTTGATTAAAAAAAGAATAGAAATGAGATTATATTTCTACTGATCTGTTTAATCCATTGACAGTATCGATATGAAAAATTATTTCAGTATTAGAATTTAAATTCTTAGTCTTACTATAATTGTATTTGTTTTTGTTTTTTTTTTTGCACTGAAGAAGTATAAGAATAAGCAGTGACATGGATACAAATACAGAAGCAACAGTTTGTTTCCTGCTACAAATGACTTCAGAAATTGAATAAACTGGTACCGGTTTCATGTTTTGTATTGCTTCATGCTTGTTTTTTTTTTTTTTTCCCTAGAGAATTTTGATTAAAAAATTTTGTGTTTCATCTGCTGAAAGGAGAAAGGAGAAATTTGAAGGTTATCTTTACAGTGATTTCCCTAGAATGACAGAGGAGGTTTCCTATTACCCCATTCCTCCCAGTTTCAGTCACTTGGACCCACGTTGCTGCTGTTGCCAAAGGAATTGTTCCAGCACACCAGGCCAGTTTGCAGTGCAGCAGGATGGAAGCTCGTACTGGCACAAGGGGGAAAAGACGTGAGTGGGACACTATTCCTAGAGGATTTTAAAATTCTGCTACTATAGATTATTACTATCAAAAATGAAGAAGAGAGCTTTTCTTGTGTTAAGACCCCTCACCTTGATATTTTAATTGTATCTTTGTATGGCAGCCTCTGAATAATCATGCTGAATTTTCTCCACAAGTCAAAATTAGGTGCTGTTTGAAAAACATTGACATTTTTTAAAAAATAGTTTGGGAGTTGAAAAAGCATGTAATACATGTATTAAATATATGTCACTATAGCTAGGGCGTGGATTTTATTTCACGGAACTACAGGGTGGTCAGGTTGGAAGGGACCACAGTGGGGTTTATCTGGTCCCACCTCCCTGCTCCAGAGCATGGAACATGATTGTGTCCAGGTGGCTCTGGAATATCTCCGTTGAGGGAGACTCTCTGGACAATCTGTTCAGGGCTTGGTCACTGCACAGGGAAGAAGTTCTGCCTCATGTCCAGGTGGAATTTGCTGGACATCACTTTTTGTCCATGGCCTCTGGTGCCATTGCTGGGCCCCACAGAGCAGAGCTCTGCCCCTGCTNGGCCTGTGCTGGTGCCTGGGGTTGTTCCTCCCCAGTGCAGGACCCTGTGCTTGCCTTTGCTGAAATTCAGACAGTTCCTCTCTGCCCTTTTTCCCAGCCTGTCCAGGTCCCTCTGAAGGGCTCACAGCACTCTGGGCTATCGGCCACCCCTCCCAGCTTTGTGCCATTGGTGGACTTACTGAGGAGGCACCGACCCCCCGTCAAAGTCATTGATGAGGAAGTTAAACAGCCCTGGGGGACACCACTAGTGAGAGGCCTCCAAATGGACCCTGGACCACTGATTATGACTGGGATTTTCCATTCAGCCAGTTCTCAATCACCTCAGTGCCCACTCGTCCCACCCACACGTCCTGAGTTTCCCCAGGAGGGTGTTGTGAAACACAATGTCGACAGCCTTGCTGGAGTCAAGATGGACAATATCCACTGCTCTCCCCTCATCCATTCCTGCAGCTGTTTCATCATAGAAGGCAATCAGGTTGGTCAAGCAAACCTTATCCCACTTCAAATCTAGTTTAAACTCTCCCAATGAGCCCTTCTAACTCCTGGGCTAAGATCCTTTTCTCCCTTTGAGACCTCTGTTTCTTTAAAGCCTTTACTGGAGACAGCAGAGGTAAAACGTGGTGATTTGCCATTTACCTCAATCAGTTCTGCATTTCCTTCTCTGTCTTTTTGGCCAGAATTAAAGCAGAACTGATTTAGTTGGGTTCTCCAATCCCAGAGGCCTGACAGAACAGACAAAGGATGGTAACAGGAAAAAGTGGGCATTCCGTCAATGTCTGATCCTCTCTCCGTTTTGCTGATGTTTTAACAGAGATTTTCATGACTCGAAGATCAATTTACCTTAAATCTATTATTTAGAAATATTGTGAAGTAAAGGATTAATGGTATCACTTCCATCACTGGAAGTGTTCAAGGCCAGGTTGGACAGGCCCGGAGCAACCTGGAAGGTGTGGAAGGTGTCCCTGCCCATGGCAGGGGTTGGGACGAGATGGGCTTTAAGGTCCCTTTCCATCAAAACCATTCTGTGATTCCATGATTCTGTAATTGTGTGGGGGTTTTATTTTTTTGTTTGGTTTGTGAGGGGTTTTTTTGTGTGTGTGGGAGGTGGTTTGTTTGTTTGTTTGGCTTGTTTGTTTCATTTTTGGGGTTTTTGGTTTTTTGTTTTGGTTTGTTTGTTTTTTAATTTTGCCAGGTGTTATTTAGTGGATAGAAAACACAATTCTCAAATAATATTGAGAATAATATAAAACCAAATAATCAAATAATATAAATAATAATAATCAAATAATCAAATTATATAAAACCGAATAATATTATCTTAACGACTGGGAGATTTTCACCGCTTTAAGCAGGAAAACGTTGCTTTGCTAAAACTGCATTTCCCATAGTGCACAAGGGCTTTCAGGGCTGGGTCAGCTGATCGAGACACCGAAATGTTCCTTATTTCCTGTGCAGTGCATGGAAATGACTCGTGGGTGCGAGTGGCTCATCTTTCCTTCGTCAGGTGACTGAGAGGCCCGGGACCACAATTCTGATTTCGACAATGACAAGAAGCTGAGCCGATGAACCTGCTCGATGCTGGGGAAATGCTCCTTTGGGAGAAAGGGATGTCATGAAGTAACACACTGCAGTCAGCCCTGTTAACTTCATGGGAACAGGTAGAGGGAATCTTGGGCTTTACCTTTTGGACCAGACCTTTTTTTTTTTTTTTTAAGTTACCGATGTTGTTGCACGTTATTTAAAAGAGTTACCAGAATTCTTGATTAATTGATATTTTCTAGCAGTTAATAAGTAGCCCTAAGTAATCATCATTTTCAAGCTTGCTTTCTTTTATTCTTTTTTGCTTTTTTTTCTTTTTTTTTTAAACAGAGGTCAAGAGGAAACTTTTAAAAGAAAAAAGAGTTTTTCCAGAGTGAAGCTGAGGACTTAGGAAGAAAACACAAAATGTCTTCTGAAGGAAAAAAGCTTTTCAACATCATTATTTTGGGAATCTCATTTATGTTTATATTCACTGCTTTCCAGTCCTGTGGAAATATCGCGGTAGGTGTGACTTTCAAAACGTGCCACATTTCTATCTCAGCTATTTATCCTGGCTTGTCTTTTGTGTGCTCTAATGTTGCCTTATTTGGGATGTTCTAATGTGAAAGATACTTGGACATTTTATCTTCTTTTGGTTTCATTTTAACTGGATTAATGTGTTTAACCAAATAATTCAGCAGGTTATTTCTTTAAGATAGCATAGCTACATATATAACTGTGCCTGATGGCTTAGAAAGTAGAAAATTAATCCTATAAAATGTTTGAACTTTAAAATAGTGTCTGCTTTGACACTTGCGATGCTGAACAATTGAATTACACTGAACCTTGCATATTCTGTATTCCACATTCTGTAGGGTCCCTTTCAAAATATTTGCCTAAGTTATTATTAACCATGCTATTATTAACTAGATTTTCATAATCTAACAAACTAGGTATTGAGGGGGAGTATGAGGATAACACATGACAAATAGACTTCTACAATTGCTAAACTGCCAAGTCACCTTCCAGCTGAAGAAGTTACTTGCTGCTATTTAGTATCTCTTTGCAGAGCAAAAATTGAGCACAGCATAATCCAAATTTACTGTTACTGTTTAAATTTTTAGACTCCTGCTACTGCCAGGCTTAGCCCTTTAACTTCCAGAGCTGCTTTCAGTGTTGCAGAGTTCTGTGCCTGCAGGGCAGTTAGATTTCAACATCCCTCTTGAGCCCACAGGTCTTCCAGCTCTTTTCTTGCATGCAAGAAGGATCCTTGCTGGGTTCAGACAGATAAATGTCCTTCCCTGCCTTATAGAAATAACTGCTTGGGGTGGTTTTTGTAAGTCCTAGTGCAGTGTGATGCTTTGTGTGAGCTCTTAAGTGCAGCACTGCGATCTCAGAAATTCTGCAATGAATTCAGCACCTCACTGAATTGGACTTTGTGATCCTGCAGTCATGTAATTCATTGTCATAAAAGTCTTAGCAAGTGACTTTCAATCAGATCTGCCTGCCAGCCCAACTAACTACATGGTCTCATGATCACTAAAGCTGATTCAAGGGGAAAAAAAAGCAACGGGGAAGTAACGGGAAGCTGAAAAGAATGGAAACTCTTACCAGAGATTCATAGTTAGGTCAAGTTAAGATTATTCTGAAACTTCTCCTTTTTTTCCCCACTTCTAAAATTAAGATAGTCATACCTATCTATGTAAGAGAGGTCTTAAGTGAGACAAAAGTTCTGTGAAGTATTTTAGGTCTGTTATGAAATCATGATTTAATCATAAAGTACTAATTTCTTCTTCAAACGTAGATGTCTCCCTGCCAAGTATCTCCTGCATCTTTGTTGTGGAGGTGGTGTGAGTTGTAATTAACATTTTAAATTCTTTTAAATACTTTGTAGCATCTATTAATGAATAATTCTAATGTTTGATACTGACTTCAAACCGATGCAGGTGTTCTAAAAATACAAGATAGATTCTAACATATTACAATGTATGATCTTCTCCTCACAGCAAACTGTTATCACAAATTTAAACAACACAGACTTTCATGGCAGTGGCTACACGAGGTAATTACACAGATTTTCTTCTTACTTTGCTCCTTGCAGGGTGAACTTAGTTACAGTTTCATCCAGTAGAGAGACGCTCTCAAGAGATTGCAGTGTTCTGCTGACTTGACAATTTATTGACACACTTAAGGCAGTTTAAAACAGGCTCTCACAGTTCTGCTCTGAATTATTTCCAGTTGAACTACACATCTGGTTTGCATGTGTTCTTTGTAGGGAGAAAAACCACTATCATCACATTCTCAGCATTTGACCTTAGGAAGTGAAGAAGGTGGAAGTTTAAAAATAAATAAAACTGCTAACTCAGGCCTTGGTCGTTTGCCCTTGCACACTCTGTGTTTGTGTAGGACAGGTGGTGTGGATCAGCTCTCAGGAAATACAACATAAATGTGAAAGGAGCAGTGAGAAAGACAAGCAAAGCCACAAAAAGCCATTCTCTTTGTTGCACTGGCAGAGTCAAACTCGTCAGGCGTGATCGGGGACCTTTTGCATGCCAAATTAATCTGTCATGTAGGAAAACCTGACTGCTCCTTTGAAGGGTTTACTGTCTTAATTTAAACTAAAAATTCCACTGGCACGAAATAAAAATAAAATTTGTCTGTAAAATTTCTGTGGCGTATTTGGCAGAAGATGAAAACCTCACTGACAGGTAAATGAGGTTCTAGAACATTCTCCTCTAGACGTACAGGGTACAAAATACAATAACTGCTGTTCAGGCAGTTTGACAAATGCATGCTGTAAATTACAAGATGTCATTGCCTGCAATAGTCTGGGACTCTACTCAGCAATCCTGGGAACACTGTACACTCCTGTAATCCCACGTGCAGTGCAGTGGGTGAAGGGAGCAGAAGAAAGTAAACATTTCCATCAAAGTTTTGCTGTTAAGTTATGTATGTACTTAACTGGATATTTTGAAATCCACTGATCACTCTTAAATCAGTTGCAGTGATAGCCTCTATTTTATTTTAAGTGTTTAATCATCTTTGCTTTTTATTTTTGTAGCATGTCCATTATTTATGGAGTATTGTCTGCATCAAATCTTATCTCACCTTCATTGGTTGCAATAGTAGGACCTCAGTTCTCCATGGTTGTCAGTGGAGTGTTTTATAGGTAAGTATTAATTTTGGGGCTTTGCCTGCTTCCTTGGAAATATTTCTTTAATTTTTTCACATCTGAGGCTCCCGTGCCATACATGAAAATTGTACTGGCTAAGAAAAGCATCTCACAGAGCTACTGCAGATGTGTAACTGCAGAGTACTTCAGCCTGCTGGAAACAGCACATCTTTTTCCACAGCATTTCCAGACTTTGCTGACTGTGGAATTGAGGTTACGGTCTCAGATTAATACCTATATCAAAAAAAATTCTATGTGCTTAGAAGGGTAAAAAGATTTTTCACATACAACCTATTTTTCAACATCCCTTAGGAGAGAGTAGCTGATTTAGAAGCACCTAAGTGAGGTATCTGATTGTTAAAGAGCATTGTCCACTTTAAGCCAGTATCCAATAAACTGTTCTGTTCTGTTCTAGCCTATACATTGCAGTCTTTATCCAACCAGCTACATGGGCTTTCTACACTGCCTCTGTGCTTATTGGCATTGCAGCTGCTGGTAAGCATTGTTCTCACTCTGCTGACTGTTTTTTATGAGATTTGAATATACCTTTAAAATATTTTTATTTCCTGAGCAATATATTCTGTCTGTTTCAGTCCTCTGGACAGCCCAGGGAAATTGCTTGACTGAAAATTCTGATGAAAACACCATTGGAAGGAACAGTGGAATATTCTGGGCACTCCTACAGTTCAGGTAAGCTTTAGTTGTTAATTTTTCTCTTTTTTTGCTTGTGTTCACATTCTGCTTTTTATATCTTTTTATAAGTGCAAGACTGCATCCAAAAATACTCCCCTGGGACCTTGCAGTCAGTGTGAAGGAGAGATGGAAGCAACATTTTTATTGGTGTTGTGCATTACAGAACAGGGAAGGAAAGAAATTTGGATATTGCAATCTCTGCTCCTGAGGTGCTAAAAAGATACATTTCTGTTAGGGGAGCATTTGAGGGATGTAACAGCAGCCTTGTTGATTGTGGAGGGCTGTGCCAATTTCTGTCCTTTATTGAGGGAGAAGCTGGTTCTTGCTGCCAAAGTGAAGATACTGAAGTTGGACCTGGCAGCCAGAAGCCAAGAAGTACAGAAGAGAAATCTTGTACTTGTTGATGGCTCTCTGATATTAAACTTTGAGTGCTGCTTGACTAAAAAAATCAACAAAAGGCTCAGCATCAAGAAAGGCAGTGAGAGCAAGGCAGTGAATGCTGTGTTGTGGCCATTAAGTGTTTTGTGCAGGGATAGTTAATGCCTCTCATGAGAGTGTAATGGCATTAGGATATAGAGAAAAATAGTGAAATTATGCAAGAAGATAGAGCTGATGGCTTGAAGAGAGACTGAAAAGGTTGGGACTCTTTCCTGTGGAGGAACTGCAGCTGAGGAGGATTATACCAATGTGTTACCCAAACACGAGGGCAGCAGGGGAGCTGAGTGTGGAACTGTTGCTCACCAAATGCTGCCGTGCTGGAACTGGAGTCACTTAGTGAGAGTAAAGAGGACTGGTTTGAAACAGATAAAGTGCTCTGTGGGTGATTAAACTTCTGGAGCTTGCAGCCACAGGACTGTGTGTAGAGTTGGATTGTGTCAGCAAGGTCGGAAAGGAATCGAAAAAATTCATGGGAGACAGGTGCACAAATGGTTCCTGAAGAGAGATCCCTTTTACCACCTCTAATATTTCCAAAATTAGAAGCAATTTAGATGGATATTTCCTCATTTTTGCCATCACCGTGTGTCTTGATTGATGAAAATTAGTAGTCAGCATTATGGGGCAGAATCCTCAAATTTGCTTGAAGTTTTATATAGAAGCAGCTGACATGGAGAGTGACTCATGTCTTTATTTCTTTCACAATTGCACAGCCTTGTTTATTTTTGTGTAGAAGAGTACTACTGTGGTGCTACAACCCCAATTTTTTCATAGCATGTGTTGTTGACCTTTGTTCTTTTTGTTTACAGCTTGATTTTTGGAAATCTCTATATATACTTTGCTTGGCAAGGCAAAACTCACATATCAGGTGGGTACTGCTTGTTTACATGCCAACCTTTAAATACAATAGCATGAATAAACAGATGAAATAGTGAACTCCAAAGTGGCAGGAAGCTTACACAACAGCAGACTTTTTTTTCCCCCCCAATTTATTGTAAATAGTCTCTTCTTGGAGAGTTTCCCCAGTAGCTACTTTGGGATTTTCCCTGTGCAGACACACTTGTGCCAAAATACGCCTGTTTGGGGGGAAGGCATTCTGGTATCTGTGATATTATACACACTATCCTATTCCAAAGGAAGCTCCTGGTGTAGAGTCTTCTTCTAAATCATACTGGAAATTGATTAAACTATGAAATAAAGGAGAATAAGGGAAAACAATGCCAGTTTACTTGATGGCTGCACTAATTGTGCTAGCACAAAGCAGTGTAGGAGGCAGAGGCTGAGATGGGGCAGCACTGCTGGGAGAGTGGAGAAAGAGCTCTCTTCCTTTCTTGGCATAGTTCATGAGATGAACTTCCTGATGGGATTGTAATTAATGCTGTAGCTTTTTCCATTTGACATTGGCAAAGAGCAGGAATTGAAGAACAGTGGACAGTATTAATGTTCTTAAGCTGGACAGTGTTGAGACTCAGTGTTTTTAGAGCAAAGATTTCTGTCAGCTGTTTACACCAGGCAAAGTATGGGGGAGTATTCACTAAGAAAAGTGGTGAAAATAGATTTTAATAACCAAAATTGAGTGCTACTGGGAAATCAGTGCTCTGTAAACAGATAACTTTGATTTTCCTGTTCTATAATTACTGATAATTTTCCTTATTTAGTCCTAATGTAGAATATCTACTAGAATGGTCAATTCTTTTAACCTTTAGCAGATGAGGGTAATTTTGCTCTAGTCAATCAGGAATAAGATGTTGACTTTTAAATGATAATTATCGGGTTTCAGAAATAGCAGAACGAATAGAACAGTCCACTTCTTGTTTCTGTTAGCTCCATCTTTTCAGGTTCTCCACAGGCACAGGTTTGGTAATGAAACACCAGCTATTTTTAAAGGTCATCTTCTGCATTCCCTCATCTGTAGCACAAAGGCTTAAGTGTTAGTGGAAATATTGGAGACACTTTAAACCTGGGAGGTCTCAAATTCTCAAGTGCATTCCAAATTTTACTGCTCTGCTAACCACAGAACAGAACAATTAACTATGAGGCAGTTCTGCTGTTACATTTCCCTCCATCTTCAATGTCTTGAGATTCCTCTTTATTAGGAAATTTGATATCGAACCCTAATAGCATTTAAAAATCAAATCTTTTTTTACTACCTATATAAAAACATTACAGGCATTTCAAGGTGTGAAGCACACCTCATTTTGGATCTGTGATCATACACAAGTAATTTTTAGGACAAATTTGCATTTGCTGTTGAGCTAAAGGGGAGGTAAACACAAGCACAGGTAATATCTTAAGGGTCACGCATTAATTCAGTCACAACTATTTGCTGTTAACTGGCTTTTTTCCCTGCTTAATATTGGTAAATGGGAGCAGCTTCTGTGTTAGATGTGTCTGTGCCCTGCTGCAGAAACCAGCTTGTTTAGCAGAGTTGCCCCCTCCAGCTGCTGTGGCAGTTACTGAGGTTTTTGTGGTTTTAATGCCTTTGTAGTTTCCCAGCCTACGAGTTTGTGATGTCATGGTGCTCGTAGTTCTGATGCTGGTCAAGAGCTTCTTTTAGAAATCTGAAGGGGTTTGGGGCAGTTTATGTCCACTCTGAATTATGTAAGTCTTCAAAGATGTAATTTCTTCTGCTAATAATTTATGCACTTCTTTAATTGGCTGCTCCTTGGTCATAGCCTTTGCATGGCAGAAAATGCGAGGGACCTCTTTAATTTGCCGATATTTTATTAGCACCATAAAACTGAGACAGGAGTTTGCCAGCAGCTCCGTGTGGAAGGTAAGCTAGAAAATTAGTGTGTGTTAAACACTGTAGCATGTCTGTGTTAGCTGTTTGGAGGTAGCTGGCTTGGTTTGAATCGCTTCTGCACATCTGGTTATGGCTCTTGTTTGTTTTTCCACAGAGAGCGATCGCAGAACTGTCTTCATTGCTCTGACTGTTATCAGTCTTGTGGGCACAGTTCTGTTCTTTCTGATTAGGAAACAAGAGGACACAAAAGCTCCAGGGGATGATGACTCCACTAATGAAATCCTGGGGGAGAGCTCGTAAGTGTTGATGACAATAACATGTTGTCTCATCCCCTCGTTTGTGCTCCTGCTCCGCAGAGGAACATTGTGCATTCGCTTCCCCTCTGTGCTGGAAACAGGAATGTTACCAACAACCTGGAGGATTCACAGATTTAATAGAAAAGTGTCTGTATTTTAAAAAGGGGAATATATAAGAAATATTGTTCTTGATATGGCATATTCTCAAGGGTGAAGTTGAGTACTGCACATGAAGTTTTGCCTTTGATAAGCAAGTGCCTTGCGAAAGATACCCTCCACCTCTTCTCCACTGATTATTATTAAACACTTTTATGTTTTATCTTGCCCTCATCAGCCCAGTTGAAAGGCTGGAATAAGCAGAAAGTACTCCTTTTTATAGGTTGTTTTACAAACTGGAACATGTTTTTCCCATCTTCTCTAAATGTATATGCCACCCTGATAAATACATTAGAAATGCACAGTTACACGGATTCAGTGCAGTTTTGCCTGAGGCATCAGCTTAAATATTTTTGCTTTATTTAAAGAACAATGAAAATATTAGAAAAACATCAGTGAGCATGCCTGTGGAAAAAACGTTGAAAGCTAAAAATGTTCAAAAGAAAGATTCTGTTAAGCAAGCATTCACCAGTGCAGGCAGCAAATAGATTTTGTGGTTACTTCAGATCTCAGAAACTTTTAAAAATACGTTGTCATATTCCAGTGTATAGTGCAGGGCTAGAAAATGTACAGAAGGTTTGAGAAATGAAGGTGCCTTCCAGCACAGCAATGAAGTGTGGTTATTCTCTTCCATTTTGACCAAGTGATTTGTTTACCCAGGTCTGCACGAAACAAAATGATGAGAGCGGTGGCTGCCTTCAGTAAGTACAATTTCACATAAGAGTTGCTTCAGCAAAACCTGGCATCTCCTTCCCAGCTCTCTGTGTTTGTGCTGAGGATGTGATCGTGTACAAACCACTTCAATCACATACCTGTGTAGTGCAGGAGAGACTTGGAGTGCTCCTCCTTTGATGTGTTTTCAGATCCAAAGCTGTTGCTTTACAACGGCTTCCTTGTACAGACGAGCACAAAAGGAACAGGTTACAACTTGGGAAAGGCAGTGTGAGATTGAAAAATAAAATCAACAAACATATCAAGATAAAAAGAAGTCGTACGTTGTTTGATTTTGTCACCAGTTGATACCAGTTAATAATTTAGAACTGAAGCATCTGCAGTTCCCCTTGAAGCTTGGTGTGTTCTGCCTGAGACTTTTAAGTTTGTTGTGAGAATGTGGGGATCTTCACTGAAAATTTATTTATCCTTTCAGGAGACAGTTGCCATGAACTGAGAGTACAAAAATAGAGTGAGCAGAAAATTGTCTGATAATTGAAAACCGTGTATCTCCTCTTTAATATTTCCCCCACTGCATTTCTTACAATAAACGATTTTTTGGATGCCACATTTCTTCTAGATGGCAGGTCGGGGTTGTTTTATTTAGCACTCTGCTGTAATAAACAGTAAACAAAACTTTAATACATGTTTTATATAATAACCAATTTTTGCTTTAAGCAAAGGGCAAAACTAAGTGTAGATTATCTTAGTAGTATTACCAGACGTTTCATTAATTTTCTTTATTATTTCTTTGCAGAGAAATCCATTACACTGAGCTTCACCAAAGAGATGCTGCTTCTCAGTGTTACAACAGCCTACACAGGTATGAAGCCAGCAGAGTTTCACCATGGAGCAGTGGCAAGGCATTGCTTGGGATTTTAACCCATATCTCTGCAAATATGACTTGGATATTTTAATTAATTTTGGGTTACTTGTGACATTTCTGTGTCCTGGGGGGTGTTTCTGTACAGGAGGAGGGGTGCATCCACATCTGCAGGTGCTGGTTCAGTGAAGTTCTGGGTCCCAAAGTGAGGGTTAGGCAAAATTTACAGAGCTGGCTTTTATGGGATTTGATATTGCACTATCAATAGTTTGTTTCATGCAGTTGTATTGCATTTGAATTAAGGGAATGTTTGTACATCACACCTTCATTAAGGCATGGGAGATTCCTAATGCTCTTCAGTTTAGTCTTGGTTTTATTGGGAACCAGCTTAGTCATTTTCAACTGTTTTTATCAATTGTATTTGCTGTGGCAAGAGTTCTCATTCTTTTCAGCAACTTTCAGTTAAACTTGGTCTGCCATCCTTGGACCAATGTATGAGTTGTAAAATAAAAATACATTTTTGCCATATAAGTGATTCTTCCACAAAAAAATACTATTAAATCCTTGAATTGTTTTTTGAGGGGTTTATTGCTCCTTATTTGGCTTCAGACGTAGTTTTGTTCATGATCAAATTAGGTTTTCTTCATAAAATAGATGCACTTTCAGAACCTAAGCTCTGAGTCACCATTAGGAAAAATTATTGTTAGTTCTTGCAGGTGAAAAGGAAAACTTAGATGTGAGCAAGATGTAAACATTGCAGTTTACAGCAGCTCCTGGTAGAAAAATAGCAGGATTAGCTCTGGAGTTGGGTTGCTCCAGCCACTAATCTGATGATAAATTACTTCACGGCATCTCCAGTGTTGTGCTAACCCAGATTAACTCACCTGAATTCCTCTGGGGATGGGAATGTGGAGATAACAAGGGAAGGGAGTCAGTCAGGTTTTGCCTGAATATCCTGAAATTTGGGTTTACAGGTGGCATGTAAATAAATCAGTCCAGACTGGGGAAAAAATATCTGCTGCCATCTTCTGGATCTGGGTCGGTGTTGCCACTTTATGTAGGAAAACAGAAAATTCCATAAGGCCTACGAGGGCTTTTATTCTGGTCAGGTTAAGAGGCTCCAAGTGCAGCCCTGTTTTTGAAGCAGTTCATCCAGGCAGGGCAGGGTGTGCTGTGCCAGAGTTCGGCTGTAGCAAAAGGCAGAGGATATAAATTAGAAAGTTTTATTTTGAGCTGTTTTTCTCTGTTTAGGTATAACATTTTGCATTGTTTTGAATACACTTTTTATTGAGTTGGTATTTTTATACTGATGGTCATGTTAGCTGGACTCAGTGGTGTCACCTTTCCTCACACTAATGGCAATTGAAAGAAAGAAAGAAAGAGGATTTTAAACAAATAGTTGTTCTTCCTCAGCTTAAATTCATGATGCATGTGTAGAAAAGTTCATTTTAGGATTCTTAGCTCCTTATTGGTGTTTGGGGATGCAGAGACTTTCAGGAATGCCTTACCTTGAAGGAGGGGAATTTCTATACTGAAACTGTGCTTTATTCCTTTGATTTCTTTCTGTTATTTCACATGGCATGTTTCATTTGATAAAATTCCAGAGTTCTTGAGAAGTAGAAGTATAAACTGTCCCTGTGACACCAATTAGTGACACTTTTCTAATGTGGCTTTTGGGAACTGGTATAGAAGAATATAGTAACTACATAGTTTGAAATTCCCTCTTTGCTTCTACTGCCCACACCTCATTTAAATATATGATTTAAAGATACCTGAGGGGAAATCAGCCTTTAGCATAAAGATCTTTTCATGACTTTTACGAAGGTTCATCTATCAGTTCTGTTTGGTTTCCTTCCAAGGTTTGGTGTTAACGTTCTTTTCTGGAGTGTATGGAACGTGCATTGGTGCTGTGAATAGGTTTGGCAGTGAAGAGAAAAGCCTGATTGGTCTCTCTGGTATTTTTATTGGTGTTGGAGAAATCTTGGGTGAGTCTAAAGTTGCTACCTTTTGACAACAAGAAGGATTAGGGTGATGTAGTTATCCAAATTGGGTTTTTTTGTGTTTAACTCAAACACAGTGTTTCTGAGCTTCCAGCAATAATTATGTGAACAAAAAATGAAATAGCAGCCATATAATTGGCACTGTGGTTCCTTACTGCACTGTGGGTTATACCTTACACTGTGTCAAGTGGATGTAGACCAACATCTGATGCCTATGAATTCTGATATTCTGCATTCTCTTTGGGTTACTGTGTAGGAATGCACAGACTTAAAATGTGAGAAAAACTGGGCTACAGTGTTATTAGGGAATCGACACCATTTTGCTATTTTAAATGCCATTTTGAAGTAGTATTATGTTTGCATTTTTATTACTTCTCAGGTGATATAATTCTTAAATTTTTGAATAAATGGTTACGCTAAGGATTTCTTTCTTTAAAAAGTTTGCTTGTGTTAAATGAGATGTGATATTTGAATAAATTTGGATACAGGTAATATTCATTAAGCAAATATTTCATTTTTTCTGGAGACTCAAGTACTGTGGTGTTTAACAAAAAACCACTGTTCATTAGCAGCTCAGATCCATTGAGTTGCATGGTTTTGCAATTAAGAGCTGAGCACAAGGCTGTCCATTTTCACTTAGTGCTGTTGCAATCCTGAAGGAAACTGGCTGCCGGTTAAATACTTGCTAAAAGGTGAAATATCTTCATCAGCAACCATCTGATCAATCTCCTGCCCCCATTTCCCTGGCAAACTCCTTGGGGCTGTGTGCAAGTCAGTCAATCTTTGTTATCCAGTGTGGGGACGTTTATAATTTAAATTGTCAGGGTTTAAAGCTTCACTGCACTGCTGATTCAATTCTCTCCTCTTTCCTGCTCCTGCAGGGGGAGGAATCTTTGGCTTGCTGAGCAAGAGGAGTCGCTCTGGCAGGAATCCAGTGGTGATGCTGGGCATCCTTGTCCACTTCATAGCCTTTTATTTAATTTTTTTCAACATGCCAAATGATGCCCCCATCGCTCCTATGGAAGGAACAGATCAAGTTGCTTATATGGTCCCAAGGTATGTGAGATTTTTTTTCCTTTGGCTGCTGTATCTCAGGGTGTACATAAACTGCTTCTCCTCTACAGAAAATTCCTTGAAGTTTTTTTCTGTGTAGTGACTAACTCCCTAGAAAAAGCTTTCAGGAATTCTGTTTTTGTTAAAGGAAGATATTCCACCAATTTAGAAGCTTGAATGGCATCAGAATAAAAAGCCTGGGGATGAATAATAGCAGTTGTGTCACTTGACAACTGATGTTTCTGACATGTAGCACAATAGCAAGACCAGCATCTATTGTAGTAGGTGTTAAGAATTCAGTTTATTTTAAAACAGTCTTGGGCTCAGTTTTGCACCAGCCTTGCACTTTTGTACTGGTTTCCAAAGTCTTCCAGTGGTTATTGTCAAATTCCACTTGGTTTGACTGCAGCCTGTCCCTTACAGCACTCAGTGTTTGGGGGAAGAATATAGAAACCTTTCTTATCTCATCATTACAACTTTCTTTTGGAGTGTATTTTTGCCAATTTGTGTGAAAATCCTGTATTGTCAGTTTTGCAGACCCAGCTGCTAACTTGCAATTCCAAGCATTTGTGCCTGTGCAGGTGACTGGTCTTAGCTGGAGTACTTTTCTGCCAAATGAATTGGTATTTCTCTAACATTCCTGCAGATTTTGTGAACTCACCATGTGGCTCAGCTTTTAGTCACTGCTGTGTGGGCTTTGTGGCTCCAAGCACCGAAATGAGTTCTTTTAGTGATTCTAATTCTGTGTAGAATTGACTGCAGGTAACAGTATTAGAAGTCTTGGCATTCAAGAAATTAAAGCTGATGAAACGACTCTTTTTGCCAAACCAGGCATTCCCAGTTCTTTTCTAGGGAAATTAAAAGTGTGATAACTTTCTTCCATTCTCAGTTTCCAAATAAGTCTGCCAGAAATGGTTTATAGATGTGTGAGCTGTTTGAATGAATGGCTTTTAAACTGGAATTGCTTTCTCCTTCAGCAAAGAGGTGGCCATGCTCTGCAGCTTCCTGCTGGGGCTGGGGGACAGCTGCTTCAACACCCAGCTCCTCAGTATTTTGGGATTCCTGTATTCAGAGGACAGTGCTCCTGCCTTTGCCATCTTTAAGTTTGTTCAGGTATTTCCTAACTTAGCTTTTTGGAAGTAGGATCGTTAGGATATTACTGAAATACTGGGTTAGGCTTTTAATGAGCTGAGAGAAATGTTTCTGCAAATTATTTCATCCTGAGTTTTGGTGTAAAACGGTTTTGTGACGCTGGAAACGGTTTCCCTGGGCTGTGATCTTAAAGCTTTGTCTGTGTTGTTTCTAGACAAAGTGCTTTGAAATACCAGAGATGTTGGTAGTGTTTTTACCAGTTTGAAACACCAGCTTGAAGTGCTACAAACACTTCAGAGTTTGGTGTTCATTTTCTGCAGTTGAACACTGTTTAAATAACAAGTAAAAACTAAATCTGTTGTGGGACACGCCGAGACATATGTCGAGGTATAATGAAGCCTTAAGATTGTCTGTCTACTACAAAAGCATTCTGAGAGCTTCATATTAAACTGTATCTGTGTCAGTTTGATAATCCTTCTGTAGTAGCACCGGCCTGGAAATCTCCACTGATAATCTTTTCACTTTGTTTTTCCCCTCAGTCCATCTGTGCTGCAGTTGCCTATTTCTACAGCAACTACTTCCTGCTGCAGTGGCAGCTCCTGATCATGGTGATCGTGGGCTTCTTTGGAACCATCACCTTCTTCACGGTGGAGTGGGGAGCAGCTGCAGCCCTCGCTGCCCGTGGCTCGGACTACAGCAGCATCTGAGCCCCGTGCCAGGCCTGCTCTGCCAGGAGGAACAGCACAGGCACGATTTTTGGGAAGTGTGGAAGGGTGAAAGATGTCGAGTTGCTGCAGAGGTTTGAGATGGAGGAAGCTGCTACTGCAGTCCAGCTGAATGTGAAACAGGAGGAGAAAAATGCCACATTACAAGGCTTTTTTTCCTTGCTTTGACCAACTGAGCGTGGTAACATATTGTTAAAAATCTGTTATTGGAAATGGAAGAAAATGCAGGAATCCGTGTATTGAGCAATTCTCTTCTGAGATGTCCCTTTCAGCATGTAATTGCCTAATTTCACTCTACCATGCACTACAGAATTAGTTTGGGGTTTTGTCCCTTAAATTATTTTTCCTATATTCTGGTTCTGCAGACATTTGAACTCCTGTATAGAATGAGTGATATTTTTATAAGGTAGATTAAATTGCAGATTGTGTCTGTACAGCTGAGAAATCAATTTGGCATTGAATTTTTCAACAATTAGATGTGAGGAAGTATTTCTGTGGGAAATGTTGCCTTATTCTGTATCACTCAGCTACTTGTTTCCCAGCCATTTGTTTATTAATCTGTTTCATGTGCCTTTGTTGTCAGATCCATGGGGGGGTTTTGTTTGTTTGTTTGTTTTTTTTCTCTTTTGGGCTTTTTTGGGTTTGGTATTTTTAATTTTTTTGTAAGGAAGTCGATCAGGTTATAGTGTGACATGATAGATTTTACCAGAATTTGAAGAAATCACCCTTGGCCATCTGAAGGATGGAATCCCAAGGCCTGTGAGATATTGATGATGGAAAACAGCTTCTGGCTCAGCATCTCAGAATTGAACTGTTGGGAATTGTGTTGGGAAAGGTGCTGAACCTTCCTCAGGGTAAGGCCACGTGAAGGACCACAATCCATGGAGGACCATAATTCATGGCTTCCCTCCCAGAATCCCAATTAGTTCTTTTGAGTTCAATGGCATTTTCATCACAAAGTGATGGAAATCTGTGATGGGAGCACTAAGGCAACTTTTAAAAGTACAAACAGCCTGAGAATGTGAACTGTCAGAATAACATTGCAGTGTTTATTCTACTGCATACCTGAAACACTGATCCTAAGTTGTTTTATTCAGTCTGTTTTGGGGAAAATGTACTGTAATCTTACTCCACCAAACAGGAAAGCAAGGTTACTGGCATAGTAACTAAATTTTAATCCAGAACCGTTACAGATGATGTAACAGGCCGTGGCTGACTCACCTTGACTTTATCTGCCTACAAAAAACTCTGAAGCACTCGCAGTTACGTTTGTCTGGTGGGCAGAGAGCAGGCATGGAACACTGAGAAGGTGTTTTTAGACACTCCGTGGAGCTATTTTTAGAAAAGTACCGTTCACCAACCCTTTTTTATGCACAGTCAGAACGTTAATGTCTTATCTTTAAAGACAAGTTAAAAAAGACTCGCCTGGTTACATGTCAGTAGCTCCCACGTGTTGTAAGTGTGTAGGAGGTCCCAAGGTTAACCCTGGGGAGGGAGGGTGGCATCTCCTGTGACATTTGCTGTCACTTTTGCTCTCCAGGAGCAGTGTCACAACTCCTGTGGAGCACAGCCCTCGCTGTGCACAGCAGAACAGCCCAGGGGGATCTTTTTACAGGGATAGAGAAAGGGATTTTTAAATTCAGGAGAGGTTTTTGCTGAGAGATCAGCAAGGTGATGATGGGGGGATGAGAGGGCACCTGAACGTCCAGCAAGCAGAGGAATCTGTGAGGACAAGCAGGAGAGAGAGGCTGTGTGTATTCCCAGGGGATTTAATGAATGATGCAGAAGAGAATGAGGCAGAACGTGTGTTTGAGTGAGGGGTTACCAGAGCCATTCCAATTTGTCAGGCAGCCTGAAAGAGCATTCAGTGTTCAATCAATATGTGATTAATGGCACCAGCAGCACTGCAAAGCCTCTCTCTCACCCACTCCTGTCACCCTGCAATTTGAAGCATATGATTTTTATATACTGAGCATTACAAAGGTGTGGATTAAAGGATGCTGCCAGTGATTAAAATTCTCTTGTTGCTACACATTTGTATTTTCTCCAGAGTACCAAGAGGGATAAAGCTTTTTTTTTTTCCAGATAGGGAATTACTGAATTTTTTTTTCCTTCAAACCCTTTCTGGGCCCTGTGTTCCCCGTCACATTAATGAGAGCAGAAAGACATGAGAGTTCACAAGGAGCAGTTTTGTCTTACAGTATATTTGGGGAGAAAAAATGATTCTTGGGTCTTGTGACGATGAGTAACTTGTAAGTGCTTTTTAAACAATGTAATTTAATTGTAAGTAGGTTATGGCTCTCATGAGGTTGCTTTTAAAATTGATCTCTTCTAATGATGAACTTCTGTGATGTTCATTTGCCATATAAGAATTATATGAACTATTTTATTAGAAACTAAAAGTGCTACGTTTATGTAGTTTAAAATAGCATTTTGAAACCACCTTAGAGGGATACTAATGAGGAAGGACTTGAGGGTTTTCAGTACCTCTGAACCTGGTGCTTTACTTTTCTTTTTCTCTCTCCTGGTCTGACTCAGTATCAGATAATCTTAAAAGACTGCTCAGAACTATTTATGGGGTCATTAAAGGGAAGTATTATTGCTCTGTGGCAAGTTCTGCAAGAAATCATGACATTCTCCAAGCTGCACCATGGATAGCTACTCTTTTTTACTGTTAACTATGTAAGTATTGCTTTTGACATTTGATCTGAGGAGAGAGGCCTCAGTTATTCAGGCTGCTGCTGACAGATGATTGCTTTTCACTTACTTCCTTTGATTTGCCAAGAGGTGAAAAATCCCGTCCTATATACATTAGTTGTTAATTTGGTTGAAATTTTTGGTGTAGCAAGATAAAGAACAGTAACACTGGCATCATTTATGATTCCATCTCTTAATCTGTTAATCAGCATTTACCAACCATGAGGCTGCACCCCCTTCATTTACCTCAGTGGCCTTTGAACAATTTCGTGTTGATCTGAATTGGGAGCTCACTGTTAAATTAAGTGGGATTTGAAAAAAAGGCTTTTGCTTTATCTGTGGGTTTGTTTTATATTAGAGATTTCATCTTTATGTGCAAAATTATACATTAAGTTACTTTGTTTTATTAAAAAGTCCTCTTTTTTTCCCCTCGTTCTTTCAGGATGTTGCTAAGGTTTAATATCTTCACATATCACATCCTCAAGTTTTTCAAACAAATGCTAAACAGGAAATGAAAACTGGTTTTCTTGACAACTGAGTGCCAAATAAGCTGCTACAAATTATTCTTTAATGAATCTCATATAAACATATCTAGACTTTGTCTTGCCAGTTGGCTTTCATTTTGATACATGGATGCATGGACTGATAATTTCTACAACTATAGACTTTGTTCATAATTAATGCTGTGTTTTTACTTCTGTTAATTCCATTAAGTACAATCTGTTAGCGAGTCAAGGTAAAGAAGAGAGCCATTTATAACATTTTCTTTTAAAAATAATTCAAATCTATAATTTTCTGCAGGTACTGCTAAACTCTTAAGGGATATTAAAAAAAAAAAATCCCAAACAACCAGAACCCCCAAAAATCCTTAACCAAGGTCCCTGTCTTAGCAGAAACCCTCCTGTGGTACAGTTATGAAAAATAAGAAGTCTCCTGCTGGTAACTTCTTTGAATGTCTGTGACCATTTTAAAATACACTGGAGAGAGAACTTCCTGGTGGGGTTTGCTGTGACTTTAAGGAAAAATAATTTAACTGTAGAAGGCCATAAATTCAGGACCACGTGCCAGTTAAGCAGACAAAGTTCCTCTAGACTTTCTTGGAATTCCACAAGTTCACTTCAGCTGAGGAATGTGGTTCCCTGGACTCCAACCTGAGTGCCAGTAATTAATGCTACCAAGGGGTGTGTGAACAGAGCCCGAAATACTGTATTTTAGGGCAAACATTGTTTGCTGTCAGGATAAATAGGAAATGCAATGTTGAGCATCATGCCAGGAGCCACAATACCCACCTCGGACCCGAACTGTGCAAGTGTGTTAGTCAAGGCACCACCTTACAATCACAAGCATTAATTTTCCTGGTGAAATGTGTGTTTGAAGGCTTTGTCCACACCTCTTTTTTCCTTGCAGCCCCACTGATGTTAATTGAATGGCAGCAGCAGTTAATACCATGTTTTCCTTGATCCCTGTCTAACATGCAGGCAAAAATAATAAAAGATGGGATGACTTAGAGACGGAGCTGAACTGGGAAGTTTGCTGCTTTACAAGGACCTTGCCCTTCTGGCATGACCGTGCTGGTTCAAAAACAAGATTGAGACTGTTGTGATTTTCATGGATAAATTCAGAATGGTGCCTTGATAAATTTAATTTCAGAGGTTGTGGGAGCACCACAGAGAAGCACCAAATAAGAGTGGGGACAACATCTTTAAAATGCAATAAAGAGCAAATCTGGAAGTGAGAATTAGTCTCAGTGGGCACATGAAGGGGGTGCTTTGTTCAACTGAGTTTGTGCATTAGAAATGGAGATTTCTGTTTAGTTCATACTGCCTCTGTTAAGTTGGTTATCTCAGCTGTTGAGAGTCTTCCTCCAAGCTCTCCTTTCTCTTTCGTTTGCACTTTGACACTGCACAGAAGTCTAAATGATGGAAACTTTTTTAACCTTAATATAAGGTGTCCTTGGGTTGGAATTGGTGGTAATTGAGAGCGGGCTCCCACAATGATTATCCCTAATGGAAACGCTGATTTCAAGTGAGTGTATTGCCTCTTCCTTTCATGGTCACAACCACGCAAATAAAAGCGAATTACGGACATTGTTTTTGTTAATAGGCTCGTTAAGTTGTCGGAATTGCTGCTGTCACTGTTTTAAACAGCCGTGCCAGAGGCTTTGGGAGAGGGAGACACAGTCTGAACCGATGGCTCTTGGAAGTGCTTTGTAAGAGCCTGCTTAGGGACATGGAAGTGTTGGGTTTAGTGCTAAGCAGTGCTTTGGAAACGCTTCGCTGGTCTAGACACACACAGCAGTGAAGTGTCTCAGGGAAATCAGTGGCTGCTTCAGCCTTAGCCTGTTCCCTTGTCCTGTTCGAGGGCCCATCTTAAGGAAACCGGTGCTGCTCTTGAGAGTAGAAGGTGTCTAAATGTCGGTTTGAGGCTTTTTTTTTGTTTGTTTGTTGCCTTTTCCAGTATGCTTTCCCACGATTTCAGTTACTTTCCTCCTAACTCAAGTGCTCTTGTCTGAAAGACTCCCCAAAGTCAATCAGAATCGTGGAGTGCTGGCGTCCTGTTTGTCTAAAATTAAATGTGGCTGTGGAGGGCTTTGTCCAGGCTAAAAGTCAGGATTCAGTGCAGGCTCCATCCTGCAGCTGAAGGGAATGGAGGGAGCAGCAGGGAACAGCTCTGCTGCCTCTCATTTGGCCGGATAATACATGAAATAATGCAATTGCAGAGGTGAAGATGCTCAGGGAAGGTAAACGAGGAGGCCAGCACAGATGAATTCTGCCTGCTGCAGTGTTCCCTCGAGATTCAGTAATTTGCAGATTCGTCAAGATCCACTGTTGATTTCACCAGTGCGATCTTTGGATGGCCTTGGCATTCTGATTTCTGAGGGAAAGAATTTGTATTCAGTACCTGGCTGCACAAATCCTTTATGTGAGCAAATAGAAAAGAACCTTGCAGGTTAACTTTTGCTGTGCGCAGCCCTTTGAGTCTTGGATAAAAGGATATTCAGGAGTTTGCACTTCAAAGTTAATCATGAAGGGAGGAAAAAAATAGGAGGTTTGTGCCTTAAATGAAAAAAAAAATTAGTCATTCTGTCATATGAAAAGGAAATTGCTATTTAAGGTCACTTAGTGAAATTAGCTTCAATTAAGCACCCTTTCTAAATGCAGTGCTTGTTGTCGGAGCCCCTCATCTTGTGGTAATGCCTGACCTGCTGAGTTTATGATTATTAATCAGTGTAAAAACCCCTAAAACACCTAAAACCAAGCAGGTTGTTATCTGTGTAATCTGTTGAAAGGAGCTTCGCCACCATGCATCATTGTTTGTTTTGTGCTCACCAAATTGTGACTGACAGAGCATTTGTTTCACAGCTCCAGAGCTGAGTGATGGTGCTGAGGAGGTATTTCCTCTGCTGGATGCTCCCGTGCCGTGGGATTGAGTGCTGGGGGCTGAAAGCAGAGGCAGAGGAGAGAATCAGGAGCTGCTGGAGTGTCCCTGCCCTGTTCCTGCTGCGTGACTGATGGAGGGAAGTGCCGGCAGAGGATGGCAGTGAGTGCTCAGCCTTTTCCCCGCTGGAATTCCTCCAAATGCTCATCTAAAACTTGCAGGCCAAACTTCTCAAACTGCCTTTTTTCCCGTGGTACCTATTCCTGTCAAATATCTGTGTAGGATATAAATGACCACTGTGGTGTGTCCTGTGCTCAGCTCGACACAGGGCAAACCCAACACGTCCAGCTGGTGCTTCCATTTCGGTGTTTTCTCTGGGTGTGGGTGACCCAGCCGTGGAAGGGGCTGCTCTTCCTCCCTGCAGGGCTGGGATTCAGCAGGCACTTGTGCTGTAAATGGAAGTTCTGGAGGAAATAGGGCACGAGTGAGCCTGAAAAATGAGTGTTCCAGCGCCTGCATTCCTCTGCCACCCTTACCCCACTGCAAAGTGAGAGCAGCGATCACAGGCACGTCTTGATGACAGCTATGAGTAATTATAATAATTATACTTCACAAGAGCTTAATTGTGCTGATTCTCAGACGTGTCAGTGAGACACGAAGCGCTGCCCTTGGCAGGGAGAGGCAGGGCCAGGGCTCAGCACCCGCGGGTGTTCGGCGGGGTCCGCGTGGGGCTGCGCCTGCCCACGCTCCTGATTCCGTAGACACAGGAAGAAAAATGCCTCCAAGGGAAGGAGAGGGCATTATACACACTGGGCTTCACTTGAGAGCAATTGGATTTTAAGTTTGCTAGCTGGTAAAAATGTTTTTGATGTTGTGCAGCAAACAAATAAACCACCGGCGGCGGGGATTGCGAGGGGAGGATGGCTTGAATATGCTTCAAGACTGAAAAGTTCATGTTCAAGCCTTCTTCCTTCCTGGATAAAACACCTTTGCGCCCAGGGACATCCTGGTGTGTTTGCAATGCTGATAGTGAAGGTGCTTGTTTGGGCACTGTGGGCCTGTCCCTTGCTGGGGTGGCACTGCCTCGCCTGGCAGAGCTGTCACTTGTGCTGCTGCCAGGTGCCGGGCAGCTCGACCTGCCTTGGTCACCAGGTGTGCTTGGGGAACACACTGGGTCTGCTGTGGGTGGAACTCCAGGCTGATGGGTGCATTCCTGGGGCTGGCACAAGGCCAGGGACAACCAGACCCTTTTTTTACCCACTATGAGCTTTTTCTTTCATCAGGCAGGGGAAGTTTTGCTTGGCATTGGTGACTGGGCTGGTGAAAGGGTTCCCAGGGCATAAACTGGGCAGTTTTACTCACCCCAGTCTGAACTGTGGGGGAAAAAAAATATATATATACATGGTGTTTCTTGGCTTTGCAACACCAGCTCACCCCCACTGTGGGTCTGGATTCACTGCAGGATCAAAGCCAAAGATTTCAGTTTGTCAGGGAGCCAAAGGCTGTAGCAACAAGTGGTCGGGAGAGGCTGGTAACAAGCCAGGTGGGAAGCAGAGGGGAGTGCTAAAATATGTAGGAGGAAAACAAGAGGATTATTTTTTATATTCAGGCAGCCAGGAGTTCTGAAATGCTGATGTGTTGATAGGTAGCAACACCGAGGGATCAGCAAAGCTCGGGTTCTGCTTGTCTGTGAAGATGAACCTGGGAGCCAGCCTTGTGCAGAGCACAGAAAGAGCTCTCTGTGCTTTCTCTGCCTTTTGAACTCACAGCGTGTCGTGGTGTGGTTTGGTTTTCCTCTGTGTGAACATGTGTCACTTCATTTGGAGGGGAGAGAAAGGTCATGTTGCTCCATTAAAAATTAAACTTCTTTTCAGCTGGTGATGAAGCCGTAAGGTGGCAGGTGCTCAGGCTGTGGAATGAGGGAGTGGGAATGCCCCGGGTAGTTTTAAACAGCTGAAAGTGCAATTTCATGGTCAATATTTTCCTGAGGGTCTATATTTAGCAAGAATGATAATGTTCTTCCCAAGTCATTGACTGAAACTCTCAAATGCACTTGTTTTGTTTCTGGTGGAATTAAAGGCTTAGGATATTGATAATACTTAGATGTGGAAACTGGTCAGTATTTTCTACTGGGAAGTACTGCTGGAGAATATTTGATTTGTTTTTCCTCTATTAATATATTCCTTCCCCAAAAAAACCCCAACTTCATGCAGGAGATAAATATTGCAGAACAGGAGAATTTTGAAGCAGAAAGGCAGTGGTTGTGCCTAAGGCAACAGGCAGCCTCAGAGGAGGAGCTGGCATTAGCAGCTGGTTGCTCCCAGCTAATCCAGCCTGTAAATCCCCAGTCAGCACCGCTGTCCTGGGAGCTGCTTGGAGCTGTGAACAGCCCGGGGCTCTCCAGCCCAAACCCGGAGCCCACTGCAGGTCCAGGCTCTAGCTGTGGCTGCAGAGGGTGCTCTCTGCTCGCGTGGTGCCTGTTCCCATCCTCTGCCACTCCCCAAGGTGCCCTTTGGATCTTGCTCCAACTGGCTGCCAGTTAAATCCAGCTCAGGTCAGCTCTTGACAAGCAGCCTCCCTTGTAACTCGGGGAGGTTACCAGCCAGCGGATTCTTGAAATGCATCTTAAAAAGAGAAAGGTTTGGGCTGGGAGCCAAGATGATTTTTCTGTCTATCTTTATATTTTTTTTTTCCTCTCTCCCCTTCCTTCTCTCCAGCAAGTCTTTTGGCAGAGCTGTGGCTCGGCTGGAAGGTTGTGGGGACCGAGAGCACAATGTTAATTAGCTGTTGTACCTTCCAGCTTGTAAAACCCTGATAGAGACCCCGTTGTCATAATTAATGACCACAGCAATAGCAGAAGGGCTCTTAGTCCTTGTGCTGAGGGATTGGAGCCAATTCCTCGGTCCTGGAAACCAGGAAGAGGCTTGAGTGAGGGCAGGTTGTCCTGGGTGTGTGCAAAGGGAGTCTTGCATCCTCCTGAAGTACCCAGAACGGGATGTTTTGTGGGATACAGCTACTCCCAAATATGAGCTGCTCTGTTGGAGTTTCTGGAGGTACCTCTGTGTCAATAATTATAATTGTTCTTCATTAATAAGCTGTTTGGTGTGGCACAGCACAGGTGGAAGACGGGTTTAGTTTATAACTGAGTCCTCTGTAGAGTGTTTTGTACGGAGCAAAAGGAAAGGAACGAAGTGATGTTGTTTGCTTCGAGGCACTAAGTGTGAACAGCCCTGTTCTGCTCTCCCAGGACACAAACCAGGAATTGCTGCTGGGCTGGGAGAGGAGCTCTCTGTGATGAGCAAACCAGCAAATGCAGCTGCATCAGCACCCAGGCGTGTAAAGGTAACTCCTTGCTGCAGCCAAGAGCCAGCAGGAGCTGCTGTCCCTGTTGGAATGGCTGTGGAGACTCCAGGTCCTGGATTCAGGGTCAGCTCGGGTGGGAAACCAAGGGAGGAGGTGGAAGAGGTGTGGGGCTGGCCTCTTCTCTGCTGGAAAGGACTGGATTTCGGAGCAAATCCTCCCAGCTGTGGAGGAGAGGGGTTTGGAGGGGGAAAGTGTAAGAAGAACAGGAAAGGATGGGAAGATGTGGCATTGGTGGGAAGTTCATGGCCAGCTGGAAGGGGATTGGTGGGCACGATACTGCTCTGGTGGGGCATTTGAGGATGAGGCTCATCCTGGAAAATTCCTCTCTTCTTTGTGGTGTGGCAGCTTCATCCTGCTGGCTCAGGAAGGTGAATCTCCTAAGCATCATCCTCTGAGGATACTGGGTGGAACAGGAGGCACTTCGTGCTATTTTTGTGTTTGAGTGAATCATCAGAAACCTGGCTGGGGTTATTGTGTGTGACCTCTGTATCCCCTCGACCCTCCCAGTGTGATGGCACAGCCAGCCCAGGAGCAAGGGAGTTACAGGGGCCCTGCTGGGCCTGGGATGCGGGAGGTGAGGTCCCTGCTGCCTGCCCTGCCTGGGGACATCGCAGCTGCACGGCGGGCATCGGTCCTGTCCCTGTGGCTGCTGGCTGGCCGTGGGCACGGAGCCTCTGGGAGCTCCTGACCTCCTTTGCGAAGCACCTGCAGCTGAGTGGGTGGGGATCAGCAGCTCCAAAGGGCCCGGGGGGAGCAGGGAACTGGCTAACTTCTCACTGGCTACACCTGGCAGTTAAGTCCTGAGCACGGCAGCAGCTCTGCTTCCCAAGGAATTGTATTCCCCCCACCAAGCCGGACCCGTGGCTGGGCTGGCTGAGCACGCAGCACTCGTGTCATCCCAGCAAAGACTGTTTTAGCAGCTCTTGCTGGCAGAGTTCATTCCCCTGTTGGGCATGTACAGCTCCTGACCTGCCTTTGGTTCCCCCTTATCTACAGGAGAGACAATTCCAGCCTCTGTAATTAATGGCTCTGTCCTGCCGGGGTCTCGGGTGAAGCATCAGCACAGGAAATTGGCCAGGCTGAGTGGTGCCTGTGCCTGGATCCCGGCTGCAAAGGCAGCCTTCAGCCAGCTGAGATAAATCATGATGTAGCTGCTGAATTCATTTGTCATCCTTGGGTCTGACGGCAGGCGCAGGAGGAGTTCCTGTGCAGCCCGGGTGTGACTCCTCTGCCTGTGGCCTCACTTGTTGCAGATATCCCATGAGCTGATGGAGATCAGGGCTTGCTGGGCTCTGTCCCCGGGGATTACCCGTGCTGGGGTTTTGCAATGGCAGCCAGGGACCGGGCAGTCCAACACCACTCCTCAGGGAGATAAGGTTACAAGATAAGGGGTTAATTCTCAGGGAGCTGCCAAAAGGCAGCACAACCGCTCTGATCTGACCTGGCACTTGGTGAATCTCTCAGCTGTCCCTGAGCATTGGTTCTGAGGTGCTGTCAGGCTCCCACATGTGGTGGTGGTGTGCTCTGTACCCTTCTTTTCAGAAAAAGCCAATTTATCTCACTTGTAGTGAAGCACAGTATTAGCCATGCACCAGGAAGCTCCTGTTCCCATACCCCTGTGCTCACTTGCTTTGCTCTCTCTCTCTTCTTTACTTTCCCTGCTTCTTGTCTGCCTCCCCCTTCACTTTATCTCTTTTTTCCTCACCCTTCCTTCCCCTGTAGCTCCTGCTTGGCAGGGAGCTGTGGCCACTCTGTCTCAAAGGTTCAGCAGTGTCACCTCGGGCCGTGTCCGTGTGCGGGACAGGTGAGTCAGTCTGGGGAGCCGAGCTTTGGATTTCTGATCCTGGCTCCTTTGCTGGCCTCAGATGCCTTAGGACAGGTTTTGCCTTCCTCACCTGCAGGATGGGATTGTTGCTAGAACAGCCCATGTCTGGGGCAGCGTGAGGTGGATCAGGTTCAAGGGAAAACAGGGAACAATGGATTGCTCAGACTTGCTGGCCAGCAACACGTACCTTCAGTGTGCTCTTCCCTGGGCTGGGAGCGAGCCCTGCGGGAACAGCCCTGCTCTGGGCTGCAGGTGGGCACACTGGGGGCCAGGCAGGGCTTCCCACATAATCTGCCTTGCACCCAGGAGGGGACTGTGTGTCTGTGTCCTGAAGGACAGCTGGGAGCAGGCGGCGCTGCTGGAAGCTCTCAGTTATTTTTGGAGGCTGTCAGGTAAGTGGGGGGCATCCAGCTCCTCTCCAGAAGCTGTGCCAAAGGCTGGCCTGCCAGTCAGACCCAGCTGCCCAACACCTACCTGCGGGTGTTAAACCCAACATTTCCCCTTACACGGACACCTTTGGAGCTGCTGTCCCTTCCCCAGCCCCGGGAAGAGCTGGGAGCCTGTGCCCTGTTGCCAGAGCAGCCAGGAGGAGTTTGGCCCTGGGGAAAAACTGTGACAGTGCTGGGGACACTGGGGACAAGCTGCACCTCCCCACAGGTTCTTTTGCCTTGCTTTTAAGGCACTTATATTTGCTGTTGTGATGCCTGAGGTGGCCACCTAAAAAACAGAGACTAGACAGGAATAAGGGAATAAAGGTAGGTGTTTATTTGAAGCCTTCAAAGGTGCACCCTGGGCAGGCCAAAGGTGACACCCCAGATGAACCCCAGGTCACGAGTTCTTCACACTTTTATAAGTTTGGTCCATTTGCATATCAGGGTTAATTCTCCAATTAAAGCTTCAGTTAATGATGTAATTTCCCCAAGCTTACCCCGCTTCTAAGATTTTGGTTTACACATTTTGGGCCTAGGACAGGCTGGGTGTCCTTGGAGAGCAGGCTCGGAGAGGCTTTGTTGTGTCCAACCAGCACGAGAGAACAGCAGCTGGCAGGCTACAAGAAACTTCAAAGTTACACGCTAGGCAGTACAGGATTTGAAAAATATGAAAGTTGAAACCTAAGGCACCAGTTGTTGGCACATAAGGACATCTTGGGGGGTATTGGGTGGCTGAGGAAGGACAGCAGCGTTTTCCCATTGCTCTGGTGAAACAGCAGCTGGGAGGGAAGGAGCAGATCTGCTGGAGGAGGAAGGATGCTGAGTGCTTTCACACAGGGTGGGTTTCAGCCTGTGCACACATGGGAGGGGAAGTGCATTTTGCAGGAGTAGCTTTTCCTGGCATTGCCGTTCATCTTGTTAATAAATCTCTTGTAACACCTCCCTGCAGAGCCCCTCAAGGAACTGGCTAACCAGGAGAAAGTGGAGATCCAAGAAAAGCCTCCTAATCCATTATCAGCAAATGCAATCAGACTCTCCATCTGCTATCCCAGGCCCCTGCAGCCCCACAACTGGGAGCCAGCCCCTGCTGCCTCCTGCGCAGATGTTTGGTCACCGTGTGCCTTCGCTGCCTCTCTCTGCATTCAGCCTGGTGTCACCTCGGATTAGTGGGCTCGTGCTCAGAGCCTGTGCCTGCCCTCGGGAAGAGCCAGGTAAAGCTGACAGGCTGAGGCAAGCACACCTTGGCTGGGAAACAAGAGCTGGGTGGTTCATGGAGCCACGTTAAATTTAGTGCTGCGTGCTCCAGTATGGAAATGAGAGCCTTGGCTTGGCCAGGATTGCGTTGGAGAGAGTCTGCAGGAGGAGGAGGAGACAGAAAGAACCTCTTGTGAAGGGTGTGTATTGATGACACGGGTGGGAGTGCTTGGTTTCCCTCCCCCTGCCTCTGAATCACAGAATGGTTGGGGTTGGAAGGGACCTTAAAAATCATCCCATCCAACCCCTGCCTGGGCAGGGACACCTCCACCAGACCGGGTTGTGCAGGGCCCCATCCAATCTGTCCTGGACCCTGACCTCCAGCCTGTTCCCAGTGGAGCACTGGCAGCACCTGGGAAGCCTTAGGACGTGTGTCAGGTCTGTAGGTGCTCGCCGAGGGGACAGTCCTGCCTCGGAGGAACCCGTGAGCTGAGCTGGGGACCCTTCTTTGCAAGGAGGGCACAAAGACGTGACCTGACTGCACACACCTGAGTGTGGAGCCCAGACTTGCAGGCAGGGCTGTGGTGTGGCCCTACACCACCATCCTGCCTGCTCCTCTGGTCATCACAGGATCCCAGAGGGGCTGGGGTTGGAAAGGACCTCTGGGCCGGTCCAGCCTCCTGCTGAGGCAAGGCCACCACCAGCAGGTATCCCAGGGCTATTCCAGCTGGATTTTAGACATCTCCGAGGATGGCAAACACCACCTCTCTCCCCTCAGGGGGTGAGTTCACTCCACGAACAGCACAGCAGTCGGGCTTGGGGGGCTGACCCACGCTTGTACCCGAGCTGGTGGCCCTGGTTTGCCTCGGTGGCAGGGCTGGAGCAGCAGGGGGGTGCTGGGATGTGTCGCTGGTTGTACCGGGGGCAGAATGAAACGACACACTCAATTCAGGAGGAAAAAGGAATTGATGGATGGATTTCTTTATTTAATTACAGATGGTTTTTATGTGTTAGTTCGCTTGAATGGCATAAGGTCATTGGTCCTTGACCACCTGCCTCTTAGCATGATTGGTTAAACACCACAACACCCATTTCCAAATATTTCTCTAGTCAGTAGCAAAACAAGACTGCATAACAACTTTGCACCTGCAAGATAAAGAAACTAGTTTACAAAAACCTCTGACTGTTTTCGGCCAGCATCCGTGTGAAAGCAAGAACTTTCACACGGTCATTGGCAGAAAGCTGGAAAATCTTTCTGCAACCCAGCTCTCAGCATCCACAGGGATGGAGATCAGCCAGCAGAGCACCGGGAGTGTGGCCACGAGGGCACATTTCAGTCTGTTCCAACCACGCTGTGCTTTGTCCACCAGCCCCATATTAACGTTTGGGCACCTGCTAGCATTTCCTATTTTTCCTCTCTTTTCCTGTGTCCTTTGAAATATTCATTATCCAGGATAAAAATCTGTCCCAGGTAATTTCAGGATTCAACTGCACAGAAATGAGAAAGAGAGCCAAAGTAACAGCAGGTAAAGAATGGTTTAATTTAGTAACTAATCTTCTATAAAGTAATTATTTCTTTAAAAACCTGGGATTTGCTCGAAGTATCCCAATTACTTTTTTCATTATGGCTACGGAATGAAGTGTTTGTTTAATTAGTAAACATTTGGCATGCCTTTAAATAGGTTTTTAATTACATTAAAGGGACACTGTCAAGGTGTCTTTCATAATTTTTAATAGACCTGGGTTTCTTTTTTCCCCTCACAGTTGGATGCAACTCCTTGGGTTTGATTGGCTGTTCCAGACAAAAACTAGAGAAGCCATTTCCCCGGAAAAGATTAAAAAGAGAGGCTCGTTTGTGGGTTCGGAGCTGAGCTGTGGTCTCCCCACCTCCTGTTTCTCAACTTGCTGCCAGCAGGGCTTGGAGTCTCCTTTGCATCTCTGCTGCCCCAGCCAGCCCCGAGAGTGACCCTGTGCTGAACACCCAGAGCTAAACCTGCAGCTTCTGCCCCCAAAATCTCCCTGTGCTGCTCGCTGCTGCAGCAGATGCCTGTTCTGCAGCCTCACAGCTGCTCCCGGGAGTAGCTCTCCCAATAAATCACCAGTGCTCCAACTGAGCTTGATGCGAGCTCCTGGAGGAAATCTGGCTCCGGGTGAGCCCCCAGGCTCCTGCTTGCCTTTGGATCCGCAGCCTGCTCCCTCCCTGGGCTGGGAGATGCTGCTGGCAGAGGCCAGACCTGATGAAGCTGCTGGTGCTGGGGTGCTGCTCGTGCCCTGCCCGGCGTGGGGAGGCTGGACGTGCCCGTGGTCAGCGTGTGATGGATGAGCTCAGAGCAGCCGCCCCGAGCGTGGCGGGGGCCGTTTGTCTGCGTCCCCCCTCTCTGCTCACAGGAGCTGAGGCCTCTGCTCCGTTTTTGGGGAAGGTTCTCTAATTGAAACGGATGGGAGTTGCCGCAGGCAGAGGCAGCTGGGCTGGAGCAAAGGCTTCCCAGGGTGTCCCTGCAGGGAAAGCAAACAGCAGAACCGGAGCGTGGGGCTGTGTGACACAGGGGCTGGCTGGGGACCTGTGCCAGTCCTTTCTGTCCCCTCCGAGCCGTGTCCCTGCTCTGCTCCCCAGACGTTTTACAGGCTGAACAAGCAGACTGAAGTGCCTCTGGTTTAATTTCTGCCTGCGTTTCAGACATCCTCCCTCTCCTCTGAGGAGCAGGAGCTGCAGGGAATGAAAATATCCAGTGTCTTTGCTTTAATATTGTTGACTTTCTGCTCTGCTGGGTCCTGGCAGGCTCCCCTGAGGCCACATCCTCCTCCAGCGTGCTCTGAGCACCTCTTCTTGGTTTCCTCAATTTTTCCCCTTGCTCCCATCTGTTCTCCTTCTCCCTATCCACCACCTGCTCCTTCTTCCCCCTGCTCTGTTGGCTCTCCACAAAGTCCTTTGCTTCTCCTGCGGTGACTGTCACCTCCCTTGAGCGGCCTTGAGTCCAGGCACTGATTCTTCCTGACCCCAAAGCAGATGGAGATGTGGAGAACTGGGAATGGCTTGTGCCCCTCCACAGCATGGAGGGTCCCTGGGAAGGAAGGATCCTGCCTGGCACACCTGGAGCTGGGCAGCAGAGGAGCCACAGCCTTCCAGCCATCCCGCTTCCCAGAAGGAATTGCTGCACAGCTTGTCCACCCACCTTTCCTAAAGGGAAGTGATGCCCTTTCCTGCTTCCAGTTTCCAGGGAGACAGCTGCTGGGAAAGCACTGGAAGT
The DNA here is from genome assembly GCA_013399875.1 of Gymnorhina tibicen. NCBI lineage: Eukaryota > Metazoa > Chordata > Aves > Passeriformes > Artamidae > Gymnorhina > Gymnorhina tibicen. The sequence goes on along the minus strand of VXAZ01000469.1, from coordinate 368,533 downwards.
GCTGGAGCTGGCAGGAATGCCCAGCCCACCGTCAGGTAGTGCCAGCCCAGGGGTCCCCTCTGCCCCGGTCTGCATCCCACCTATCAGGGGCCAGAGGGACTCCTGGGAGCAGCTCCTGTCCATTTGTCCTGCTCAGTATCGCCGTGTGGCAGCTTCCTGGGCACAGGGAATGGTGCTGTGGGAACTGACCCTTTCCCAGGTCCCTCCTTGGGGCCACAGAGCCTCTTTGCTTTGAGGGGTAGGGGCTGGGGAAGGCTGTGAGGTGCTGGGTGCAGGACTGGGGTCCTGGTGGGAGCGGTGCTGCTGTGCCAGTGTCCCCTGTCCCCTCTGCCCTGGGGTGGCTGTCCCCAGGAGGTGCTGGGGGATGGATGCTGGGGTGGAGGGGCACAACCCAGCCTTGGGAATGTGGCTGCCCTGATCAGCTCCGTGCCCTGTCCCCAGTGCCACAGGGAGCCGAGGTCCCCCAGCTGTAATTTCCACTCCAGCTCCCAGCACCCCTCACGAATGGAGATTTCTAGAGGGGAGAAAATGGTTGTGAATATCCATGGCTTTGCAAGACTTCCATGAAATATGAATGCATGACAGCATCTGCATAAATTATTCAAGATAATCAGGACGGGGGATATTTCCCTGGTAACTTCATGGGGGCTCCTGGAGCTTGATTGTCCCACCCACGGGGTGCGTGCCAAGCCCCCCAAGGCAGAAAGGGAAAGTCCTGAGCATCCCAGGTCTCCCAGCTCCTCCCCTCGCTCCCCTCAGACTGCCAGCTGCTCTCCCTCCTGTCTCGATGCGCTTTCCCCCAGCTCCCAGCGCTATTAACACCTCTAATTAGAGCTGCTTATTGATGTACTGCTGTTTATCTAAGCGCAGCTGATCAAGGCAGAGAAGCCGCGGAGCCAAAGCGAGTCACACCCTCCTGCAGCCTGCAGGGCCAGCACGGGGGCTGCGGGACGAGGAGAGAAGAATCCCGAGAGGGAAAAGCAGGGCAGAACACGGGTGTGGTGCCAGCCTGCTGCGGCTGTGCCTGGTCCCTGCGCAAGTTACTCCAGGTAATGCTGGTGTTTTCCTGCAGGAGCATCCCTGAGAAGGGTGTCCCCTGTGTCCCTGCCTGTAGTCAGTGTTGTCCCACCCGGACTGCCTTGCGCCAGGAAAACCCCATCGGAACAGGGAGTGCTCCAAGGAGGAGGTGTTTCCTTCTTCCTGAGGGGTCAACCAGAGCAGATCCAGTGTGGAGGGATGGATGGAGGGATGGATGGAGGGATGGGTGGATGGATGGAGGGGTGGATGGATGGATGGAGGGGTGGATGGATGGAGGGATGGATGGAGGGATGGATGCAGGGTTGGATGGATGGAGGGGTGGATGGATGGATGGAGGGATGATGGAGGGATGGATGGGTGGATGGAGGGATGGGTGGATGGATGGAGGGATGATGGAGGGATGGATGGATGGAGGGATGGATGGATGGATGCAGGGATGGATGGAGGGATGGATGGATGGATGGGTGCTCACCACAGGACACTCACAAGCACAGGCACCATATGGGTTTGAGCACTGGGGCAGGATCCAAACCCCTGAAATCAGCTGGACACAGGGTTTTACCCCCACGCTGGGGTGCTGGGGGGCACAATCCTGCTCTCTCCTCCCAGGACAGGGACTCAGAGGGGCCTGTGTGTCTGCACTCCATGAAGCCACTCCAGGGGGGAGCAATTCCTGGTGCTGAGGCAGCGCTCCAGGCACGCGGCTGCTCCTGGTGCGAGCAGGGAGAGGAAGGATTAGCACAGCTCTGTGAAAACACACCCTTGGACTCTGCATGAGGCTGTGCAGTGAGCTGTGTGTGCTGAGCCAGCTTTCCTGACTTCCTCGCTTGGCTGGACCCGGCATCTCCTTCTGAGCCACCAGCACTGACAGAGGATGGTGGCACTCAGATGTAGGACCAAGATTTGGCTGTCCCTAAAGCATGGCAGCCCCTGGCCCCTCTAACCAGCCATCCCAGGGACGAGGTGGAGAGGCTGATGTGCTCCAGGAGGAGTGCTTCCCTTCCCCCTTGCCGTCGGGGTTTATTAATTCCTCGCTCGGTGAAGTCTCCATTAATAATGGCTGCAGGATCTGGCTGGGAAGCTGCGTAATGAGATCCTCTGCTGGCTGTTCCTGGGCTGCTGTGATTGTATTTGGAGGACAAAATTCTATGTGGATTAATTAAAATGAAAAACTAAAGGGGAAAGAAAAAAAAAAAAACAAAAAAAGCAGGGTTGTTTGAATTATTTACCAGTTTCCAGGAGACAAAGAAATAATTGCAAGTGTCTTACTGCAGGTGTTCGGAGGGGGGATGCTCCCAGTTCTGGGCAAGGAGCAGAGTCTGGTTATTTACTGGTGTGGAGGAGATTTATCAATCCTCTTTAAGGCCAAGTGCAGCTCCAAGTGCTCCTCAATTTGCTGATTCCAGTTTTCTCCTCTTCCTTTAGGAAATTCAGAAGACAGAGGCTCTGAGACAGCTTTGACGTGGGTAAATGTGGGAACAAGCTCCACCAGCAGTGTGCTCTTCCCTCCTGAGCAAGGAAATGGAGAGGGAAAACCCCAAACCATCCTTCCCTGAGGAACTGCCTGTCCTCTGTTGGCTTTCCCCCCTGCCAGGGCCCCTGTGGGTCCCACAAATGCCACCGTGTGCTCTTTGTGATGCCACTTCCTGGGCACCTGTTGTGCCAGGGGGATGCTGAGCCTGAAGGAGTGGAACCCCTCCAGGATGGGGCCAAATGCCCTTTGGGAATGAGGTCTTGTCCCTAATGGACACATCTGGGGCCCTAACCCAGGGCTGGATCCCAGCCCAGGGAGAACCCACCCTGTGCTGTGTCACGGCTGTCCCCTGGCATGGGGTGGTTTTGGCAGCGTGTCCCAGCCGTGCTCGGGGAAGGAGGGCTGGTACAAACCCAGCTGTTCAAATCCTGGCTTCCTTCACGGGCCCTCTTAGCTGATGGATCAGCAGCATTTTAGGGAATTGCTCCATGCTTTTACTGCTCTTTTAGTCAAGTGCTGCTCCCCTTGATTGCCTCCGTCCATCTCTTTTCAACCCAGGGCCTCGGGAGCTGCCTAATTGATTTCAAAGGGAACAGGACTTGCTGGAAATTGAGTTTTGCATTCCTCCCTGCCTCTGTGACAGAGCACCTGGCGGCTCCAGCCCCAGCTCCTGCAGCAGTTCACCTTCACTGGCTTGTCTGTAGGAGAAGAACTATAGAAAAGAAAGAAAAATGAAGGAAAGAGGCACAAAAAATTCCATTTAGCAATACAGGGCGTGATCAATGTTCCTTTGTCTCCATATTCAAATCGTGATCCTGCTGAGCAGAAACAAGTGGAGCGGCCTTGTTGGAGATGAGAACTTAATCTCTAAAGCCAATAAAGATTTAGGGCAGTGTAATTGCTTTAAGATTTGATACTTAAGGCTATTCAAACTTCAAATTTTTAACCCGGGGACCTGGATCCTTGGCAATGGGGATTATTCGAGACGAGGAGCAGCGACACCTTGGGAGAGAACCCGTGGTGCTGCTGTGTGCCCTGGGATGGGGACCCTCGGGAGGGGCGGGGCACAGCTGCGTGCTGCCTGTCCCCAAAAGCACCAGCAGTGAGTGCAGAAGGTGAAGAGGAGTGGGATGGGAAGAGGAGGTGCTGTCTAGGACAAGGGGACCAGCCCTAACGGGGGTCACAAAGCACAGCACCCCTTTCCCTCCCCTGCTGGAGGGAGGGCAGAATTAAACCCCAATCTTTTCCACTGTTGTGATTTTACAGCGTTTTTACAGGAAGGGAGCACATTAGGGATGAGGTAGATCATTGTGTGCTTGTATTATCAGCAGCAAAGAAAAGTCTCTTTTAATTCCTAATTCCACCGTTGTCTGACACATTTCTTTGTGAGTTTCCTATTCATCCATATTTTTTTTCCCCTCTGTCTCCACTAATAGAAATTGCTTTGTTGTTAAACTCAATTTCACTCTTCACTGGATTGAAATATGCTTATTTCCTTTCTAAAATAATAATAATAATAAAAATCTAAAATTATTCTCGCTCATTGTATGTGAAAGGCGAACATCTTTCTTCATGTAGTCTCTCAGGTTCGAATGTCTGAGGGTTTCAGAGGTTTATTTCCTAACAGTCTAATTGCATGATCCCAGCCCGTAGCTGGGGGCTTTCCATTTGTTTCATCGTGAATTGGAGTAATTCAGGACGGTTTAGGATTTCCTGGATGATTTTTGAAGTCTTTTGGCAGAGATGCGGCTGCAAAATGAGACTTCTCCCACTTTCAGCCTCCTGATACAGCAACCTTTAACACAGCTGGGGCTGGGGGCACCCGAGGGAATTGCCCTGAGCTGGAGAGCCCTGTGGGTTGGTGTCTCCTCCTCAGGCCCCAGAAGCTCCATCCTCAACTAATCCCCAGCTCCTGGGGCTGTGCCTGGAGCTGCCACCACCTTCTGGGTGGGGCTGAGAGGCTGAGGAAGGTGCTGGAGGCTCCCAGGACCTTGATAACAAAAGCCACCTGTGCCCACATCCTGCATCTGCTCCACCAGCTGGGCTGGGCATTGCCCAGAGCAGGGCAGGGGCTCCGTGCCAGGGGTGACTGAAGGGGGGCTGGAGGAAGCCCAGCAGGAGGAAGGGACCCCCGATTCAGCTGGAGGCTCCCGCTGTCCCCACAGCAGTGAGGGCACCCCAGGGAGCCCTGGGCTTTGCTGGGCTGCCCTGCTCTGCTCCTGGCTGTGTCCAGAACAGGACAGTGGAAGGCCTTGGCTGGCGTCAGATCCCTCCATGCCCAGTCCCCAGCACAGAGGTGTCCCCAAAAGGTGTCCCAGGGACGTGAGGCTCAGCTCATCACTGGAGTGATCAACCTGTCCCCTCCTCTCCTCCTGCCAGCCCCGGGGAGCAGCAGCAGCACTGGCTGAGCCCTTCCCTGTTATCTGAGAGAGATAAGGGCAGTGAGCTGCTGGGGCCGGTGTTGTGGAGATGCCACTTGTGAATGCTCTGCTTGTGGATAATTAACCTGTGTTAATGAGCAATGCAGGAGCCTGGGGGGCTGCGTCCCCTCCCCAGTTATGATGGCACTGGCTCTAAACCCTCCCAGCTGCCTCCTGGGGACAGCCAGGGCGAGAGGAATGGGAGCTGCCCCGGGATGTCCCAGCCTTGCATCCCCTCACCTGCCCGGGACGCGGCAGCCGAGGCAGCGCTGGTAGGGAGCTGGAGCTTTGTTGGCTGTGGACTAAGTGAGGAGCAGGACGGGTTTGTGGAATGTGAGATGAAGAGGAGTGGCTCCTGTGGTGGAGGGATCCCCAGTGCCTGGCTGTGGAGCTGCTCTTGGCGTCTGCAGGAGCGGAGCTTTGCCTGGGGGGCACCGGTGTTTGGGGGGAACTGGGACAACGGCGCTTCTGTCCCCTCTGATGGCTCCCAAGGGAGAGGGTTGGGCACCCTCAGCTCCCCTTTGGGTGCTCGGGCTGTGGCTGCCGGGCTCAGGGACCCCCTGCCCGTGGGGCAGAGGCACGAACTCCTCACAAACCCTGCCAGCAGGGCTATGAGCGCTGGGCAGCGGCCTCGACGTTCCCACAGCATTAAAAGACTGGAGAGCTCTTGCCCTTCTCACCCCTGACTTGATTTCCTTTAATTACAGCCGAAGCTCGATATATCTTGACCTTCTTAATTTGGCTGAACCTTGCCCCTGCTCCAGCAGCCCGCTGCTCTCCGTGGTGGCTCGCAGCGCTGGCACTCCCCAGCCCCGTTGCAGGGGTGTAAGTGTCCTGCTGGGCTCGCTCTGGGGTGCTGATGTGAACCCTGGGACCCCGGGGAAGTCCTGGTGAATTCGGGAGCCTGCCCGGGGGGGTTTGAGCTCTCCCTTCCTCCCAGCCCCGTGGTGCAGCACTTTGCACCTAGAGCTCAAACACGTCTCCAGCTGTGCATGGTCAGCGAGATTGTTCCACGGGGGATAAAATCCCTCCTGTGGGATGGCTGGGGGAGCTCCTGGGGCTCGGGATAACGTGCTGACAAGCCTGGGAGGCTCCTCCAGAAGATTTTTCTTGTCCTTTCGATGCTAATCCGATGGCTGAGCGACGGAGTGTCCTCCTGGGACCGCACCGGGCTGGGAAATGTGCTCAGCTGAGTGTGACAGAGAGGCACGGGGGGAGGCAGACCTGAACTGGCAGCTCTGAGAAGTCCAGGCGAAGGGACAGATCCGGCCCTCGGCACTCTTTCCCTGAGTGCCCTTCCCGGGGGGGGCTCTCTGGGGTGTTTAGCCTCGAATAACCTCACCCGAAGGGAGGAAGGACGCTCTCTCCCCTTCAGGAGCAGCGGTTCAGCATCTCCCACCCCGCCCTGCTGCTCTCCTTTACCCTGGGCTCGGTCCCGTCCTTGTTGCCTCTTCCCTGCCTGCATGGAGCTGGGCAGAGCTGCCCGCTGAGGGAGTTGTGCTCCCCGAGGGGGCCAGGAGCTCCCCCTTAATGCGCTGCAGCGACCCCGACGCACCCCCCCTCTCTGCTGCACACATCTTGTTCTCTCTTTAATTTTTTATCGCTGCTCTTGTTTCCTCTGAGCATCTCCCTTTGCAGCCGGGGAGCCAGGAGCCCTTCCTGACCGATGAAGCTGGTTCAGGTTTTCCTTTCACCTTTTGTGTTTGCTGCTCGGTGAAGCCGGGGTCGCTGCTGGGTTTAATTAACACAGTAAGAAAAATGCATGAGTTTCTTTAAGCAAGGAGAGAGAGGGAAATTCAGCTCTCAGATCACATAATCCTGTTGGGAGCTGAGGAGTGATCCGTACCTCGATTATTTTCCTCTGCTGAATTAGTGAATTAGCAGCTAATGGAAGTGAAGGACTCACAGTGCTGACAGGCTGGCAGAGCAGGAGCTTCCCAAATTCCGTGTGTAAGGCAGGGCTGACAGCCCTGTGCTGACGGGAGCTGGAGAATCCCGTGTTTTCCACCTGACCTGGCTGTGCACCTCCAGCAGGTACCTGAGCACAGGACGTGTGCCCTGGGCTGTGCTGCCAGCGCTGGGGGCTGCAGCATCCCTGGGGATCCCAGGGCTGGAATGCTCCTCCCCAGTGAGCTGAGAGAGCCCATCCTGGCTGCTGAGGGCTGCAGCCAGCCTCTAACCCTGCCGGATCTGCCCCCGGGCATGCTGCTGGCTCTGCCCTTAGGCAGTGCAGAAGTGCTGAACATCACCCCTGGGCTCCCAGCTGCTGTCCCAGGGCAGGAGGGGACAGGGATCAGTGTCTGCCTGGCGGTACCTTGCACCCCGCTGAGACCTCAGCCATGCAGGCAGCTCCAGGGAGCAGAGAACAGCTCCAGGAGTCAGAGAACATCCCCAGGGAGCAGAGAACAGCTCCAGGGAGCAGAGAACAGCTCCAGGAGTCAGAGAACATCCCCAGGGAGCAGAGAACAGCTCCAGGGAGCAGAGAACAGCTCCAGGAGTCAGAGAACATCCCCAGGGAGCAGAGAACAGCTCCAGGGAGCAGAGAACAGCTCCAGGGACCAGAGAAAAGCTCCAGGAGTCAGAGAACAGCCCTGTGAACCAAAGAACTGCCCCAGAGGCCAGAAAACAGCCCTGGGGAACAGAAAGCTGCCCCACAGACCAGAGAACAGATTCTGGGACCCTCATGATGGGTGAATCCCCCCAGGGCAGTGTCGGGTGTCCTCTCACTGCTGCCTTTTAGACAAGCAGTGTTCTTGGATTTCAGGTGTTGAAGGGAAGTGTTGCATCTTCTGGAGGCTGCAGTCACAAGGACTCTGAGGTGGTGGATGAATCTTCAACACCCTCATGTTCAGTGCTCTGGCAGCAGCAAGGCCACCCGTGCTGCTGGAGAAGTCCCAGGGTCTTTGCTGGTTCCTCCTGGTCCCTTCCAGCAGTCTCGGGGAGCTCCTGAGCATCCCGTGCGTGGGGATGCATAGGTGGATTTAGCACACTGCCATTCCCTCCTTGCTCTTTGCCCAGCCTTCTCTCCAAACGCCAACAGAGGAGCAAATTTAGGGTTTTTTTGCTGCCCCTGACTGGGGATGCTCGGTGGCACAGGAGGTCGGGCCCAGGCTCGGAGCCTTTCTGCCTTGTCGCCGCAGGGATGGGCAGAGGCGTGAATGCAGCGATTGAGGCTGAGCCGCTGGTGGAGCCAAGTTGTTTCACGTCAATAAAAGAGCTCCCTGTCCCCAGCAGTGTCGCCTGGGGGGGACAGAGGAGTGACGGTGACTAAGTGATCCTAATGCCCAAAGCATGTGGGCATTGCAGCTCCTGCAGTCGAATTATCTCTCTTATCTCAGGGGCAGGACTGTGTGTGGGGGGAACTTGAGGAAGTGGCTTGTCACAGCTCATTACAGCTCCGTGGTTTGCTGTGATTCTCCCCCTCTGGGATCATTATTTTTCCATGAAGACCCAGTAGCTTGAGGCTTGAGAGGAAGCTCCAAGAAGAAACATGGGCGGATCCAGCCCCCAGGCTTTGGAAAGCACTGAAGGAGGATCCTGGGCTGGACTGGGGAGTCTCTGGAGGGTCCTGGGGTGTCTTTGGATCCCCAGCACTGCTGGGGCACTGCTCACCAAAAGCCAACAGAAACCCTGTCGCTGTGGCTTGTCTGGAGGAGCCCCCAGCTGAGCAGTGATGAGTGTCTGTCCGTGACCTTTGCAGGAATGTATTTTAAGCTTTATTTCTAGTGGGTTACAGCCCCCCTGCGTTTATAACCCCGTTCCTGCAGCTGTGGTGACCCAAACCATCACGCTCTGCACAGCCGTGGCTGGCTAGGCAGCTTTGGGACTCGGGGGTTGCACGGTGGCCAAGGATCAGCTCGAAATTCCCGAGGTCTTTTGCTGGGCCAGTGGTGCAGGGCGAGTCCCATCAACCAGAGGATGCTCTGGTGTCGGAGCTGGAACTTTGGCCCTGCCCCAGTTCCAGGCAGAGCTGTGGAGGGGCTGCCTGGAGCCTGCACCAGAGATGCTCTGTGTCTACCTCTGGCTGGGCAGGGGCTCTAACTGGTGCAAAACTGGTTTCTTTTGGGCCAGCTGGCTGCCGAGTTGGTCCTCTCCATTCCCTGCTGCTGCTGGATTCGGAATAACAAACACACGTGTGTATGTCTGTGTGCGCTGTATAACTTCAGCATATTGATTTTTGGGGCCATTGCTTCTCAGCTGCTGAAGAAGATAATTCACTGCTTTATTACCATCCTTGGAATTTAGATTTATCCCTCTAAACAGACAGCGAGCTGGTAGTTAATTAAGCTTTTGTTTTGAGCAGCAGCACAGGGAAAGGACTGGCTGCTGCAGCGCTTCTCCTCAGGGATGAGGGCCCTGGGAGGTGGGGAATGCCACATTCCCCTCCCCGGGGTGATGGATCCTGCATGGAGGATTCTGGTGGGAATTGGGAATGGCAGAAGTAAGTCTGGCTCCCCAATCCCAGTTGCTTCCTGCTGACTCCAGCACCCTGCCAGGGTGTGCATGGAGATTGACGAGAGCAGATTTCTGTATTTTATTTTATTTTACTTTGTTTTATTTTATTTTATTTTATTTCAATTTCCTGGTCAGTGCTGCAGGAGGCACCTGGAGGAAGCCGAGGTGGCTGAGCTGCCTTCTGCCTGCCCAAGAAACAGCCAAACCCTTCTCCAGCCCAGGATCAGCTCTGGAAAGAGGAATGGCAGGACACCATCTCCTCCCTGGTCCCTTCCCCCCTCCGTGTTGTTCACCCCTAAGTCTCACACAATTAACGTGTGGTGCCTCGCCACACCCCAGCCTTTTCCTGCTGGGAAGCCACTGCCACTGGCCTCAGGGAAGAGCTGCCACTGGCACCATCCAGAGCTTGTGGGATGCACAGAAGGACCTTGGCATTATCCTTACAGAGGTCAGAGGCTCCCATCCCACAGAACTCACCCCTCACTGCACCTCTGGTCCCCCCTGCTCTGCACTCCTGGGTGGGATGCTCCCTTCCCCTCCCAGCCCCTCGGGAAGGCACAGCTGGCTCCCGACACACGCCAGGCAGTGGCTTGGCTGCTCCACTGCCCACAGCATGCAGTGTTTATGTGCATTAGGAAGGTTTCCAGCCCCATGGAGCTGAGCTGATCTTGGGATGAAGTTCTTGGGATGAAGTTCTTGGAATGAAGGGCTCTCCCTCCTGCTGCCGGCTGGAGCCAGGCTCTGGAGGGCAGCAAGCAGGGAAATGCCAGGTTTTCAGGTGGTTTTATAGCTCAGGTGAGGACTAAGGGCTCCTGTCAGAGCAGCAGGAGCTGGGAATGGAGGGAGCAGGCAGGAAATCAGGGGTAGCAGGATCCCCACAGCCCCTTCATTAACCTGCTGCTCCCCTCCTTGCCCAGTGGCCAGGTGAAGAACACCAGGTGGTTTTTCCAGAGGAGGCCAGATGCTCCAAACTGCACCTAAAATGGCAGGGACTGAGCTCCCCGGCTGGAGTTAGGGGTCTGTCCACGCACTGGGGCTGGTGGTCATGTCCATAAGGTCCCCAGAGGATGGGCTTCAGAGAAGGGAGTCCTTGCCAAGATGACCCGAGGGTTTGGGTTTGGCTTGACAGCGCTGGCTGCTCCTGAGCCACAGTTCCTGCAAATCCTGCCACATCCTGATGTGATCGTACTCACACCTGGTGTGGCAGTGACTCCTTTCGTGTCACCTGCCCATGAAAAGCGTGGATGAACACAAAACCCCCTGTGTATTTAGGAAGCCCTAGACAATATGGCTTTGCTTCTCACTTCTGCTTGGATAAAAAGCGCTGTTTCACAGGGGTAAATTCTGTTTTGGGGTAAATTTCCAGCTCTCTGTCCCCGGGCTCACTCAGGCTGGTGCTGTTGCAGCTTTTGCTCCCCGGAGCTCTGCTGACCAAGGCCACCCCTGCTTTCCACTGGGGAGAAGGAAGCAGTGTGAGCACCTGGGATCCCTTTGGAAATGCAATATCACTGCAGCATCTCCTCTTCATCAGCCCCACGGGAAAACACTGGGATTGTGCACAATGAAGGTCAGTTTGTAGGGGAGAGGGTGGCTGGTGCTGGGAGGGTGTTGGAATTGCTCAGCACTTGTGGAGCAGATCACTGAGCCAGGCCAGGCGGGTGGGGCTGGAGGGAGGTTTCTCTCTCTGGAAGAAAATGGGATGGAGAAAAGCTGGGGAAGACCATGGGAGGAGAGCATCCCACCGTGGGGAAGGCAAGGGACAGCTGTCCCCCCGTGTCACCCAATGCTTTATGGCAGCTGTGGTGGGATCCAGTGCAAAGAGGGGCAGCCAGCCACGGGGCCAGCGTGGTGTGAGGGGGCCCTGTTGGCACCACAGCCCCCCAGACCACGGCCTGGCCCTGTCCTGTAGCCTGGCCAGGAGTGAACACGGGGGACAGCGTTGTCCTTCCAGCCATTCTGTGCTCACCCCGGGGTGCTGCATCCTCCAGAGGGGTGCACCCATCCTGGCAGGGGCCGGAAACGGGGCGTCTCTGGGCTCAGTGCACACTTGGCTCCTTTAAGTCCCAAGTTTTGGGAGGCTTTTTGTTCTTATCACCTTTCACAGGAGAGCTGGAAACACCTCTGCTGAGCTCAGCGCTGCTGCTCCTGCCTCAGCTCTCACGGCCCCTTCTTTGTCTTCCCGAGGACACCGCCCTGGCCCTCTTGGCAGCCCCCAGGGATACCCGGGGACTTTGGGAAGCCACGTCGCGGGCCGTGACTGTGCCTCCCAGAGAGAAAAGAGGGTGATGGGGCCGCAAAGCCGCAGCCTGGCGCTGTCAGAGACTCCAGACCCGCCCTTCCCCACAAGGGAGGTTTGCCCTGCTCCTAAAACCCCCCAGATCAAACAGCACGCGGGCACGGTGCCCGGTGGCATTTCTGGTTTGACCGCCCCCGCCAAGGTGCCATCCCTGCCTCCCGAGGTCCCCCCGCCGGGGGCTGTCACCTGCGCGGGGATGCTGCCGCCCTCTCCGCCCAAACCCGGCCGTCCATCCCCCCGAAACGCCATCCCCTCTCCTCGGGGGNAGCGGAGCCGCAGCGCGGGGTGCGCGGAGCGGAGCGGAGCCGAGGGGGCCGGCCATGGGCTCGGCCGGCAGCGGGCAGGGGCAGGGGTAGGGGTAGGGCGGGGGGGACGTGTCCCCCCACTGCCCCCGCCATGCGCCCCCGCGCAGCCCCGCGCCCCGCCCGCTGAGCCCCGCTCGCTGCCGCCCTCGCTGCCTCTGGGGGGGTGCGGGGCCGCCCCCTGCCCGCAACTTTGAACGATGATCACAGTCAACGCGGATGGCAAGATAATGGTCAGAAGATGCCTCGTCACCTTGAGACCCTTTAGGTAAAGTTGGTGTTCGCTCCCGGCCGCCGCCGCCGCGCCCCGGCTCCTGCGGGTGGGGAGCGGCCGGCGGAGCGCGCTCGGTGCGGGGGCTGCGGCTGGCCGGGCTCTGTGCGTGTCTGTGGGGCGGTGCGTGTGGGGATTGAGCCCGGCTGAGGGTGTCAGGGATCCAGGCAGGTCTGCCCGCGGGGCAGCGTGCGGGTCCTGCAGCTCTCGCTGGCTGCCGGCTCCCGGTTCGCCCCACCGCCGGTATCTCTGGGGTTATCGCAGGGCTGTTCGCCGCTGGCGGTTTTAGTGCCGTCCTCGGAGATGCTGGTGCTCGGGGGGATTCGGTTCCTCTGGTTTAAACCTGCTGGTACAGGTGGGGACTTTGAAACCCGCCTTGAACCGGCAGTGGGGCTGGGGTGGATGTCCAAACCTGAACCCCTCCGGCTCCAGCACACCCGTACCCTCCTACTGCTTTTTCCCCTTGGTGTAACTCCCCATTTGTGCTTCCATACATTTGCTTCCCCTCTCCAGCCCTTGCTCTCCGGCTTCTCTGCTTCACTGGAGATGTGCTTGGGTTGCTCCCGGGCTTGAGACACACGGGAGGCGTTCGCAGTTACGTGGTTTCTCGGTGGGGAGAGGCACCAAAACCCCTCAGAGATAGAGGGGAACGTGCCGGGGGCGAAGCTCCAGGTGGGGTGAGCCCAGCCCACCTGTTTCCATCGCTCCCCGCTGTGTTTGGAGGTCTGGGATCACCGGAGGGATCTGCTCGCTGCCTTTTTGCTTAGCCCAGGCTACCGCCCGGCTCTGGGAGGGAGGACAGGCTGCGCTTGCACCGCTCGCTTGCACTCAGGTGTGGAGAGGTTTCTGCCTCCCCCCAGGAGCTGCTTGGCTCTGCTTGCCTGGGATTCCTGCCGCTGGATCCCGCGGCACGGCCCTGGGACCGGGGAACTTGGCCAAGGGGATGTCAGTAAGTGGTGGCAGAGGCGTGAGGATTCCCACAGCTCAGGCTTGCTCCAGGTGGAGCAGGGAGTGACTGGGAGAGACACGAGAAGGGCACACTCACCCCGGGGAATGCTCTTTGCCTGGCTGTTTGCTTTTTTAACTGGGTTTGAATTCCGCAGAGAGGAAGTGACTGGCTTGAGCATCCCTGTGCCCTGGGCATCACCCCTGGAGCAGGGGAACCCCATTTTCAGCAGTGACCTGGGATCAGGGTGGGGAAGCACGGGGAGTGCATTTCAGGGTGATCACGAAGTCCCATCAGGGATGAGGATGTGTGTGGATGAGGGGTTTGTGATGGCTGGATGGTCTCTGGTGTCCAGGAGGAGAACTTGCACTGTCCTGTCCATGTGCCCTGGGGTCTGCTCTCCAGCCAGTACAGACCAGTATTGGTGCTGCTGGGACCAGCGGGGTTACCTTGTTAAGTCAGGCTTTCCCTGTGCAAGAGGAGAAATTCCTGAGACCCTCTCCTGGCTGTGCCACAATGTCCAGGACCCCTGCACCTCCTCCCTGCTGCTGTCATGCTGAGTGTGACCCCCCCATGCCACAGTCCTGTGTCACCTTGCTCCCAGCCCAGCGTGGGCGAGTGTTGGCACTGCCCAGCTCCAGCCGTGACCTGGTGCAAATCAGCTCTGCTCCCCAAAAATCAGCACCCCACATCCTCAGCTGATGTGGGTCAGGGATAACCTCCAGGAGTGGGAGAAGATCCTGGCAAGCAGGATGGGTGCTGTAGATGGGTTCCTTGCTGCTGGCTGGGCAAAGCCTGCCTGCTCCAGGGAATCCCGTGGTGCGATCCCCTGCCTGATGTAGATTGCTGCCATCGGAGGAGCGGTGCCATCGGCAAACAGCACACAGGAAACCTGATCCTGTGCACCAAAACATTTCATTAACCACCCTCCAGACTCGCTTAGCAAAGCAATGCAGAGCCCTGGGCTGGGAGAGCGCCTGCAGAAAGGGAAGGGGAGAGGGAGCAGATCGGTGTGGAAAACCACAGGAATGTCCAAGGGTGGCTCTGACTCCATCTCAGCAGCAAAGGGTGTCTCATCTGTGATGGAATTCACCGAAGAGCCCTGGTCCAGCTCGCCCAGCTCTTGGCTCTGTAGTTCATTTGCCATCTGGAAGCCGAAGCCAGGCTTTCCGTGGGATGTAACAGTGGTCAGAGAAGAGAGTTCACCCTGGTCCCCTGCATGGAGGATGATGCCCATGGCTGAACATCATTTTGACAGCACCACGACCCTGTCGGAGTCCGAGCAAAAAAGGTTTGAGGGAGAGGGATCATTTATTAACCTGACTTCTGCTGGTGGGAATGGTGGCTCAGCATCTGGGAGTTGAAAACTTGTCTAATAAAAGATGTTACCTGACTCTGTAGCCCTTGGTTTCCCCATGCACCCTCATAATAGTCTCCCCATGGGTCCCAGTGGGGTGATGTGGGCACAGACCCAGTGTGACAGTCCCAGTGTCACAGTCCCATCCTGCTGGGTGCTGCTGGCCTCCCTCCCCCACCACATCCCAGCTCAGCACTCAGACCCTGCTGGTCACATCCAGCTTTCAGTTCCGTGGGCCAAAATCCTCCATGACTGGGGCATCACTTCCAGCTTTCATTAAGACTTGAGGAATTTTGCTTTCTTCTCTTATGGGCACCGAGCCAGAACCCTGAACTGTGAACATTTCAGTTTGGGGAGGATGTGGAGAGGGACTTGGCACCAGAACTGTGCCTGAGCGATGAATTAAACGTGACATTGGGTGACAGGCAAAGCCAGCACGCAGGATAAATGTTATCTGGTTGTTGGAATTCCATAGTCTTCAGGGAGTTAGACTTGATGTTGGGGGAGAGGACCCAGTGCATCTGGACCATCTGGGATCTGGTATGTTTTACCTACTTTGTCGTATTTGTTTTCTGTACAAGGAGCTTCCACTCAGCTGAGGCTGGGCCAGGAATTTTTATTCACCTGGGGAACACCAGCAAAAATAAAAGACATGGGGTCCTCAGGCTGAGAGGGCCCTGCACCCTCCCTGCTCCCTGGAGCTCTGCTCTGGGCTGGATCCACTGCTCTCCCAAGGACAGCAATTCCAGTTAGGCTCTGATTCCTCTTTTTTTTTATTTAGGAGAAAAGCATCTTGCATCTCCCCTACTCTCTCTGTAATCCAGTCAAAATGAAAAAGGTTTAGTTTCCTAGGGAGATGGTAGAGTGTGGATCACCTTTGTATCTTTTCCTTCCCCTTTTTCTTCCTGCTCAATGTTTAACGATCCCTCCTTGCCAGACTATAATTACAAAGATTAAAAAGCTTCAACAAGGTCTTGCATAATGATGAAGATATTGTCAATAGGAGGTGTGAGAGCAAGATCAGATCTGGGTATTTATCCAGGTGATTCTTTGTTAAAATGCCCCTTGGGGGAGGGGGTACCAGGACAGGGCCATGGGTGGGGTTTGCACCAGGATGTGCTCCCAGGGAGGACCCTGGGGTGCAGGACTTGGCTGGGCTTTGACCTCCTTCAGCTTCTTTCTTCTCTGCCCTGCTGTCGTCCTCTCCTGCCAGGGAAGTGCCATGGCAGACAGCATTCCCTAAGGACAAATTCAGCCCTCCAAAGCCAGGCTGGGTGCAGCAACCCCCTCCAGTGTGTTCCTGAGAGCCCTTCCCAGCCCCAGCACTGCGCTGGGTACGGGCTGTGATAATGGCAGCGCACGAATGTCCCCAAATCACCCCCTCTCCAAGCTATTTATGGGACACCACGTTGCTTTGCAGCATCAGGGATGCTCTGCTGCCTCCACAATCACCTCCCTGCTGGAGCTGGACCACGGCTCTCTGGAAAGCCTTCTCCCAGGTCTGCTTTGGGATGGGGGCTGAGGTCTGTAGCATCTCTGTGTGCAGATGCCACAGCTCGATGGTTCATCAGCATCTGCTGGGGAGGGGGTGGCTCTGCTCCACTGGTTACTTCTTGTGGGGCTCACCAGCCCTGCCTGTAGCCAGGCATCCCTTGAGGGATGGGAGTCTGGGTCAGTGAGTGCACAGTGCTTTATGTATCTTGTAGGAACTGCTTTCCACCCCTCCAGGGCTGGCTTGTTGGGAAATTAAAGGGACCTGAGCTGGCCCATGCCTGCACGGGGGTGTCAGGGGATTTGAGCATCCCCTTTCCCAGATGGGTCAGCTCTCCCAGGTGGATCTGCTCTCCCAGGTGGATCTGTTCTCCCGGCCTGGCTGGCAGGGAGTGCTTGTGCTGGTGCTGAGCTGGCAGAGCTCGTTAGTGCTGACAAGCCCAGGGTGTTGCTTTTCCCCTCGATTAGGCGGGAGGTGAGAAGGGGACGGGAGGCTGTGCTGCGCTGCGCTGCTTGTCCGGAGCCCGTGGCCAGGTGCCCCTGATCCGCTGGGGATGGGGCAGGGCTGATCCGTGGGGAAGGACAGGAGTTAGGTGCCTGCCTGCTGTGAGCCAGGCTGATCCTCCTCGGAGCAGGCAGAGGAAACCCTTTGTTCTTGAGTTGGCTGCCGCTGAGAGTGAGGCTGCCCTGGATCTGGGGCTCAGGTGCGTGCTGTCTGTGTGACAGCAGCGTCAGAGCTGGCTGGATGGAGGTAGGGAGCTCGTGGGATCCCCTGCGAGTGCCATGTCTTGCCCAGGAGCCTTTCCAGGCAAGGAAAGCCTGGCCATGCCGGGCTGGGACAGTAGGGAGCTGCCCTGGGAGCTCCTCCACTCGATCTCCCTGGGGAAGCCCAGCCCTTCTTGAGCTGCTTGACCCGGTACTTGAGCTCTCCACAACATCTCCAGTCGCTAACGAGGGCTTTGAAGCAGGTCACTTTATTTGCTGGCCCTTTCCAGCAGCACATAATTGCAGTGCCGGTGTGCTGCAGCCCAGAGTTAAGGGCTGGTTGCTACTCCTCTGCCTTTTGGCTGTGTGGGAATGCTGAGGTGGAGAGCTGTGGGCTCCTGCGCACCTGGAACAGCCTGGGTGGCTGCGCCGTGCCTGTGTGCAGCTCCCGAGCGCTGTGGAGGATGCTGTGAGCTTGTAAAGGAGAGCTGGAGGCTCCTGTCCTGCGTGGTTTGCTTCCCTTTGGCTCAGGGCTGCTGAGAGGCAGCGATGCCAGCGGGCACCCCTGAGGGCTTCCTCTGCTCCCTGTCCCACGCAGGATTCATCTGTGCTAAGACAAACCTGTTGTTTCACAAGGCTGGCTGGGGGCTGTCTTTTCTCTTTCTCCTCCTCGAGATTTCCCCTGGGTTTGGTGGCTGAGATCACGCCGCTGCTCTGGGAGCTGTCACACCCACACCTGGCAGTGGCTGTGCCAGGGCTTTTCCTGTGTGCCTGCTGGAGGAGGCTGCACCTCCATGGAGCCTCGGGGATGGTGGCAGCATCTCTGAGCGGTGGAAGGAGGCCAGGCATCCATCCCCCGGCACAGAGCTCTTGCCTTCAGCCTTCCCACCCCCAGAAGAGTGACTGGCCTGAATTTGGCCTGAGCAGGAGCAGTGCTGGGAGCTCCTGCCCCTCGCTGGAGGTGACGTGCAGGTAACATCCTGCCCAGCGTGTCCCCGTGGGAGCCACTTCCCTGCCAGCCCGGGTGGACAAAGCAGGGATGGGATGGCCCCAGGCCACGCCAGTGCTGCTGGTGCAGGTCCCTCCTTGTCCCGTTGAGCACAGGGCTGGCCACGGTGACACGATGACAATGCCGGTGGCCTAGTTACAGGGGAACAAAAGGCTTCATTTAAAAAAATAAAAGGGCTTTTTTTAGATCCTTTGGGAGGAAGGGAAGGTAAAGGCCTCTCTTTGCCCCTCTCTCCCAGAGGAACACAGGTATTGTTTATTGTGGTGGTTCCTGCGGTCCGGGTTGTTGGGCTGGGCCTGGTGGGACATGGCACGGGCAGCCGTGCTCTGGCTCAGCTCCCCGCTGGAGATGCAAATCCTCTGCTCCCCCTTGAGTGAAGTGGAGGATTCTTCAAGGCCTGCCCACTGGAGCAGGCTGCAGGGGTTTCAGAGGGGGTTCTCGGGTGAAACCCCCCTGCTCAGCGCCAGGGTTTGGGCAGGAGCGTCCCGGGGCTCTTTGTGGGTCTGACCGTGGCTGGGTGGGGTGCTGGTGGGGCTGGGGCCACACGGATGCTCCCTGCCGGGGCTGGGTGGGGTGAGCCACGGGGATGGAGCAGTTGGGAAGCTGGGATTGTCCCAGACGCCCAAGCCCAAAGCCTCTCCTGCTGCTGTGCAAAGGGGTTACCCCAGGGCAGAGGGTGCTGGGGCTGCCCCGGGAGGGAGGAGCTGGCTCCTCATCACGCCTCGCTCCAGCTCTGCTTTCTCTCCCGCAGGATTTTCGTGCTGGGCATTGGATTTTTCACGCTGTGCTTCCTGATGACGTCCCTGGGAGGGCAGTTCTCGGCCAAGCGCCTGGGGGACTCCCCCTTCACCATCCGCACCGAAGGTGAGCGCGGCTCCGCGCCCGGCCCGTCCCACGGGCTGCCCCCACCTGCACGGTCCGGCTGAGCCGATGAGTGCCGGGCACGTTGGGAGGATGGTGCTTGGATCTTCCACTCCCACAGGTCCCTCCTGGCCCTTTTTGGGAATGTCAGGATGGCTCAAGGTCCCGCTGGCCTCTCTTGCCGTGGCATGGGGCGCTTTGCAGCCCGTGTGGCTCAAACCTGGCTGTGCTCACCTGCAGAGGTGTGACACGGTGGGGGTGGGTGCTGGAGGGTGGGTGCTGGCCCTGGCTTGCAGCAGAGGGGTGGGGAAGCAGCGGGATCAGACCCTCAGCTGGCAGTGGTGTGGGTTGTGTGGGCTGCCCCTGGTCTGACACGTGGAGGACTTGGCTCAGGTGCTTGGAGGTCTCAGTGGGTTTGAGTTTTGGTCTTCAGGGAGTGGAAATTGTTCCTTAGGGCAGGGAAAAGAAAAGACCTTTGTGGTTTCATGCAGGAAATATGTAATGTAGAAGAGAAATGTTCTAATTTTAGCAAGTGTGTTTTCTGTTGCACTTAACACCTCTTTTGGTGAGACATGAAGTCAGCTCAGGAGACACTTCTGTGGTGGGACAGTCATGTCCTGCCCTTGCTCTGGGAGGACGCTGCTGCCATGGATTGAGCTTCCCCTGACTTTTCCTCTAAGATTCCAGTCAACTTGAACTCCCCTGAGCAGGGTGAGATGGGCTTGGTCAGGCCACCGTGGTCTTCTCCTCCTCTGTACCAAAGCCATGGAGGGATCTGAGCTCCACAGCTTCACCCAGGATTTGATTTTTGGGGCATTAAATCCTTTCCTTGTGGTGCTGGAAGAAGTGCCAGCTGCTTCCCTACAGAAGGAGAGGGATAAAGGGGTGGTTTCCAGAAGCTGGATGGTGTTAAACCGCTTAGCTGACTTTCCAAGAGATGGATTTGCAGCCCGTGGCAGCTGGGTTTGTGCTCTCCCTGTGGATGGAGCAACGGTGGCTGACGTTCCTCCCCCTCCACTCCCATACTTGTTCCCATCACAGCTCCATTGAACCCCTTCTCCAAGGACTGGTGTTTTCCTGGTGAGCTCGGCCTGGAGCTGGGCAGGGTCAGTGCTTTCAGTGTTTGTGCACTTGGTCAGGACACGTGTCCCCCTGGGGAGGGTGTGGTTTGTGTTCCTGTCCCCAAGCCAAGCACACATCCCAGCGTGGCTGGTGAGCGGAGTCTGGTTTTAGGGGATTTCTTCCTTCTTGGGATAAGAAGCAGCACAAGGGGAGTGGCAGAAGCCCCCAGACCACCGCCTTCCCCAAACCTTCGCCACACCTGGCTTTTGAGGAGATGGGTTCTGAAAAGACTGCTGAGTTTGAAATGAAAGGTGTCACTGTTACAGCTGCCCTCTGTCCCAGAGGAGCCCCAGTGTCCCTGAAAAGTTTGTAGAGAGCTGAAGGAAAGGCAAAGAGAGACTGGTGTGGCACCAGCCGAGATGTGGCACAGGCTGTGCTGCAAAGAGCAGCAAAGGTTCCCAGAAACCTGCACAAGCACCTGGTGTCACCCCAGGGGGCTCTAAAGCTGGGGTGAAATAATGGCAAAAAGACCATTCCTCAGCTCTTTACCCCCTCTCTGGATGCCTTTTCTGTCCTTATCCTCATCATCAATTTAACCCAGACCTCTGAATCCACGGACTGCACCCTTGCCTGTCTCTTCTTTATTTGGAGTGGTGTCAGCACAGCCCTGGAGCTGGATCAAAACAATTCTCCTTTTTCAGGCTCTTGCACCTCAAATCCTCCACACTTAGGGGTTCAGGGGATTAAATCAAGGTGTGTAAATGGGTTCACCCTCTTGCCTGACCCTCTTTGGCTCTGCTGAAGGCTGTGAGCACTGGCCTTGCTGGTTGGGAGAGATGCTGCTTTGCTCTGAGGTGGGGCAGGTTGAATGTTGCTTCTGGTAATGCCTGGCTGGTCTCATTTAAAGAAGAAAAGAAGTAAATTATGACCCAGGTCCTCTAATTTTTCAAGGTTTTAGTCTCTTAGCTTTCTAACTGGGTAAGGCAAGTCCTGCTTTGTTAGAAAGCTCAAAAACACAATGCAAATCCAATTTTTTTTCCTATATCCAGTGGCTTTGCCAAACAAACTATTGCTTCCAGATGAATTGCTGCACATTTGGCTGTTGCTGTGCTTCTTATTGGGGAAGATGAGCTTCATTCATGGCCTCACACACTGATTTTAAACACAGAGCATCCTCTCTCCTGTCCCTGGAGGAAGATGCTGAATTGGGGGGAGGTTGCATTCCTTGTCCCCACAGCTCGGCAGGCACAGCCTGAGAGGCTTTTTCTCACTCTTTAACACCTGGTTTGGGTTTTTGGGGTTCAGCCTTTGCCGTCATGCTGGTTTGTAGGGACTGGCTGTGCCCCAGGGTGATGGAGCTGTTCTTGGGAGCGAGTAACCCCCAAAGCAGAGTGGGACCAAGGCCTGAGGGAATGTGCTGGCCAGTGTCACTGCAGACCTGCCCGTGTCACCTGTGAAAGGCTGTGGCTGTTGCAGGGAGGATCTGAAGGCTGGAAGATCCAACTATCACGTGCAAGGACAAAGCAGGAAGGACGATGTGTCCTGGGCAGCCTCCCTGGTGCGCTGGGACATGGGGAGTCCCAGCCTCTGGGGAGGTGGGAAACTCCATCCCTGGAGCCTTCGAGAGCTCGCCCGGCCGGTGTGAGGCTGTGGGCAGGTCTGAGCCGCTCTGAGGCTGAGGAGGGGACTCCAGAGGCCTCTCCTGGCTGAGGGGACGCGGGGCTCTCGTGGAGGAGGGTGGAGCGAACGTGGAAGTGGGGAGGGTGGGAGCAGGAGTGGATGTGCTGCTTGTTAGCGCCGCGAAGTCTCCAAAGGTCTGTTTGAATAACAAACCGGCATTTAATTAACATGTGTTCTGGATCCCGGGGAAACCCGGGAAATATTCCTGGCGGTTACGGCGGCTGCCGAGCACACAGTGCTGGGCTGGAGGCGAGCTCAGAGGAGCGGGTTAATTGTGCTGGGCTGGTGAGCTCTTGCTGTGAGGCGGGGTGGGAATCTGCACAAACCCGGACAGGTTTGTGGCCGTGGCTTGGGAGGAGTTCCTGGGTGTGCACCTCAGTTCCAGGTGTTTCCCAGGAATGGGCTCCTGGTGGGGAAGGAGCCCGGTCCCTGCTGCTGCTCCCTGCTCCACCTGACTCCTGGAAGTGCCCTTTGGAGCATTATTCATTAATTAATTGAAGCTGCCAACATCCTCCTCCACGTGCTCTGGGGTGGGCTGCTCTGCAGCGGAGCCGGAGTATTTATCGGGGTGGGCTTGTGGTGAGCGAGCGTCAGCTCCTGCTGCCCTTCCCGGGGCTGCTCCCAGCTTTTGTGGCTGTTTGTGCTGCTCCTTGTTCCCACGTGTCCTGCCAGGCTCAGCTGTGCAGGGGAAGCTGCCCGTGCCCTTCAGTGCCTGCGGGGCTGGGGCGGCTGCAGAGAGCTGGGGGATGTCAAAAAATCATTTGCTTTAAAATCAAAATCATCTGCATCCAAAAAATCCTTTGGGTTGTGGATGAATGCTGAAGTTCACGGTCCCCGGTCCAGTTTAGGCCGGGGCTGTTCCTGTTTCTGCCTGAGTGACCTGCCCAGCCCAGCCCTGAACCTCAGCTGCTGCAGTTCAAAGGGAGATGTGGAGATGCCCCAGCCCTGCCCAGAGCTTTCCCGCTCCTGAACTGTGCGAGCAGCCAGTCATCACCAAAATAAACACAGATGTGAGGCAGGAGCGTGAAAAGGAGAAATGGATAATGTCACAGTCCAGAAGTTAATCCCATTTAAAATTTGGTTTTTGTATGTGAATACCTTTCTCGGAGGTTCTCTCCAAAAGCCAAGTTTCTCGGTGTGTGCCAGAAATCATTCCTCAGATGGATTCTCTGCTTGGTGATTCGCTGCAGTGGAGGCTTTGCATCTTAACAATAAATAAAAAACCCCCTTCTGAAATGCAAGTTATTTTATCCTAATCCGCTGCTGTCAAGTAAACACAGACAAAGGTTCCTTTGTTTTGAAATGGCCACTGAGAGAATTTGTTCTGCAAACAAAGATGTAGATAAAAAAGGGAACAGAGAAGTCTATAAATTTTGAATGGGGGAGATGCTTTGGGAAGGGCTCTAGACTCTAGAGATTGAGTTTTCCGTGCCCTCTTCTCTCCTCTTACTTAGAATTTGATATGTTTGGTGATCCTTTTTTTTCCCCAAGCATCTTTCTTGCTGTTGTTTTACTGCAAGAGTCAGGGGGCAGGAGGCTGATGCTGAAAAAGCACCAAATTCTGTAATCACGGTGCTGGGAGGGATTTGGCAGTGGTCCCTCAGCCCCCAGGCTGGATTTGGTGGGATGTACATCCCGCTGGTGGAGCTTGCTGCTGCAGGGGATTAGCGGGGGAAAATAGGTTATTAAGTGTTAAAACACGATTAGATGTGGCTGGAATATTGCCTGCAACTGCTGTAGCTGGTTCAAAGAATCAAAAGCCTTTGGATTCCTCTTGCTGCTGATTCCTGCAGGGTTGGGTTTGAGGTGCTGGAGGAATTTGCTGCAAACCCAGGGGATGTGTAGGACAGGTCCTGATATCCCGAAACGGCTGGGGCTGAGCTCTGCCCTCCTGCTGGTTCTTGCAAGAGGGGTCTGATTTGATTTCAGCTGACCTTGCTGGGACTTTGGTAGAAAAGTTTGGAGTGATTCACAGGTATCTCTGTGCTTGGGGTCACTGCTGCAGCGGCAGTTCTGGTGCTGAGGTCCTTGAATGCTGCTGCCCTTGGGAAGTGGGGGTTTGCTGAGCGGCTGGAGCTGTGTGTTTGCTGTTCCCATAACTCTCTTCTCAACCGGTTCTCGAGTGTTTCCTGCTGCTCAGCTGGAGAGCTCAGCACCTGCCTTTTCCCACCCCAGAACGAGCTCCCAGCAGCATCTCCAGCTGGTTTCCTGTGGCTGACCCACAATCGGGCTCCTGTGTTGTGTTTCCTCCACCGCTTTGGGAGCAGGATCGGTGGGAAATGGGATGAAGGAAGGACGAGGGTGGGGGAGAGCTGATTTTAAAGCACAAGCTGGAAAACAGAAGCAAGCAGGGGTGAAGCTCAGCCTCTGCAAGGCTTTTGCATCTTGTCCTGGGTTGCTGAGATGTGTTCTGGGGTCTGATCTCCTCCGGGTTGCAGGATATGGACCCTGGTGGGGTGATAAGCAGCTTGTGGGCTAGAACAGAGGTTTTCCCAGTCCTACACCACCGGAACATTGCAGCTGGGCAATGGTAACTCGACCTGGAATCTGTCTGGAGGTGGGCAGTGCGCCAGTGCCTGCAGGGACTTCCTGTGGTCTGTGGCACAGCAGAATTGCAGGTCACCAGAGAACAGCTTCTGCTGCAAAAACCTCTGCGATTTGGTAATGTACGTTCATTTTGGAGGGAATAAAAATAAATGTGGAAAACTTATGGAGAAAGTCTTCTGAGGAAGCTTCCCCTTGGCTTGGGGTGTTTTGTCCCATATGCAGACCATGGGGGAAGCTGAGCACTGGGGCTTCCTTGTGGTGTCAGGATGGTGCTGGTTTGCCACGCTGGGCTACGGGACCCTCAGGAGAGATCCAGAGCCAACAGCCAAGGCGTGTGGTGCTGGAGATGGTGTTTAACATCCCCTGGCAGGAATCCTGCCCTGTTCTCCTCAAACCCCCTCAGTACTCCAGCTCCTGGAGTGCTCTGCCTCTCCTGCCGCTGTCGCTTGCTCCAGTTCCTGGAGTCTCACCTGTTTAAAGCCATTTCTTCCATCAGTGAACACGGAAGAGGAGAGAGGGAGATGTTCAGGGCTGTGCAGCACAGCTGTGAGCTTTGGTATTTGTGGGTTCTGTTTCTCTCCAGAGCAGGGATGTTGTGGAGGGGTGGGAATTGTGCTGCAGGTGAAAATGCTGAAGGTTGCCGGGGTTTTGTAGGGCATCTTCACCATTTCGGAGCCACAGCACCGTGAAGCAACGGGATCTCGTGTTATTTCAATGCCTGGGATTGCTCCCTGAGGAGCAGAGCAGAGAGGCCAAATAGAAATGTGAGAACCTACACGATCTCCTTGGAGGGGTCCTTTGCTCCTGCTCCTGGCTCTGCTGCTTTTCCTTCTGTTCCAGCAGCGTCCCAGCTGGGTTAGCATGGCCAGGTAACATCACCATTTGTTCTCACAGAGGATGCAGAAAGGTCAAGCTCGGATTTGCTAACGATGAGAGTGAGCTTGGGTAGCTCTGTCATCCCCCCTCGCAGTCAGCTGTGCTGGGAGGGGAGGAGGAGGAGGAGGTCTGTGTCCATGATCCTGACCCACTGTGCACTCTCTCGTTGTGAGGGCGGACAGCAGAGGAGGGCACAGCTCGGTTCAGCCCTGTCCTGGCTGCACTGAGATGCTGCTCAGCCCAAGGGAGCTTTAAAGTAAAACACAGATGTGTTCACCCTCCCTCTCTCTCGGGAAAGGTAATTTCAGGACCCATTTGCAAACTTGGGTCGCTGCCACTTGTGACAGGTCCCAGTCTGCTTCTGGGCAGAGCACACAGTTCTTCTGACAGGAGCTTGGGTTGGGGAGAATACCCAGAAGTTGCTTTGTGGCTCTGGGAATCCCTTTCCTTACCTGCTCTGGCTGGAGAGAGCACCCGGGAGCAAGGGCTCGGGCTGCTGCCTCCTTGAGACACAGCACACAGCCATGTGGTTCCAGGGATGCTCGTGTTCCCTTTGCTTTCAAGAAGTCACGTGAGTTATAAATTTATCTTGCTGCCTTTAACGCTCAGCGGAGGCGGCAGGAGAACCAGTTGTGAAGACTCGTGTGAGCAAGTGACAGTGATGGGGGACACGGGCAGGGGAGGGAGGGAGCCGGGTGGGCTCTGCTTGGCAAACTTGCTGCTAATTATTCCCAGTTTCTTCCTGAGTGAGTTACAACCCTCTCCCGGGCTGCTGGTGTCATGTTTTGATGTTGTCTGCTGAGCAGCCCTGGGTAACTGCAGCGCTTGTAAGCAGCTTGTCGGGATCAGCGGATGCTGGAGCGTGTCTCGCCGGCAGGGCCCGGGATGCTGCTCCAGGAGGAGGGATGAGACTCTTCTCAGGCTCTGAATCCACAGTTTGCTTATGTAAAACTCCCTCGAAAGACGAGAGGTTCCCCTCTCCCGTCCCCTGTTCCCGCACTGCCTGTGGGGTTGTTACCCAGGCTGTTTTCCCAGGTGTGGGTCCGTGTGTGGCGTCAGCCCCTCAGCACCAGCTGGGACCTGCAGATCCTGCACGTCCCCAGGGCTTCATCTTCCTGCTGCTGCATCCAGAGTGGGATTAGACTCTCCTGGAGCCTGTGGGTGCCAGCCAAGGGGAAGCTGTGTGGAGGAGCGTGCTGGCCAGCTCTTCAGTGCTTGGGGCTCCCTTCCAGCCTCTCTGCATCCATCCCTTCCAAAGCCACTCCATGGATCCTCGGAGGCTGGAGCAGCCAGCTGATGCCATAAGAAGTTGTCTGGTTGGTGCCAAGTGGAGCTGGCTGGCGCTGGGAGCATCTCCTTGGTGAGGAGCTTTGCTGGGAGCTGGTGGGGTTTAGATTTTTCCTGGAGCAGTGGGGTTGGCTCTCGGGCTCACCTGGAAAGCTGAGGTCCAGCAGCTCCCGCTGTTCTCTTCCTTCCTTGTGCAAGCATTGGTGGGCTGAGGGGAGGCAATGGAGACACCAAAGCCAGGAAGAGCCCAGATGCAGGGTGAGGGCTTTCTGCCCCAACCATTGCCTTTTGCCAGCTGCTGCTGGATCCTCAGCTGCCCCAAGGGCTCTTTGAAGCAGGTGACACAACACCCACGAGTGCCATCGGCTCCGCCGTGCTGGGGTTGCACCTCCATGGCCAACACAAGGGCGTCCTTAATCTGCATTTTTTTGGGAGCAGACCATTGTTCTGCCTGAGTGGAGAAAGTGAGGGGTGATTAAAAGCGTGTGGCCTCTCCTGTTTCTGCTGGTGTCCCCACTTCAGCCCCAAGCTCTGCATCCATCGTTACGTGCACTGTGCTCCCATCCTCAACCCGCTCGTGGAGAGGGAGTTTAAAGTGGAAGTGTAAAACTTTACTGCCCTCATTAAATTGGTGTTGCAGGCAAGGACATGAGAGCTGTTGAAATAAGGAAAATAAAGGCATTGCTGGGGTTCCACATGATGCCGAGGGGTCCTGCCCACTTCTGCGGGGATGTGCTGGGGGAGCCAAACGCAGATTGGTGCTTTTCAGGGCACAGGGGGGTAAAAAGAACTGTCAGGGCTGCTGTTGTAGTGGTTAAGGCTTAATTCACCCTGGGAAAACGTCTCTTCCTGAAGAAGGGCCTGCTTGATGCAATTGCTGCTCAGAACTGAATGCCTGCAGGCTTAAAGAGAAGAAAAATATCATGCCACCAAACTTATTGGGAAATGGAAGTGTGAATTCGCACATCTTGACCTGGGGCAGCAGCGGTGAGGACCTCGGAGTGGGGATGTGTGCTGGCCCCTTCCCTGCTGCCCCTGTGGTGGAGGAGGCAGGAGCAGCATCCTGCTGCCCTGGCACTCTGTTATCTCCATAAGCAGGGCCACCCAGGGAATGATTAAATCAATTAATTGATTTTCTATAGCTCATAAGGAAGTCAAATGGCATTTCCATCAACTCGTGATGAGCCAACACCCCACCATGGCCAGGAGGAATGTTAATGGCTCTTTATGCTTTTATTACCCCTTTTCACTCCTAAATCAAAATTCATCCTGAGCCTGGGAGGCAGTAGGTACTTCAGAAAATAAAACTAGCACAGTGGGAACCATAGCAGCCTCTGTAAAAGCTGGGTTTTCCCACTGATTTATTTGTTTCTCTGGCTTAAACGAGAGAGCAGGGCTGGGTTCAGCTCGAGCAGAGATTAGCTGAGGCTCATCCTGCAGCTCTGCCAGTGCCCCCCCAGCTCTGGGGTCCTGCTTTGGGCTCCGCTGCTGCCAGCAGGATCCAGCCCCTGGGCTCGCTGGAGATTGATGGGTTTGGAGGAAAGGGATGATTTATGTGCCCCTGGAAGCAGAGTGGCAGGCTGCCCAGCACTGCTTGGCCAGTCTTTTTGGCTGAAAGAGAAAAGGGTGATCATTTTAGAAATGTTAAATGAGTGACTTCTGCTGTTTCTGAAGCTGAACCTTCTGGGGCAGCTCTAAGTGTGGCTGCGGGCTCGAGCGCTGGATGTGCAGAGCTGGAGGAGTGACGGTGGTGCTGAGCCTCCTGGAACCTTCCACGGGCTGGTTTTGGGCTGCACAAATGCTGGGTGCAATCCTTCCTCTCCTGCAATCCACGGGGTGCTGGCTCCTGATAGCGCGGTTTTCCCTGGATGAGCAACGGGGACCATTAGGAGAAGAACCAGCTGAGTTAAACGCTGGTGCCCTTGGAGAGGCGCCTCTTGTGAACACAAATGAAGGTTGGTCCCTGGCTCGTGGGTCTGTGGAGTCACTCTGGGGCTGTCCCTGTCCTGTGGGACCTGTGTGTGCTGCTTCTCACCTGGAACTGGGGGTCTCAGCTGCCCCCAGTACCGACAGCATCCACCCCAGCGTGGGGTCCAGCCACACCCCAGGAGCTCTGGTGTCCTCTGGGCTTTGCTGCCCTTGATCCATCCCTGTGCTGGAGCCCTTGTGTTTTAGGAAGCAATTTAAAATCGATGTTAATCTTGTAATTTGGAAGCCTCTCCTGCAGTGTGAGGTGTTTGAAGCGCTGCAGAACAGCTTAAAATGCAATTTAAAATACTGCTGGCTGGCAATAGAGAAGCAAGTAAAAATTCCCTGCTGCTGCTTTTTTAAAAGAAAAAGTGAAAGGGGGATGAGAAGAAGGAAGAAAGATGGGTTAAAAATGTATATTAAAATAAATAAAGGCTGAACTGCAGCTTGTGTTGGGGTTGTGTGTATTCATCTCTTCTTCCCCAGCTTCCCAACTCCCCCAGCCCATCTCCAGGGGTTGTGGGGGAGAGGAGATGATCCCGCTTGTTTTACCTGCAGTGAGGGCTCGTGGCAGGACTCGTGGGACTGTCCCCATATCCCAGAGGGGACATCAGCTCTCTGGTGTGTGTCTGGCGGGGTAAGAAGTAATAAAAGTTGGGGGGAAGAGCCCTGTGCTCTCCCTTGCAGCAGTGAAACGCTCCTGCGTGGGAGTGTGCGTGTTCGTATTGTTCATTTTCCTGCCTTTTCTTATTTGTATGGAAATAGGGAGCGGACGTGTTTGGGTGGAGCTGCAGGCTGTTCCTACAGGGTTTCCTTCGGGATGGGAGGGACAGGGGATGCTGGTTGGGTGGAAAAGCATCAGGACCCTCTTCCCCAGGCTCAGCTCGGGGTCCTGCAGCTGAAGGAGGAGGAACGAGACCCCAGAGCCAGCGGGGCTGGGGCGGGGACAGGACAGGGACACCTCGGGGTGCTTTCCGGCGACCAGGCTCCTCCTGGAAACCTCCTGGGGCATCACGGCAGCAGGAGAACCTGCGAGGGAAGCAGAGATGCAGCTCCTCGCTCCTGAGGCCTTTGGCAATGGATCCCAAGGATGCAACTTTGCCGTGACAGTCTGGGAGCGAGATGGGCAGAGCAATGCCTGGCCGGAGGGGTGGCGTGAGGCCTCCAGGAGAGATTTCTGGGGCTGAACGGGGTTATTTCCCACCCGCTGGTGCTGCTTTGGGCACCATGGCGCAGCCGGGTCCGGCTCTCAGCGGGGCACTCCCGCAGCACATCGCTCCCCCCGCTGCCACCGACCCCGGCACCGCTGCTGGGGGGCTGGGAGAGCAGGGGGGTCTCCTGAGCCCAGGGCGAGGTTGCAATTGCCGCGATCACACGGCTGCACCTGGCTCAGGTCCTGCCTGGCCGGGCTGTGGCGGTGTTGGAAGCAGCCCTGCAGGGCGCAGAGGGTCCTGCCGGGCTCTGGCTGCCCACGGATGCGGAGGGAGCGAGGGAAAACACCCCCGAGGCTGCGCATTTCCACAGCGGCGCGCCAGGGGATGGCTGAATCCGGGAGGAGGTGATAGCAGGCAGGTGGGACATAATCTACTTCACCAGCCAGTGACTTAGGGCTGCTTAATTTGGCTGATGAGCAGGGAGCCGCTTCGCTGCCGGCGCTGCCGGGGCTCGGCAGCAGATCGATGGTGCAGCTGGAGCTCTGCTGAAGCGCCCACTTCACCAGCAGCCCCTGAGCTGCTTCACGGACACCTCCAGCCGTGTGTGGCTCCCTGCGTGGCTCCTGGTGCTCTCTTCCACTGGGCCACTGGCTGAGCAGGTCCGTATTTTCTCTGTGTAACTTCAGTTGATGAATGAGTAGCGGTTTAATGGCAGATGTGGGTGGATTTGCTGGCAGCAAGAACTGGCTGGGAGCCCATGCTGGGGAATGGGTGCCCTCAAGGGGTGCAGCCACCCCGTGGGACCTTGTCCATCCCTGGAGCAGCTTCCCCAAAGGGATGGAGGCAGGAGGTGGCCATTGCTGCCAGCCTGAGCCTGGCCTTGGGCTTTCTTGTTTGCAGTTAGCGCTGGGTCTCTGGGCTGTGATTGCAATGGATTATGTGTCAGAGTTAGTCCTTGGCTAGTTGGCTCTTTGGTCTTTTAATCTGCTTGAATCAAAATCGATAGTGAAAGTAAATAGAGGAACATCAGAGGGGCAGACAATCGAAGGGCTGGGGCTTTGCTCCCTGGGAAAATTCCTCTTGGGAGGATGGGATGCCCAGGACAGCCGTGGGTACCACCCCCGAGGAGCTGGGCAGTGAGGTCTGGGTCTGCCTGAACCCCGTTGGAGATCCTCCAGTTTCCTCTGCAATAAATCTTCCAAGACTGTGCTGCCCTTTAGAGGGGTTTAAGTAGCCTGGAGTTGTCCTTTAAAGGAGAAAACCAGAGCAAATGATGCTCTAGATTGAAATTAATTCAGCTGGTATTTTCAGTGGACATAAGTAATATCTCACTATCTCTGAGCAAATCCCCTGCCCGTACTGGAGCTGTTGTGGGATGGCCAGGCAGGGCTGTGGCATGTCTGAGAAGGGAGGGAACCAACAGCCAACCAGCCAGGTTATGGATATTGGGAGTACAGCGTGGGATTGCATTTTAAATGCCAGGGAGATGCTTTGGTGCTCACATGGGTCTGTGGAGATGTGGGCTGAGGCTGTGCCTTGGTCTCCCCACAGTGATGGGCAAGGGAGGCTTTTGCTGCCCTTGAAACAACTTGGGATTGGGTGGAAATGTGTTTTTTTCCCCCCATCTTCTCAGCATGAGCTGTTGCTGAGCAGTGTGAGACTCCCCGAGCAGGATGGGGCTGAGTGACCCAGGGACAGGGAGCTGCCATCGGGGAGGTTTGAGTCACTCCAAGTGGCTAAAGGGATGTTGGGGTTTAAGCCCAGATGGAAATAAAGCACCATGAAGCCACTCTGTCAACCCTCCTCCCCCATCCCTGTGGAATGGGGAGGAGAATGGGAGTAAAACTTGTATATTGAGGTAAGAAAAGTTTATTAACTGAGAATAAAGTAAAATACAATCATAATGGTAAATAATAATGATAACAAAAAGGAAACAGGCAAGTGATGTACAGTGCAATTGTTCACCAGCCACTGACCAATGCCAGAACCCCCCTTCCTCCTTCTTCCCCCACTTGATATCCTGACCTAGGATCCTGTATATATATCCTGTCGTAGGGTCTGCAATATCCCTTTGGTCAGTGTGGGTTCCCTGTCCTGGCTGTGCCACCTCCCAAGCCCCCCCAGCTTCCTCACCAGCCTGGCAGAGTGAAAAGCAGCAGAGGCCTTGGCTCTGTGTGAGCCCCGCTCAGCAATAACAAAAACATCTCTGTAAAACCAACCCTCCGAAACACAGCCCCACACCAGCCACTGGGAAGAAAATGAACTCTACCCCAGCTGAAACCAGCACAAGGGGACGTGCCCCAAAGTGATATTTTTATTTTCCTGAGGGGTTTAACTCCTTTTGAAAACCTCAGCCCAGGCATCCCAGAGCCTGTGTGACAGGGTGACATCCTCCACACTCCATCTGTGCTTGGGAAGTGCTGGGTGGAGAGGGCTCCCAACATGAGCAGTGGTGGAGGATGCTCAGGATCCCAAAACATGGAAAACACAAGGAAACTCCTTCCTGTCTGCTCCTTTCCCCGTGGCACAACCTGGGCTTTGCCAGCACCACTTCACATCATCCCCACTGGTCCCCGCCCGGCAGGGTGTCCCCTGCACTGGAGATGCTCCTTTCTCAGCTGCTCTCCCCTCCTGCGTGGTCAGAGAATCGTAGAAACACAGAATATCCTGAACTGGGAGGGATCCACGAGGATCACTGAGTTCCACTGAACTTCACCCTCGAATTTAGGTTGGCACATGCAGCAACACTCCCCTGAGTGCTCATCCTGGCTCCCGCTCCTGGAGGTTCCAGTGGCAGGCACTGGCAGGGGGTGACGCCTGCTCACGGCTGCTTTCACTCCACGGAGGTGTTTTAAAGACAAGTGCATCATTAATGAATTCCCTTGGGTTTCAACCCATCCAAATTCGAGCATATTGGCTGTTGACTATTCCACTGGTTTCCCTGAGAAGCTATTCCTTCTTCCACAAGACATCACCCTTAGGGGATGCTTTCCTTTTTTCCCCTGATTTCATCCAATTACTTAGCTGTGTGCTCTTCAGAAGCCCCATAAATAATTCTCCTCCCTCTGCTGTGTTTACCAGCATGTCTCATGAAATCCGGTAAGATATGATTGATTGCAATCATTATTTCCTAGTGCTGTTATGAAAACCTCTGTCAGTTCAGTGATTGCCTGGAAAGCCTGGCTGCCACTCAGGAAAGCTGTCAAAACCCTGTCATACTTTAACAAACTCCAATTAATCTGTCGATCGGGTTTACTTGTGTTTGCTGTCCCATCATTGCTGATTATCAGAGGAAATTAGAATATTTTTCCTTTGTAATTAGCAGCTTGGTGGCTTTGTTTTTTTAAAGAAAGTGGTTTTCAGCACTGTTTTATTTTTCAGGACCGTTTTACTGGGGTTTTGTGCTGTTGAGGTGGGTTTGGGTTTATCCTGGCTGCCTGCAGTGTTGTAGGTAAAGTCTCCTTGGGGATCTTCATCGCTGGTTTCAGGGAGAAGCCTGAGGTCCTGGCCAGGATCTCCTCCATCCTCTGGATCCCCGTGCCTGGCTCAGGCAGCTGAGCAGCCCTGGGTGGGCGTCTGAGTCTCCATTTCAGGTTAACAAATTAATCCTGGCTCTTGCATTTTTAGAAGAGTCGCTTCAGCACTTTTCCTCCTTTCTTTTGGTTTTAATGAGACACACTTTCCAAGAGATGTAATAATCATTGCCAAAAATGTCAGGTCGTTGTTAGCTTCCTTAAGCTGCTGGAAAAACAACAACAACAACAAAGACCAGGAACAGAAAGAGAGAGGTGTTGATGCGGAAGAGCTTCGACTTCATCTCCAAGTGCCAGGGGAGGGCTGGGGGAGATGTGTCCTGCCACGGCTCTGCCTTCTGGCAGGGTGCCCCAAAAGATAACGCAGGGAAAGCTGGGATTTTTTTTTTTATTACTATTTTTACTCAGTATTTGGAATTTTTTTTAAAATTTCTTTATTGGAGAAGGAATATCTTGGCCCACTGTTGACAGCAAAGCTCAGAGCTTTGCTGTTGGAAAGCATCCTGGAACGGCTCGAAACCAGCTGGGAACTGGATGGGGGCAGTGCCAGGAGGGGAGATCTCAGGGAAATTCAGGGAAGCTGGGGGGAATGCCAGGGGGCCAGGCTGGTGGTGGGGTGCAGAGCTGGAGCTTGTGGCTCCACTTGCTGCTGGCTTCTCTGGCATCCAGAGGGAAATGGATTTGTGCCCTGGAGGGAATATCCTCACCCCTCATTAGTGGTTTGGGAGCAGAGCTGTCTTGTCCGCTGTGCTCCTGTGGTGAGGACTCTGAGCAGGCATCCGTGCCTGGACTGCCAGGGAATCTCCATCTCCATCGCCTGCCCAGGCACGATCCTTGCGTCTTCCCAGCAAACCGTCACAACCTGGCCCCCCAAGCAAGCTGGGATCCAAATCCCCAGGCCAGGATGGGCTCCACCCGTGGGAATCTGGTGGTTGTGGTCTCAGCCTTTGTGGCCAGCTGTAGGGGTTGGGTCGGGTCCTTTTCCTGACCTCCAGCCTCGCCCCCTGTGGCACAGGAGCATCTGAGAGGGATCGGTAATCTCTGTCTCACTCAAAAACTGAGTTCAGGGTCTAAGCTCTGCCCTGCTGCCCATGCTGGGATGTCAGAGCAGGAGCACATTCTGAGTAGAAATCCCCGTTTGGGGGGTGGTCAGTCCTGGGATGGACAGAGGGTGCTGGGGGCTGCAGCACATGAACTCAGCCCAGCTGTGGGAGGGACGTCACTGGAGTGGGCTCCGTCTGTGGACAAATAACTAAAGTGGATTTTCTGATTCAAGCCCATCTCAGAGCTGTTCTATTTCCCTTGGCTGGGCCTTTTCCTGATTTGCTCAGCTGTGTTTGGGGCAGCTGTTGGCAAAATGTAGCTCTAGGGTTCAAGATTCCACTTTTTTACCCCCATAGCATCTTTTAATTGCAGGCTCATTAGTGCTGCTGCTCTTCAGTGGGACAGGCCATGACTTTTATATCACCCAGGGGACAAGGTGACCTTCCTGGTGGGATGGGCACAGGTGGCTCCTGCATTCCCAAACCCACCCAGGGAGACCTGAGGCTGCACAGGACCTTGCGCACCCACTGATTCGAGCAGAAGTCACTGACTTCTTGCCATGGCACTGAGGGAATGTTTGGGGAAGAGCCCGGTTTCAATCTCCATGAATGGTGGTTTGTCCTTTTCTTTTGAGGAATTGCTTTTGCTCTCAATGTTTCTTCTGTTTCGTTAGATAGCGTCAGGAAAAATAATGTGCTGCTGATAATCTCAGCCAAGCGTGGAAGGCAGCCCTTGGCGAGGACTGGCTGGCCCGGTGTCAGCTTCTTGGAGGGGTTAAGGGTTGGCTCCTAACCCTGTGCTCATGTGCTCCGACAGAGCCCAGCGATCCGATGTTATCCCAGCGCCCGCCGGGGTGAGAACCTGCCAGAGGAGTGTGAGGGGCTGCAGCCTTCAGCTCAGCTGCAGTGCCAGGGCAGCCTTCCCTGGGAAGCAGCCTTCCCGACCCCCAGGAGCTGTGGCTGAATAGGGGGGGAATTCCTGAGGGTGCTGCCTTGAGTGGCTCCCTAGAAGCAGAGACTAGACAGGAGTGAGGGAATAAAGGTAGGGATTTATCTGAAAGGCCTTCAAAGGTGCACCCTGGGGAGCCAGAGGCTACATCCCAAATGGACCCCAAGATGGATGATGAGTCACGAGTTCTTCCCACCTTTATAGGTTTGGCCCATTTGCGT
The DNA here is from genome assembly GCA_013399875.1 of Gymnorhina tibicen. Taxonomy (NCBI): domain Eukaryota; kingdom Metazoa; phylum Chordata; class Aves; order Passeriformes; family Artamidae; genus Gymnorhina; species Gymnorhina tibicen. The sequence continues at coordinate 333,588 of VXAZ01000469.1, read as the reverse complement.
ATCAGCATAAATTTGCCGATTAAAACTTTAGCTAATGATGTAATTTCAATTTCCCCACCTCTCTAAGGGCCCTAGTTTACACCTTTTGGGCTTATCTGAGTGTCCTTGAATAGCAAGCTCGGAGAGGCTTTTGTTATTTCTATCTGGCTTAAGAGAGCAGCAGCTCACAGGCTACAGGAAACTTCAGAGTTACACACTAGGCAATATAGGATTTGAAAAGTATGAAAGTTAAAACCTAAAGCATCAGGGGAGCGCGGATGGAGCCGGGGCTGCAGCTCGGCAGCAGCAGGAGCTGTCACGGTGCCCCTGATCCCACCACGGCCATACCCCGCCCTCACCTGAACACCCAAACCACCCAGACCCCACACTGAGGCCTCTGTGCTGTTCCACGTGCTCAGTCAGCTCCTGTGGTGGGGAGAAGCCCGTGCCAGGGCTGTCCCTGGCACACAATGCCATTGGGATGCCCTGATCCATCCCACTGCCCTGGCTGGGCTGGCTGCAGGGGGCTGTGGCAAGGTAAGGGATCCCAACCTCGCTCTGGCTTTGCAAGACTGGTTGTGCATCTGTTTGGAGGTGCATGAGGTGTCCCTAAGTCCTGATAGCCACCTGATAGCCACCTGACAGCCACCCAGGGTGTCCGGCAGCCGCTCGCCTTCCCAGCGCCGCCGCCCGGCCCCTGCTGCTCCCTAAATTAAATATGTGCTGCCTCTTGGAAAGCACATGTGAGTGGAACGGCAGAGATAAGCTAAATGGGAGAGGTTCAGGGGATTATGCACTGATTAAGTTATAAGCAACGTGAAATGAGCCGAGCTGAGATGAAACAGGAGCTTTGTTTTCTGTTCCCTGGCTCCGGGCTCAGGCTGCCTGTCGCTAGCTGGCAAATCAAGCTGGGAGCCAGGAGCTCCTGGATCCCCCTGTGCTTTCCATGTGGCAGCAGGTCAGTGCCGTGCAAACCCACAGGAAACAGTGTTAAATAGGGCTGGGAGCTGGGGGCCTTCCCTGCTGGGGGGGTTTTCTGAGATGCAGTACTTGAGACAGAGCTATTTCCAGTGCTGGGCCACCCACCCCATTGCAGATTTGGGCAGAAAATAAATTCTTCTCTGTAACAGGAAAATCCGGTGCTGCTGGGAGGATGTGTTGGGGGAGGACCACCTCTTTGCTCAGTTTCCCGTGTTTTTCCTTAAGCATCCCCTGCAGGCTGCTGGCAAAGGCAGGATGCTGGGCTAGGTGGGCCCTGGAGAGTGAAAAATAGAAGTGCCAAATGAAAGGCGGTTTGGTTGGTGCTTGGGAATAAAGTCAGCTTTCCATAAGCCCTTGGGACAGGCTGGATCAGGTGGATAAGTCAGGAGAGGCAGGGGAGGAGGCTGGATCCAGGGCTGAGGTAACCTCTGGCCATCCCAAGCTGGAGGAGCCCAGCTGGATTTGGGCACAGGCAGGGATTTACCCTGCTTGGGCAGGACGATGGCAGAGCCAGGGAGGGGATGTGGGGCCAGCAGGGCACTGAGATGGTCCATACCCCACTGAGCCCAGCCGTGGGGCTGGGGAGCCCAGGACCACGGGCAGCTCCGGGGCCGGAGCCGTGGGCAGGGGGTTCCATGGGTGGGGTGTGCCAGTGCCAGCCGTGGCCGTGTCTCACCCGCTCTCTGTGCTGCAGTGATGGGCGCGCTGGAGTCCCGAGGGGTGCTGCGCAGGATGAGCGACATGCTGGAGATGCTGATGAAGAGGATGGACATCCTGGCCAGGCTGGAGAACAGCACTGACTTCCACAAAGGGGATGAAGCACGATTCCCTCTGGACAGGTCAGTCCGACCCCGTGGAGCAGCGCTGGGCGTGGGGGCTTGGCAGGAGCAGAACACCCCGAGGCGCTGAGCTGCTCTGTGGGGGGTGGCAGGGCCCAGTGGGATGTGGGGCTTGGGGAGATCTTTTTTAGTCTCATTTGCCATTTTTGGAACCTTTTCTTTTGGGCTTTCTGAACTGACTGAGGATTAGTGGTCACAGCCCCACGCTTGTCAGAGTTCAAGAAACGTTTGCGCTGCACTCTCAGGCACACTGTGTGATTCTTGGGGCTCTCCTATGCAGGGCCAGGAGCTGGACTCAATGATCCTTATGGGTCCCTTCCAATTCAGGATATTCCATGATTCCATGAATTCCTGAAGCAGCTGTCCCAGCTGTGAGTGTGGCTGTGTGGGAGTGCCTGCACCGCTGTGCTGTGGTGCAGCTGGAGGTGGGACTTGCCGAGGGCTGGAGCAGCACCTGGTGTGTGGGATGTGCTCCCTGAGCTCAGGACAGGCTTTGTGCCTGTGCTCCTCAGGTAGCTGTGGAGCTGGCGGTTGTTTGGAATCCAGGGCTGATGTGCTCAGCCTTGGAGTTGAGCAAGGCTTAAAATGTGCAGAAGGGCTTAAAATGATGCCCTGGCTCCCCGTGATGCACATCTCAGCTGGCAGCGTGAGAGATGCCATCAGACCTTCCTGTGGTGACACTGATTCACTAAAGAGACATTGCCCTGTGCTCTGGGAGCCTTTAAACATTCATTGGTACTAATTTGAGTGTCAGGCCAAGACCTGCACTAATGGTAACCGGTGGTGGGGAAGCAGAGATGAGAAACCAAAGGGGCAGCACTAGGGACAAATTTGGCAATGTGGAAAAGATGCCAGCATGGATTTTGCTCAGGTGGAGCCTCGGGTGACACATGAGAGGTGGATGGCAGGGATGTGACATGCAGGGGTCACCCCTGCCCTGTGCTGTGCTGACAGCACAGGAGCTGTGCTGCATCCTGCTGGCTCCCACACAGCATTCCCACCTCCACCTCCTGCCATCGCTGTGCTTTTCCCTGTTCCCATCAGCATTTCCACCCCTCTCCCTCGCTTTCCTCGCGAGCCGCTTTTGTGCCTATGATGGAAAACAGAGTAAGCGAGCCTGTAATTAAAGGCTGAGCTCTGCCACAGTACCTGCACACCTGAGTTAGAGCTGCACAGGCAGCCGTGGAATGCGTGGTCCTGCCTTTTATGTAGCATCATTTGCAGCACTGAGAAAATATAATTTGCCTCAGCAATGGCGGGCGCTGGGGATTTTGTCGTTCCGAGGCTGGCTGGTACCCAAGCAAATGAGATCACCAATAATCCCAGAGAAGAGTGGACAGGACTATTACAGCCGGCCACTGGAAGGTGCTTGGTCACATTTAATGATTTTCTTGGCCAGTCTTGTGTTAAAAGAACCAGTAATTTCAGGTGATGGCTGCTTCTCTACACCAGCAGCCAAGAGATAAACGTAAAAGCGTTTCTGTGGGCTGGCAGCAATGGCTGCAGATGGGGATTTGGTGTTTCAGATCTGCTGTGGGAGTGATGACTCCGGGGCCATCTCTTGGAGAGACCAGAGAGGATGGGAGCTGATGGACCCGCATCAAAACAGCCTCGGGTTTTGTGTGTGTGCTCAGAAGGGCCTGAGCAGTTGAGATTACAGATGTCTTAATGTTCAGGAACAGAAAGTCAGGGGCAACTAGTTTATCACCTTTTGCTCCTCATAAATCACCCCTAAAGGAAAATCAATTCTCTTCACTTGATTCTGCATCCAAACTCCTCTCCTTGCTCTCCTTGCTCTCACCTGGCCTCTGAAAATCCCGTTCTGGTTGTGGGGCAGAGCATCTCCAGGTGAAGCAGCCACCACAGGGGAACTTCTTGTGGGTGGGATTTTGCTGTGACAGTCCCTAACGAAGCACTGGCAGCACTTGCCAACACTTGGGAATCATTCCCTGAGCGCTCCCTTCCTTCCCTGCAGCCCTGGCTCTGGCTGAGGTCTGTGGCCAGAGGGGATGGACCCAGCTGCTCTGGGCCTCGGCAGGTTTGAGTGGCTCCAAATGTGCTCCCTCATCCAGGGTGCCCTTTCTTGGCTTGTCCCAGCCCCTGCCACCCTCTGAGGGTGCATGAGGCAGCTGGAAGGGTACAGACCCACCCTGCTCTGAGCAGAGCCTGGCTCTGTGCTGATCCCACAGCTCTGGGTGCTCTTTGGAGCTGAGCAGAACATCCCAGGGGGAATCCGAAAGCAGCTGGGCTGAGACCCTGTGGAGTGGGGGTGCTGAGGTCCCTGTCCCTTTGAGGGTAACTGGCTGCGGTCCTGGAGACCCCTATGTTGAGGTGGGATTGGGCACCCCCAACTGCACCAGGACCCAGCAATGCCTCCTGGACCCGGATCAGCCCCACAGAGACACCCGGGTGCTGTTCCTCGTTAGGATCCTGGGATTCCACCAGGGGCTTGTCTCCTTCCCTCCCTGTCTCTGTCTCTTTGATCACCAGTGACTGACTTGAGGCTGTCAGGGAAAGATAATACAATTAAAGGGTGCTAATTTCAAAGGGATTTTAGTCTTCAAAGAGTCCCTGCTTGGCACGGCTGCTGCCTTCGTCTCCTTCCCGCTCAGCGCAGCCACCAGCGTGGGCACTGCGGTTCCAGTTGCCCAAAAGTGGATTAATTCTTGTTTTTACAAAGTGCTCTCCTGCTTAAGGCTGGATCTCAATGGAATCAGCAAGGCTGGGTTTTGCAGAGCTCCAGCTGAGAGGAAGGAGGTGAAGGCTTTGCTGGGCTTTACAGGATAACCTGTGAGCACTGTACTGCTCGAGCAGAGGGTTGGGGTGGCTTTACCCCTTGGAAAGTGCAAGGAGAAGTCTGAATATACAGGGGGGAATTAATGGCCTGCCTTGGAAAGCCTCCCGGCTTTCCAAGCTGAACCTTGCTCCAAAATCTTTCTTGCTCCACAGGGGCTGTCTGATTGAATATTCCACAGGTGCCTCCATTTGTCGCCCAGCAGCCCCTTGCAATACTTTAGATGAAACTCTTGGAAAACCCAAATGTCCCAACTCCAGTTTCCTTCCCCTTAGAAGGGCTGCCCAAAGGTTTTGTGGGACGTCACGCCGGGATAAGGGTGCAAACTGTACCTGTGAGCCCCAGGTGTTGCTGGATCCCTTCTCCAGCCCTGCCTGGGCTCCCTGCTGCCCGCACCCCGCCCCTGCGGGGAAGGGAAGGATGGATTCCCTAACGAGGGCGAGCAGCCTGCCAGTCAGCTGCAGCAAAATCAATACTGCTGTTAATTGAATGCAACCCTCGTAAATCATCAGAGGGGAAGGAAATTAGGAGTACTTATGGAAGCCTCCTGGAGAGCTGTTTACTGGGCAAGGGAAATACTAGTTTGCAGGGGAAGTGTTGGTCTCTCGCTGGGAGGTGCTTGGGAGGGTGGGAGGGAGAGAGGGGAGGAGGGGGTCTGAAGTGGCTGACCCAAGCTGGCATCGTAACCCAGCAGTGTTGGGGTTTGGAGAATCCCTTTTCCAGGAGCTGGGCTGCCCCTGCCCGCCCCATCCCACGGGGACACGGCAGAGGGGACGGCTGGGGTCTGCAGCGCTGGCATCCCTGGTCATCCCTCTCCCCCACACGGTGGTTAGCCTGCTAAGGGTGTTATTTGCTAACGACTGATTAATCTTCAAGCTTAATTACTGCCAAGGCTCAGTTAATTTCCACACACTTTAAGTATTTGTTCTTGTAATCATTACATGACTCCATATTCCCCCAGTAATTAAAAGTCTCGCAATATGACACTAAATGGATGATGTTCCTGCATCCTGCCAGCCTGGCTCTATTAATTTCTGAATTGTTGCTGCTGGTGAGCTGGCTGTAGTGAAATCCCTGCCAGATGCTGCGGTGCCCCGCTCCCCAGGTGAGCCCGGAGCAGGCTTGGACCCCTCTGTGCGTTGCCTCCCCATCTCCTCGGCCGACTGAGGGGCTCAGTGGGGGCTGCAGCAAGGGGAGGGGGTGCTGCAGGGTGTGAGAGCTGTTCAGGGCAGCCCAGGGAAGGTAAGACCCGTCCTGTGACCCAGCCTGGCTTTGCTGGGCGTTGGTTCCGCTGAGCTGAGCCCTGCTGCAGGAGCAAGGGTGCATCAGGAGACGGGAGCCTTCCTCCCCAGCACTCGCCTTCCTCACAGGTCCCACAGCCCGTTCCATCCTGGCAGAGGTGATGAGTTGTTTCTTGCCAGCTCCTGAGGATATCTCCAGCCTGGCCCTGGATGATTTCAGCGTTACTTGGAAGGGATGGGCGCAGCACAGGGGCTCACTGCGGGTTTGGGGTCCCCATCAGGGTCAGGAGAGGACATAAACGGGGCATTTCATGCCTGGGCATCTGAGATAAATTGCTTGTCTCTCTAAGGCAGAGCAGGGAGGTGGCTGTGTGCTGCTAGCAGGTGAGCAGGGGTCCATCCATGTATCCTACCTTTCCAGAGGGGCTGTGGCCTCATGGAAGAGCCCCACAGCCAAACGGTGCTGGGCACCACCAGCGCGGTGATAGGGCAGGTGCCAAGGTATGCCCAGGTCCCTCACACCCTCCCCTCCTGCTCCCAGGCTTGTGCCTCCCCCAGCACCTCCCGCTCAATTTGCTGAACCCAGGCCTGCGATAGGCTTTGCTTTCTGTTGATTTTGTTTAGTTTAATTTATTTTTCATTTATTTTACTTGTTTAATTTCTTATTTTGTTTCTTTAATTTTTTACTTTATTTTTATTTCCATGCCAAAGCATCGACACCCTGGGAACTGCTTTATCACAGGGCTGCCAAATGAGGCTTCTTGGTGAATGAGCAAAGTGCAGTCACCTATGCTTTTGTGCCGTGGTTGGTTTTGCCTTGGGTGGCTGTACTGGGGCAGTGCTGGGGCACTGGTGATGTGGGGCTGCTTTTACCCAGCCTGTGTGTCTGCTTCACCCCACAAGAACAATCAGAGCCTGTTAACCTCCATCAGATCCCCTGATTTTGGAGCAGAATGGGAGCAAACAGAGGGATGGGCTCTGGGGCTTCCCAGCTTGGGGGGCATGGACACGATGGAGAGGGGTGTCTGGGGAGGGTGCAGTGCTGGCAGTGGAAACACAGGCTGCCAAAATACCCCTGCTAAGATCAAACAGAGCGTGACCACCAAACACACAGCTGGCAGAGGATATGTGTGGCCGAGGACTGTGTCTTGCCCAGGGGATCCTCTGCCCCAAGGATTATGATCAAAACTGGTAGTTTTGGTCTCACTTTTAGGCAGGTCCCTCTCAGTCAAGACTGTGAGGCTGGCAATGCCTTCCCAGCTTACTGAAGGTGATTTTCCAGAGCCTGCATCAGGCTACTCAAGCCTGTAGATAAATAGATCTGATTTATGCCCCAACAGAGTGGTGATCCCATAACCCACCTTTGCATGATCCTTCATGTTCCCATGGATAAACCCACAGCTGCCCAGGCATGTGGCTCAGCCCAGTTCTGCTCTGAGGGTCAGGAGGAAAATGAAGGTTTGTGGCTTCGTGTTCTGCTCGGGGAGGATCTCAAGGCACTTTATAGCACTGATAAAATATTTTAATTAATGGTGTTGGTTACACTTTCCTGCCTGTGCTGGTGAGCTACAGGGTTTGGTTGGAAAGCTGGTTTTCATCATTTTTTTCATGAAGTTTATTGCCAGCTCACTGAAATGCCAGTGTCCTCCCCCAGGGTGTGCAGCCGTGGGCTCTGGGTTAGCTCGGGGTCTCTTAGAAAAGGATTTGTGTGTGAGAAATATCACCCACAATCAACTGAAATGAAAACAAATGGAAGTACTTTAGGGAGTTAAATGCTCCTGTATTTATTATGTGATTTATTATGTAACTTGGTGTTGGAGCAGTTCGATCAGGGCTCTGCCCGTGCATCATCTGGTATTTGCTTCAAATGAGTTTCCAAGGAATGCTCCCATCCCAAATCGTGTTCTCTGGGATGTTTTCCCGGGGTGAATTCCCAGTGAGCACAAACATGGCCAGAGTGAACTCAGGTCTTTACGCAGGTGTTTGTGGAGGGGAGACCGAGCTGTTTGTCTCAGCCCGAGGTGGAAAACACTGGGATATACAGAGACCCCAGAAATTACACTGGGAGCAAACGCTATCCTCTGAAATTTTAAAAAATATCTTTATTTAAATATAATTTTTCATCCAGTTGACTGGCAGGAGCTGCCTGTGAAGAATAACCCCATTTCTCAGTGGTATGGGCCTTCTCACACGTGCAAGGCCAGGTGCCACATCCCTGTCCTTGTTTGACGTCAGGAAAGGCACCGAGGACCTGAGTGACCCGGCAGAGCCCTCGCTAGGGGGGAGCAAAGCTGTGAGCCCTGTGCCTCAGCCCCTGCACTTTTTCCCCTCCAAGGTTACTCTGAATTTCCACCAAGCTGATCATAACCAGAGCTTCAGGCTTTTGCTCTGCTCCCTGGGGGTCTGAGCCTTTCCCAAGTGGGGCAGGACATGGAACCCTCCCTGCAGTTCCCATCACAGCACCTGCCCTCCCACCACACGGGCCAGCAGCTCAGTCCAAGGCAAGGCTGCTCTTCCAGGCTCGGGGAACAGCACTGGAGCAATGAGGATTAAATCTGGGATTACAAGGCAAATAAATACAAACTGCACAGCTGAGCCTCCTGGGCCTGCCCCGGCCACTCCGCCTCTCCTGTGTTGGGCTCATCGGTGTCAGGGGACTGTGACACTAATTTTAGGCAGAGCATCAGCCACCCAGTAACCCCCCTGTGTCTGTGTCCTGCCCTCTCCCACGTGGGCAGCCCTGGCTCTTGGATTTTCAGGTACAAGCAGCTCAGAGAGGATGTGGAGATACACACAAGGGCATGGATCTCCCAGAAATGTTTTACCTCCAGCACTGATGAGTTATACTCACGTTCTCTTACGTTAGTGGAGCAGAGCTTTTAATTTCTCCATCTTCTTGGACATTTAAATGACTTTATTTAGTTATCCAGCACTTGGATGAGGGCTTTTCCCCACATCCCTGCGACCCCTCAGCTTTCCAGCCACCGAGTTGGTGACTTCACAGAGTTGGGTGACTCTGAGCGCTTTGCATCGGAGGGGGCTGGGGATGAAGGGACAGACAATGGATGGGAAGAGCAGCCTGAGCCCTCAGGGTGACCTGCTGGAGATACCCTTGGGACTCATTTCTCCTGGATACATCCCAACTATTTTAATGGGCAGCACATCTCAAGCTGCAGCAGGAACCAGGAGGACAGGAAAAATCCTTTTCCCTCAGCCTGTGGGATTTCATCTCCCTGTCCTGGAGACTGAGGCTGTTGTGGGGCTGGATGTGATTTGTGTCCCCAGAGCAGGGAAGCAGCACCAGCCCTGGGCACCCTCCCTGCTGCTTTCTGCTCTACTTTGGGTTTTTGGGCAAAAACTTTAAAAATACTTAAAGAGGCAATTGGCAGCACAGACACTGGAGTGAGCGAGTGGAAATCCTTTGGTAAACTGCTCTGTGCAAATGCTGAATTTGTTGAGGTATTATCTTCAGAACATCTGCTTTTCTCCATCTGTATCGGTCTTCCCAAAGCTATGGCTTTCCCCAGTTAATAGCAAGAAATATCAGATGAACAAGCAAATATGTTTAGGGCTTGTATTATGAAGACAACACACAAAGAGAAAGAGATTCATCTTTTCATAATGCCACTTTTATAAAAGGCAATAAAAATACAGTGGCTTGTAAAGGGATAAACGGGCTGAATCTGAGCTGGTGCCGCCGAGTTGGGGACAAGAGCAAAGTGAAGGGAACCAAATTAATGCATAAAAAAGTGACGGAAAACCCACCCTCCGGCTGTATTCTATGGCAAATGATCTGTCAGTGGGGAAAGATACATCTTAATAGCAGTTTTTGAAAGGAGATGAATACTGTATACAGAGCATTATAAGGCACAGTGTGATCTGAATCTTAATCAACGCGGGGAAATATAAATCTGAAAATAATAAAGACGAAATCAATATTGATGGTTAGGAGTAAAAGTACTGTATTTGCTGTAGTAAACGGTTTTAAGGTCCCAGGGAAAAAATTGTTCTAGAAAAGCCGTGGTAATTTAGTGTAGCTTCAATAGCTGGCACCGCGCCAGCACATTTTGGTGGCATTTAGCGTGTCGCTATGGAAAAATTTAAAAAGCAAGAAGGGAAAAGGCTAAAAGCTGCTGCCTGGGCAGTGGTGGTGCTGGAAGAAAGGAGATTTTTTTCTCGCTGGGCTGGCAGGGGCTGTGTTGGCATCCTGGCTTGGATACAAGCACCTGGTGCGATATTCCGGCTCTGCTGAGCTGTCACTGAGCAGAATAAACCACTTACCTTGTCCTTGCTGGTGTCTCCAGTCGCTGAGAACAAGGCATCGAACTCCTGCGAGGCACAGAGAACCTTTTCCTGTCGGAGGTATTCCTTTAAATGCCTTATTTTCTTGTCCGCTGCCCGGGTGACAAATCTCTGTGTTGATGTAACCTGCTTATCGCCTCCTTAATGCCTCACACGAAATTTTGCTGTGCCAGTGATGGCCCTGTCACCCAGCAGATACAAACACTGGGACCCGTCAGTGCTCCCAACTGGGAGCGTGGCTCTTCCCCTCAGGCATCAAACCCCTCGCTCAAAGCCACGAGGGTTAGGAGGCAGCTCCTTTGGCATCCAAGGGCGAGGAGCATGGGAGATCTGAGCCTCGTTTCGTGTTTTGAAGGGACTTTTCTACCTTTCTCCGGCTTCTTTCATGCTTCAAGGGTCGTGGTGGACATTTTTAGTGTCACTTTCCAGTAATCCTCTGTGTTTTGGGGAAAGCCTCGTGATGCTCGTGGCTTGTTTGGAGGACTGGAGTGTGATGCTCAGAAATACATTTTGCATCTGAGGGCTTTGAGGTGAAATCTCTTTGTTTGGGGAGCAGTGGTAGCTTCACAAGAGCTGGCTCCATCACCCATCACTGTGGCTGCCTGGCAGGACTCGGGCCGAGCTGGAAGAAAGCCATTTATTTAGGATAACGATCCTGACTTTTGTTTGAGCATTTTTGTGGCTGCGCAGTGCTCAGCCCTGGCTGAGCTGAGATCTGGAGGTCGTCAGTGAGAAGGTGGGGCCTGAGGCTGCTGTTGATTTTTGAGGTTCACCTGGTTTTCTGGGTGTTTGGGAGCAAGTGAGGATTGGGATAGCTTCTGGGAAGAGGCAGAAGCCGGACTGTGGGGTGATCTAAGGGCTCTGAAGGGTGAGAGCAGTGGCTCTGGTCATCCTCTCTCCTTGCCATGAGTGATGGAGAAACCTGGGGAGCATCTTCAGCAAGCCCACATCCTTTTTGCTGTTGGAAACAGGAGTTTGGGCTCCCTGGCTCTAAATTCACTGCATCCATGTGATGTTTCCTCCTAAATTGCCCCAGGCATTTACTGAGTGCCTCTGCATCACCTGTAGGGTCTGACGGCTGCTTGCTGGTGGAAAAAGGGTTGCAGAAATGGGGGTTGTGAGCTTTCAGAGCAGGACAATTTTATCGCCTCAGAGCCATGCTGACAAGCAGAGCTTATCTCAGGTTATTTTTGTGCCCCTATTTTCCCAGGGCCTCACGAGCAGCCTCCCTGCTGCAGCGGTTACAGCAGGATACCTGGGGTTTATTCTCTGCAAAGGTTGGAAGTGACTCGGGGGCAATGGTGTCCTCTGCATTTAATTATTATTTCTTAAAAGCCCAAGATCAGGGCCTCCCTGTGGAGATATGCAGTCTGAATATTGATAGTCGTAAACCATGCCAGAAGGAAAAATGTGGGCTGCTCGCTGCTGGCAAATGGACTTTAAATCAACAACCGAAGCAGTGTCGGTTCATAAAACCAGGATTTTTTTAGCCTTGAGGACGGAGGTGCTTTAAATCCCAGCCTTCAGGTTCACTGATCTGCTGGAGAACAAACATAAAACTTCACCACGAAGGACCTGACATCAGCACATATTTTTGGTGCCACGAGTACTGAAGGTAGCCCTTTTGGTTTTGCTCACTGCGTGTGACATTCCCTTGTATTACAACGACCTCAGCGGCAGCGGGAGGGAAAACTTACGACCCGAACGCTGCAGAAGGGGAAATTATTTACTGGGGTAACTCGTCGAGACGTGGTGGCTGTTTGTGGTGGAAGTGGCAGGAGAGGTGTTGGAGGGGGAGGGCTCGCTCCTTGCCAGGCCTGGCAGGGCACCACTGCTGATGGATGGAGCTCTCTTTGCTCTTTCCAGGTTACATCAGGTTGTAATTGACACCCAGCCTCTTTACAGAGCTGTTTTCCTGTTTACACAACGTGTTCCTGGGGTGGGTTTAATGGGGCTGTTCACCCAGGACAGCATTGATGCCGGGTTTGGTTCCATGGAAGCGGGTTTGGTTCCATGGTTTGGTTCCAAACCAGCGGGTTTGGTTCCATGGAAGCACACGCAGCTGTCCGAGCGGGTGGGATCTGACCTCGAGCCTTGGTGGGAAGGTGCCTGTGGGCTTTGCTGGGGCTGCAATCCCCAGCTCAGCCCCAGCTCCCTGTCCCCGCACAGCCCTGGCTGCTGCTCCTTGCTGGGGTCCTGGGAATCCACTGAGCTGAATCTCAGAATCACCGAGGTTGGAAAACACCTCTGATATCATCGAGTCCAACCGTTCACCCAGCACTGCCAAGCCCATCACTAAACCGCGTCCCTAAGAACCACATCTGCATGTTTTTGGGACGCTTCCAGGGATGGTGATTCCACCGCTTCCCTGGGCGGGCTGTTCCAATGCCTGGCCTTACTTTCAGTGAAGAAATTTTTCCTCATACCCCGTCTAAACCTCCCCAGGTGCAACTTGAGGCTGTTTTGTCTTGTCCTTTTGTTTACTACCGGTGAGAATGGCCTGATCCCCACCTTTGGTGGATGGGCTGGCTCAGGACATCCACATGTCCTGTGTGTTTTTCTTCACTCAGCTCCAAGCCCACAAGCTTCCCCATCCCTCCCCAGTTTTACCTTCTTTTTCCTCTATTTTTATTCTTTTTCTCTTTTTTTTTCCCTTCAGCACAGCTTCCTACGTGCACTGCAAGGCCAATAACCACAGCAGAGGATTTTCAAACACAGCACATCTGAAATAAGAAAAAACCATTTTTTTTTGCCAGTCTATTTAATATTTCCCTGCATAAAATGCACAAGTGGATCTGTGTTTATCAGCACACTGCAAAAAATGGCAGAAGACGTATAAATACTGATTTAAATAGGTTTTCAATCAAACTCCTGGAAGGCAGTGACTTCTTTGCCTGTTAAATGCTGCACCAGGAGCTCCCGTATTTCATCCTGGAGCTAAGTTCAACACACTGGCAGCTTTCAAGGGCGTGGATTTTGCTCTGAGCACCTCTGAGTGTCACCACTGGGAGACATCAAGTTCTCAGGGTTAATTTGGTTTCTTTCCCAGGTTCCAGCCAGCAGCTGGGTTGATGGAGAGGATCCAGGCCATAGCTCAGAACGTGTCGGACATTGCAATAAAAGTGGATCAGATTCTCCGGAACAGCCTCCTGAATGGGAAAGGTGAGGGTCCCTGGGGGTACCCACGCCCCAAACCCCCTGTGGGTGTTGCTGTGGCCATGGGAAGATCCAACCATGAAAAGATTTGGTTAAAAATGCTGGGAATGGGTGCTGGTCTGAGCTGCCTTCCTTGGGAAACTCGTGCCTGCCAGGGGGACGAGTGGTGGCAAATCCGAATGGCTGTCAGGAATGAATGCCAGGGAATTAAATGCAAAATTGAAGGTGAGGAGCAGTGCCAGCACAAGCACCCAAGGCAGAAAAACTTGGTGGTTTGGATCCAGATTCACAGGGGCTGGGATTCAACACCAGCAGAGACATTCCCATCCCACTGTGGCACTGCTGGGAGGGCAGCTGAGCTCTCCAGATGTTTCTCCACGTGGCTGCGTGGTCCTTGGGGTTTAGGCAGAAGATCCTTCCATTGCCTCTTGCACCTCACGCTTTTCAGTTATGGGCAAAGGAGGCTTTAGAGGACGGGTGGTGGCTTTCACTGACCCAGCCACGGAGGGAGAAAAGATCCTGTTGCCTTTTTAGCCACTCTATGGCTTATTCTGGAACTCACCCTGGGGGCTGAGTCTTCTTCCAGCAGTTCAGCAGGACAGTTTTTATTGCAAGCTTACAGCATAAAGGCTGTCAGGTACTTCCCTAGATCCTGCAGCCAGCTGACAGGAGTGGGGATAGGTGGGACTTGGGGTCTGGACCAGGCACAGGGCACAGGGAAGTGCTGGAAATGGACCTGATGAGATTTAGGGAAGGGGAACGTTCCTGGCATTGAAGCAGGGGGGTTTCCTCTGTTTCCCTGATTTGGGAAGGATGCTGAAGATGCTTCACATCTTGATGTCCTGCTCCATCCAGTGGGATGGGGCTGTCTGCCAGCCCAGCTGTGGTGCCGATGAACATGCTTGGGGGCTGCCAGTCCCATCCCATCCCATCCCATCCCATCCCATCCCATCCCATCCCATCCCATCCCATCCCATCCCATCCCATCCCATCCCATCCCATCCCATCCCATCCCATCCCATCCCATCCCATCCCATCCCATCCCAATTTCTAGCTGCTCCACTGTCATGCCCCAGCTCTGCCCATGCCCAAATTGTCTCTCTGCAGCGATGGAAGGCAGGAGGGATCAGTGTGAGGTGCCCAGGGACCCCAAGTACCCCGACTGCGCTGGGAAGGTGGAGGTGAGTTGGGGTTCCCTGGCTGGGAGAGGGTCTCCACCTGGGATGGAAGCTGCTGGGAAGGGGTGGGCCCAAAGCTGTGACCCTGGGGGTTAAACAGGGAAGGGCAATGGGGTCAGGGGATGTTTTCCAGAATAAAATGTTTGTTAATATTGGAAAGGTGCAGCCCCTTGAAGGAGGAGGAGCAGAGCCAAAGGTGTGGAAACACAAGAGAGGTGTCCAGCCTTCTCTGGCAGCCTGTGCTACAGGAATGAGACTGTTTTCCCCCAAAAATACCCTCCCCCAGTGTACCTTTAGCTGGACTGGTACAAAGCACTGAAGCCACAGGCTGCAGCCGAATCAGCTGTGAATCACTTCATACCTTGAAGTGGCTGCCTGAAAACAGAGGCTAGACAAGATTAAGAGAATAGAAGCAGGTATTTATTTGAAGGGCCTTCAGAGGGACACCCTGGGCAGTCAAGAGGCTACACTCCAGATGGACCCTGTGTCACAGGTTCTTCACACTTTTATAAGTTTGGGCCATTTGCATATCAGGGTTAATTCTCCAATTATAATTTCAGGCAGTGATGTAATTACCCCAAGTTTTATCCTCCTGCCAAAGGCTTTAGTTTCCATATTTTGGGGCCTGGGGCAAGAAGGTGTCCTTGAGTCCAGGCCCAGAGAGGGTTTGTTACGCCTAACTAGCATGACAGAACAGTAGCTAACAGGCTGTATGAAGTTTCAGAGTTACACACAGGATTTGAAAAATATAAAAGTTAAAACCTAAGGCATCGGTGAGACCAGCTCTGCCTGCGGCCCTCCCTGCCTGCAGTTTAATGCCAGAAGCACAGTGAGGAGGAAGCTCTGTCACATCATCTCTGAATAGCTGGAGCATTCCCTGGTGCCTGGGGAATAAGCCCAGCACTGCCCAGAGCAGCACCTCGTTCAGGTGGCCAGGACCTCCATCTCAAATCGGATGTCCTGCCTGACCCAACCTGCTCTTTGCACCGGAGTGCAGCCTGGCACTTGGCCCAGAGCGTGATGGCTTTGTCAGAGAGCATATTTACATCAACTAATTAAAAGCATCGCCCTTTTCCCTCCTCTTCCCAACCTGCTTCAAGCTCAGGCTTCTGCAGGGCCGAGTCTCCCACAAAAGATGTTGAAGGGTGTAAGACAATTATATAGGGGGGCTGGATTTTTCACATCCACGGGTGTTAGCTACCCTTTCCTTCCACGATTTGAGTAAATTCAGGATGTAATGCAATTGTGGAAGGCTGTAATCCCATCTCCCCTCCTGGTGATTGCTGTGCTTTACAGATTGGGCACAGCAACCCGTCCCTGAGCAGATTTGTTTTTGTAGTTGAATTAGGAAAAGGCTGGCGAGAGCCGTAGTGGGGGATGATAAATCGCTGCTCTGGTCCCTGCTTATTCTCCTCCGTGTGAAATCATCCCTGGGGACTGCTGGCAGATCTGTCTCCCTGCCCTGCTGCTCCAGGGGCGATGAGATCAGCAGCTCCCCAGCAAAGCCAGCCAGAAGAAATCCCTGTGGTGCAGAGTTTCCTGGGGATTAATGGCTGTGCCCCCGGGGAAGGCTGGAACCTGTGCTAGAAACCCAGGGAGCCCTCAGCAAACCCTCCTGGCTCTTCCTCTGCCCCGCATCCCCTGGAGGCACCGGGTGAACATCAGCCCCGTGGCACTGGGGCTGGGTTTGCAGCCCTTTCTCCACCCTCTGCACTTCACTTTTATCCCCCAGACACAGAAAGGGAGTGGAGGACAGAGGTTTTCCACAGCAGGGGCAGCTGGCAGGGCTGCCACCTCTCCTCCACGAGCCCCACGTTGTTTCTTTGCCCCTTGCAGTGGATGAGGGCCCGCTGGACCTCTGACCCCTGCTACGCGTTTTTCGGCGTGGACGGCACCGAGTGCTCCTTCCTCATCTACCTCAGCGAGGTCGAGTGGTTCTGCCCGCCCCTGCCCTGGCGGAACCGGACGGCGGCTGTGCCCTCGCCGCCACCGCTGCAGGCGCAGGTGAGGTGGGCCCAGCCTGGTTCCTGCCGGGCCGCGGGCCTGGGGGAGGCACGGGCCTCGAGGCTGCTGGAAATAAACATCCAGGGTTGGCAGGGCCGGGATGCCTCCCGTGGGTTTCCACAGAGCCACGGGGTGATGGTTGGGGCCGGAAGGGATCTTTATGGGCAGGGACACCTCCCAGTAGAACAGGTTGTTCCCAGGCCTGCCCAACGTGGCCTTGAGTGTTTCAAGGGATGGAGCATCCACCGCCTCTCTCTGCAACTTGTGCCAGTGTTTTGTCACCCTCACCATGAAAAGTTTCTTCTTTATATCTAGTCTGGATCAACTTTCTTTTTGTTTAAAGTGTCACTCCTTGTCCTAAAGCAACAGCCCTGCTAAAAAGTCTGTCCCTGTGCTTTTATAAGCCCCTATAAATATTGAAAGGCTGCAAGAAGATCTCTCTGGAGCCTTCTCTTGTCCTCAACACCCCCAGCTCCCTCAGCCTGTCTCCACAGCAGAGATGCTTCATCCCTCTGATCATTTTTGTGGCCTCCTCTGGACCCACTCCATCATGTCCGTGCCTTTCCTCTCCCGAGGAATCTGGGTTCTCATGAGGTGCTCTGGGTGCAGTGGGGCCTCTGGGATATGGGGCATGAAGTGGAGGAGCAGTGACAGCTCCGGGGGAGCGGGAAAGACTCAGAGCACCTCTGCTGGGCCGGACAAACCTCCCCCAAGCCACGGGGCAGCCTGGGGGCTCCTTTGGCACCCGCTTTCCCTACAATCACCGTGCACAGCGTGCTCCTTCCCTAGGCAGCTTTTCGGAGGGACCTGGCTCGCCTGCTGGAGCTCATCGGCACGGGCAAGGAGTCCCTGAGCTTCATGAAGAAGAGGATCCGGCACCTGGCCCAGCAGTGGCTGCGGGCGGCGCGGCGCCTCGAGCAGAAGCTGGCGGGGCGGCAGAGGGACCAGAAACACGTACGGCGGGGTTCTCGGGGAACACGCGGGGGAGATGAGCCCCTGGGGACACGGGGAGTGGGGACAGCTGGGATGGGAGCGAGCTGGGAGGAAAATTCATTTATGGAAGCACGTGGGTCTGCAGGGTCGGTCTGTTGTCCGTGGACATGAATCCACAGGCATTTGGGATGTGGCAGGACTGGTGTTGCTGAACAATGGGGTGGATTTTGGAGACGGGTCCTGGTGGGTGGAGATGGTGTCTAGCTGCCACTGGAGTCTGACAGGTCTCCTCTGAGGATAAGCTGAGGTTCCTGGCCCTCCTGTTGGTGTTTTTGTGGTGCCTTTTCCTTTGGCTCCCGTGTGCTGGGAAGTCCAGCTCCAGTCCGTGGTTCAGACTGGGATGGACATGGAGAACACGAGCCCGGGACACAGAGTGGCAGTCAAAGGCAGCTGCCAAGCTCTGACCACTGGCTCTGTGCTAATTGGACATAGATCATTTGTCTGCACACCTGACTGAGCTCCCTGAGTAATTACAGCCTGCAAAGGAGCTGGAGGGACTTAGGGACCATAAGTCATTCTGGGCTGGAAAGCCCAAACTGTCCCTTTCCCCAGTGCTGACCCCTCTCCTCATCTCTGCAGATCTTGATCCATATCGGCTTCCTGACGGAGGAGTCGGGGGACGTTTTCAGCCCGCGGGTGCTGAAGGGAGGCCCCCTGGGTGAGATGGTGCAGTGGGCTGACATCCTGGCTGCCCTCTTCGTGCTGGGACACAGCCTGAGGGTCACGGTCTCCCTGAAGGAGCTGCAGAGGTGGGTTCTGGGTTGCATCGAGGTCTTGGGTGGAAGAACGAGGTCTGAAAAGGCTGGGGGTGGCTCTTTGCCCACCTGCTTCTCAGACAGTGCTGGTGCTGTACTGTACCACCAGCATCACAGCTTGGAGAGATCCCATCCCTTCTACACCCCAGGGCAGTGGGAAGGGCTGGGGTAAAGTAATGCTTTGCATGGGGCTGATGTGGACACGCGCCCTGCGGCCCCAGTGCTGGATCTGAGCAGAACAGTCCCCTGCTGCCAGCACACAGCGTCACCTGTCCCCTGTCACCTGCCTGGAGCTGGCCACGGGGAAGCTCCCTTTCCCACCCCATTCCCCAGGGATGATCTCTGCTGCACTGGTGGCCACGTGGCTGCAGGATGCAGGTGCCCTGCAGGTCACTGCCTCTTCCCACCGTGCATGGCTGCACTCAGCCCATGGGGCTTTGCTGGTGTTCTTTGAGCAGAAACTGTGCTCTCCTTCCTTCCTTCCTTCCTTCCTTCCTTCCTTCCCTCCCTCCCTCCCTCGGCAGACAGCTGGGGGGCTGCCAAGTGGAACCTGCATCCTTGCAGGGAGTGGTGGCCCCCACGTTGTCCCTCCTCAGGAGATGCTGGGGGGGGATTTGGGGACCTGTGGGGGGATTTGCTGCTGCTGGAGGCACTTCCCACAGACGGATGGGCTCTTTCTGCCGTGGGATATGGGGCAACACAGGGTGAGAGTCTCCAAGAGAGACCAGTACTAGATGGAAAGAATAAGAGGGAGAAGCTAACAGTGCGCCCTGTTCCTCTCTGCCGATGCAGTTCTGTTATTACTGGGCTGACACTGCTGCCTTCTGTCACCTCCTAAGGTTTGCTCGCCTCCTGTGAGACATCCCGAGTGGAGGGCAAGTACCGGGGAAATTTCAAATTAGATGGGTTATATATCAAGAAGATCCTGAAGCTGCCTCGGGGACCGGGCAGGCTTTGGGAGATGCTAAGCCAGCATCAGCCACATAATGAGCCATGCTGAAGAGGGAGTGAAAAAAAACAACAATCCTGTAGAAAAACAACAAAAAACCTCCAACCCAGCCCCTGCAGCATTCAGAATTAATGAACGGAATTAGCTCCTAACTAATTAACTCCAAAAAATAATCCCGGTCCTAATGCAAGAGGCAGCAGCTCCTCAAAGAGGTGGGAATGATGTGCTAAATAATACCCGTGTACTGAAGGATGAAAGGAGTTAATAGCTGGCAGGGCTGTGTTGTTGTTTTGTGGTTCTTGTTTTTGTTTTTCGATGACGAACCTCGTGGTGGTTGTTCAGGGAGGGGAAGGAGCTGGCGGATTCTCAGGGGGTGGTTTTGCAGCACCCGTTTCCCTCTGTGAGTGACTGTGGCAAGAGCTGCCCTGCTGCCTGTAGTGTTCCCCCTTTCCCAGAAGCCTGGGAGCTTCCACCTCACTTGCAGTGATGAGAGCTCCTCTTCTGACGTGGGTTTGGATGTGTCCCTTGGGACGCCTGGGAACGGCAGCTCCGTCCCTTCCCCTGCGTAGCTGAGATGGGAAGTGAGCGAGCCGGGCTGGGGCTGCACATCTTGCAGCTCTGTGTCCCAGAAACTGTCCCCACCTCCCCGAGCACGTGTCCTCTGCCTGGCTTTGGTGATGTTTTAAATGCTGGACGCCCACAGCGAGTGCTCACTTTCATACTGATGGGTTGGGGCGAGCAGAGGCGGGATCTGGGGCTGGAGCCACGTCCCCTCTGTCCCTTTGGGGCCCAAGCCCAGCGCCCAGAGGGTCACCACTGGCACCCTCCTGCAGCCCGTCAAGAGATGGGTTAATGTGGGTGCCACGAGGGGGGAGAGGTTCTGCCCCAGGGGAGGGCTGGGTGGTGCCAGCAGTCCTGGTCCCTGCCCACAGATCTCTCAGCAGCGTCCCAGGGTCTAAGGAGTGCTGGGAAAAGCTTTCACCTCACCAGGAGCGAGTTGGAGGCTTAGCAGAACATGCGTAATTAGTCCCGAGTTGTGCTAGTAGCTAATCTTGGGCTCTTCCTTAAAGCCTGGAGGGGGTTTTACCTGTAGCCTCAGTTTTGGGCAGGGGTTCAGAGAGCCAGGGATGCACAGGGGTCTGGAGCTGGGCTGCAGGGATGCAGCAAAGCTAAATCTGTGTCACTGGGGAAGGGGCAGCCCAGGCACTCCGATTCCTTATCCCTCCTGCCCCCTGCGCCCTCCTGAAGCAGCAAAGCTCTGTCCCTCTCTAGACTGGGCCTGAATTTGTCCTCTCCCATCCTGCGTGTCTCTTGCTGACCTTGCAGCTGGGCAGGCACCAGTGTTGGGGTGGGTTTGGGGATATTTTGCTCCATCAGTGTGAAACGTTGAATCCATCCTCGTGCGCTTTTCTTTGGCAGCCCCTGCTCCTTTCATGACTGGGAGCTGTGGCTGCTCCCGCCCAGCAAGGCCTTCACTGGAGCCCATAAATTATTCAGCACAGATTAACCTCTCTCCTGGTTTGTTTTTTTTTGTCTCTTCAAATTTCTGAGCTGATTTTTCTGCGCGCATTGATCATTGGCAAGGGATCACTGGAAGATTTGCCTGCATACACTTCAGCCAGTGGTTATGTGAGAGCTGTTCATGATTAGCATCTGTATTGATTGCAATGCAGCAGTGCCTGGACGTGGTCTGGATTGGGTCTGGAACGCTGAGGATCAGGAAAATGAAGGAGGAGAAGTAAGGCCCTGGTCAAAAAAGCTGGTGATGGAGGGCTGGGGGTGACAACAGGCTGGGAGTGTTACCGTGTGTGCTGGGCACCTCTCCCTGCCCAGCAGTGAGGGGCAGGGGTGTCAAAGGGGTCTTCCTGTGGTTTAGGGACTCATGCTAATCTGGAACTAAGATTAAGGAGCTCTGGGAATCTGCAGGCTTCACCCCCTGCTCAGCTTGGCACTGCCCGAATGTCCCTGTGAGGTCTGAGATCCCAGCCCTGGAGCTCAGCCCTGGTTTTCCAGGGCCAGTTTATTTGGGTTATCTTTTACCCACTGTGGACTTTAAAGATCTGTGAATTCCACTGCCGAGTCCTACCAGGGGCTATTTCTCCTCTTGCAGTTGAACTAAGCGCAGGTGTTTGCTCTCCTTTGAACTCCCAGTGAATTTGTGAGCTGCTTCTGGTGCCTCTGGAGAGGCAAGGGGTGAAACACGGGGTTATCTGTTCCCTTCCAACCCAAACCATTCCGTGTTTCTGTGTGCATTTTCCCGGGAGGAAAACAAACCGCTGAGCTGGAGCAGGGAGCCAGGAGCTGTTTGCTCTCTGAGATTTGTGCTGGGTGGGCAGCCAGCAGCTTTTTGAGCCTTGTCTTGAAGCGGGGAGGGANGGTGGGAATGATGTGCTAAATAATACCCGTGTACTGAAGGATGAAAGGAGTTAATAGCTGGCAGGGCTGTGTTGTTGTTTTGTGGTTCTTGTTTTTGTTTTTCGATGACGAACCTCGTGGTGGTTGTTCAGGGAGGGGAAGGAGCTGGCGGATTCTCAGGGGGTGGTTTTGCAGCACCCGTTTCCCTCTGTGAGTGACTGTGGCAAGAGCTGCCCTGCTGCCTGTGGTGTTCCCCCTTTCCCAGAAGCCTGGGAGCTTCCACCTCACTTGCAGTGATGAGAGCTCCTCTTCTGACGTGGGTTTGGATGTGTCCCTTGGGACACCTGGGAACGGCAGCTCCGTCCCTTCCCCTGCGTAGCTGAGATGGGAAGTGAGCGAACCGGGCTGGGGCTGCACATCTTGCAGCTCTGTGTCCCAGAAACTGTCCCCACCTCCCCGAGCACGTGTCCTCTGCCTGGCTTTGGTGATGTTTTAAATGCTGGACGCCCACAGCGAGTGCTCACTTTCATACTGATGGGTTGGGGCGAGCAGAGGCGGGATCTGGGGCTGGAGCCACGTCCCCTCTGTCCCTTTGGGGCCCAAGCCCAGCGCCCAGAGGGTCACCACTGGCACCCTCCTGCAGCCCGTCAAGAGATGGGTTAATGTGGGTGCCACGAGGGGGGAGAGGTTCTGCCCCAGGGGAGGGCTGGGTGGTGCCAGCAGTCCTGGTCCCTGCCCACAGATCTCTCAGCAGCGTCCCAGGGTCTAAGGAGTGCTGGGAAAAGCTTTCACCTCACCAGGAGCGACTTGGAGGCTTAGCAGAACATGCGTAATTAGTCCCGAGTTGTGCTAGTAGCTAATCTTGGGCTCTTCCTTAAAGCCTGGAGGGGGTTTTACCTGTAGCCTCAGTTTTGGGCAGGGGTTCAGAGAGCCAGGGATGCACAGGGGTCTGGAGCTGGGCTGCAGGGATGCAGCAAAGCTAAATCTGTGTCACTGGGGAAGGGGCAGCCCAGGCACTCCGATTCCTTATCCCTCCTGCCCCCTGCGCCCTCCTGAAGCAGCAAAGCTCTGTCCCTCTCTAGACTGGGCCTGAATTTGTCCTCTCCCATCCTGCGTGTCTCTTGCTGACCTTGCAGCTGGGCAGGCACCAGTGTTGGGGTGGGTTTGGGGATATTTTGCTCCATCAGTGTGAAACGTTGAATCCATCCTCGTGCGCTTTTCTTTGGCAGCCCCTGCTCCTTTCATGGCTGGGAGCTGTAGCTGCTCCCGCCCAGCAAGGCCTTCGCTGGAGCCTATAAATTATTCAGCACAGATTAACCTCTCTCCTGGTTTGTTTTTTTTTGTCTCTTCAAATTTCTGAGCTGATTTTTCTGCGCGCATTGATCATTGGCAAGGGATCACTGGAAGATTTGCCTGCATACACTTCAGCCAGTGGTTATGTGAGAGCTGTTCATGATTAGCATCTGTATTGATTGCAATGCAGCAGTGCCTGGACGTGGTCTGGATTGGGTCTGGAACGCTGAGGATCAGGAAAATGAAGGAGGAGAAGTAAGGCCCTGGTCAAAAAAGCTGGTGATGGAGGGCTGGGGGTGACAACAGGCTGGGAGTGTTACCGTGTGTGCTGGGCACCTCTCCCTGCCCAGCAGTGAGGGGCAGGGGTGTCAAAGGGGTCTTCCTGTGGTTTAGGGACTCATGCTAATCTGGAACTAAGATTAAGGAGCTCTGGGAATCTGCAGGCTTCACCCCCTGCTCAGCTCGGCACTGCCCGAATGTCCCTGTGAGGTCTGAGATCCCAGCCCTGGAGCTCAGCCCTGGTTTTCCAGGGCCAGTTTATTTGGGTTATCTTTTACCCACTGTGGACTTTAAAGATCTGTGAATTCCACTGCCGAGTCCTACCAGGGGCTATTTCTCCTCCTGCAGTTGAACTAAGCGCAGGTGTTTGCTCTTCTTTGAACTCCCAGTGAATTTGTGAGCTGCTTCTGGTGCCTCTGGAGAGGCAAGGGGTGAAACACAGGGTTATCTGTTCCCTTCCAACCCAAACCATTCCGTGTTTCTGTGTGCATTTTCCCGGGAGGAAAACAAACCGCTGAGCTGGAGCAGGGAGCCAGGAGCTGTTTGCTCTCTGAGATTTGTGCTGGGTGGGCAGCCAGCAGCTTTTTGAGCCTTGTCTTGAAGCGGGGAGGGAAGAAACATCCCAAATCTGAACGCCAACACTTGATTCTTGCTGAAGACCCCTTGTGCTGTGTTGGTGGCCCCAAAGTGCTTTCAGGGAGGTGAGAATCCAGGCCAGTGTTGGTGTTGTTGCTTGCTAGGGGAGGAGTGGGAAGTGCCTGAAAGCTCTGAGCTGGGTTGTTAATGAGGCAGCTCATGACGAGATGCTGGAAAATTACAAGCAGCACTTTGGAGCAATGGCTGTGCCCGCAAAAAAAACTTCAATAAACCCAGGCTTTTCCTCTGGAGCACCCGTGCCCTGGGGTGAGGCAGGAAGGGTCCTCTCAGCCTTTTTCCCCGGGAGGAGCAGCACAACGGGCACTCCTGGAAGCTCCAGCTCCTACCCTCACCCTTAAGCCATGCGAGTGGTCATCTTGGCATGTCCAGCTGCTTTTCTGGGGCTAAGGGAGAGGTTGGGAGAGGAGGGGCTGCAGAGCCACGAGCTGCTGGGCAGCATTGATCTCGGTGACACCGAAAGGTGATGTTTTCAATGGTCCCCTTGAAATTAACTGCTCATAAAGCAGGACAGAAAGTCGAAGAAAATGGGATTTGATGCCTCGTGGGGTCGGGGCTTTACAAAGCGTTCCCGGAGCTTAATTGCTCCTGTGTCAAATTCTGGACTCTTAATTCCAGTCCTGGCAAAGCGCTGGATTTGAAGCACGTGCCTGGATTTGGATCCCGTGCTGGCAGCCCTTTCCCTGCTGTGGCCAGTGCGTGGTTTGGGTGCTGAGCCGCCCTCCCTGTGCTGGGGTGGAGCCCTGGAGCTGTGGTGGGACGAGGCTCTGCTCCCACTGCCCCCGCTCTCCTCCCAGTGCCCAGCACACAGCGAGAGCTGCGACTTTCCTGTGCTTTCCATGCTCACCGAGGTGTGCTCAGGCTGCAAAAAGGGCCGTTCAGATGGAAACACGACGTCCAGAAAGCACATTTCTAATTATCTCCTGGCAGATAAAAGCCATCTTCCTGTCTTGCATCTGTTCGCGTGAAAACCTGCGCCGTGCCCAGGCTCTGGCTTCACTCCCCTCGCCAGCTGGCAAAACCAGTCCTGCTGTTGTGTGGGAGAGACAGGAATTGCTTGTGGAAACAGCCAGAAGTGACCGGTTCCGTGTGATCCTGGTGGAGCTGCATGGAAAGGCTGTGGGATTGATCAGCTCTGCTCTGGTGGGGAGGAACCTTCGGCCCTTAACGAGCATCAGGTGCTCCCAGTACTCGAGTCCAGCCTGGCCTTGGACATGCCCAGGGATGGGGCAGCCACAGCTTCTCTGGCTCTGCCAGAGCCTCACCACCCTCACAGGGAAGAATTTCTTCCCTTTTTTTGGAGCTGCTGGAGCAGCTGGGATGGCAGGAGAACAGCCCTTCTGTCCCAGGCACCACCAGCACGTGAGTGCTCAGTTTCTGCTGCTCCCTGAAGGAATCCAAGAATTTATTTCTCCTTTCCTGGGAAGTTCCTTCATTATTTGCTGAATCTGCGACCAGAAAGAAGTGTTTGTTCTGTGCTTCTCCAGGTCTTGGAAATAAATAAATGGATTGCTGAATTTCCCCCCTGGATGGGTAGGGCTGTGTCATACAAGATCAGTGATGGGCCAGAGAAACAGTCCAGGTGCACCTTGCAAAAGTGAAACCATTGCAGGTGGCTTAAAAATCATGCTGAAATTGCTTGGAAATCCTCATTTCTAGTTTGTTCCAGCAGGGGAAGAGCTGGGAGCAGAGGGCAGGCAGTAGGATGTGCATCTCCTGGGCTTAGATTTGCACTTGTTGGCTGTGATGGGGCTGTCACAGACCCCTGGGAGGTGCTCAGGCCTGGCTCTGGCACCTTTCATCCCCGGATACCAACATCCCTGTGCCTGCTGGGCTCTTGCAGACTTGGAGAAGGCGAGGGAGAAGCGAGGACAGCAGCCCTGCTCTGTTCTCAGCCTTGCTGATGGCAGCAGATGTGGGCAGAGGAGATGCAATTAAAAATAATACAGAATGTTGGCCCAGGCTGCCAGGAGATGCCCACGAGATCCATTTTGTGCTGGACTTCTCAGCACCAGGAGAGATAACGTGGAAAGAAACACTGGGTTAATTTGAAAATAGGTCGATGGGATGTAAAGATAACCCCGCAGTCATCTGACTCCAGAGCGCCTGCACCGCGCCCGGGGAGGGGACGGTCCCCTGGCTGATTAAAGTACCTCTAAGAGGAAAATAGCAGGACAAGAAGCTGCTGGAGATTTATTCTGGAGTAGGCACAGCTGGTGGAGGCAGCTGGCGGAGAGGCGAGCTCGGCATCCGCTTGGATCGGAGCCGCTTCGGCTGCTCCCTCCCCGAGAGGAGCGAGGGCTCGGCCGACGCCGTAATCCGGGACGTGGGATGGGCCCAGCCCCTGGATCACCAGCCAGAGGTGCTGAGCTGGTCACCACGCGTGGCTGCTCTGGTCTGGGAGGTTCCCCCAGGAGCCGGGGTCGAGCAGATCCCCGGGACGTGCTGCAGGCGAAGGCGGCGTTTGCGCTCATCAATTTTATTTGCGTAATTTCAAGCGCCATTAATAGTACATGGCATGAGGAAAAATCAGGGAAATTGCACTCCAACCATGAGTGAAATTGGGTTTAGCAGAAAATTAGTTGACTTAACTGGCAAATGATGAAAGCCTGAATAAAGAATGTTTAAATAAGGAGGAATTTTAAAAAAAAATCTCCCCCCCTCCCCATCTCAGAGGTGCAGACTGGATTTGCATGAGTGGAATAATAAAGCCAGTGGTTATAAAGTGTTTAGGGAGCATAAGGGGGGTAAATGAAGAGATGTTCTGCTCAAAGCCACTGCTCCTGCTCTCAGAGCTATTCCAGCCACGCAGCCATGGCACAGGGAGTATAAATGGATGTGGCAAGTCCTGAGAAGCTTACAGAGGGGATGTGTGGCAGATTGCGGTGCTGATGGGAGCTGGGAGAGTCAGACCTGCTCTCCCCAGCTGGTGAGAAGTTTTTTGGAGGCTTCAGTATGAGTTACACTAATTGCTGCCTCCTGCAGCCCCTCGTCAAGCTTGGTTAGGGCTTCCTTAAATTACAGTTTATTTTGTAGTGCAGTGGCTTGTGTGACACGTACCAGCTCGAGGACGGTGTGTGCTGCAAGCACAGTGTAATGGTTTGGGGGTTTTTAGTTAAATACAAGGTTTATGGATTGGTTCCACCACAGTGCAGGTTGGTGTAAATCAGTGTTTGGCTGGTGACTGAGGGGAAAGCAGCACTGTGTGAGCAAATGTGATGTTTAGAATTCCACCTCTACAAAATCCTGGTTTAAAAATTCCCCTTCAGCCTTCCCGGGAGGTTGAGTCTCCTTGGTGCCCTATTTATTGTACCGAGGTGGCTGTGGGAAGTGAGAGCCTTTCTATTCCTGCCATCTTCCCAATCAGTCCTGTCATGTAAAACTGTGCATAAAAGTGACAAAACTGCAACCTGTTCCCCCTGCGGCGTCCCCGGCCAGGCTGCCCTGAGCTGATGCTGAGATTCCTTGTGACAAGAGCAATGAAGCAGCTGCAAAAGCAGCTCTTTGCCTTAAACTGAAATTCTCTGCTTTTCCTGGCTTTGGCCAGCGAGGTTGTTCCACACTTAGGCATTTTGTGGAGTCCCTGTCACGCTCGGGAGTTTGGGGTGACCCTTCACCGGTGCCAGGTTGGGATGGGGCTGGAAGAAGGATCTTGGTGCTCAGTGCTCAAGGACTTGGAACCACGTCAGAATCACAGAAAAGTCTGAGTTCAGAGGGACCTTTTAAAGGTCTTCTGGTCCAAACCCCTGCAATGAGCAGGGGCGTCTTCCACCAGATCAGGTTCAGAAGAAGGGGAAGGTGTGGCCAGGAGCAGACCAAGAGCCCTTTGTCATATTTCTTATGGCCAACAAATTTCTGGCTCTGTGCGGCCACTTCTGATGTCCGTGAGAGACTGGAGAGCAAATACTTGTGATAACTGTGTCCCTTGGCTTTCCCTGGATGGGAAAGCCATCGATTTCCTCTGGAAACAGCCGTGGGATTGATAGATGAAATGCTGAAGGGGTGAGGACCTCACGGAAGTGCTCCTCAGAGGATGGGCCCTGGGGCTGTGGGTCAGAGCAGCAGATAAACCCCAGCTAGGGCTGGAAAGGGGATTCTGAGGTTCAGAAGGGAAAATGCAGAGAAATTAAGAGAACCAGTAAGAGAGGTCACAGAGAGGGAAAGATTCAAAGCCTGGGAGTGCAAAACCTGACCAGAACTTTTATTCCTTAGAGAAGAGAAAACACCGACAGGCACGGCTGGGATAAATTCCTGTCTCCAAACAGGGGCTCAGAGTAAGCGAAGAGCCCAGAAGAAAACAAAGACAGACATCCTGGCAGGCAGGAGCTAAGGGTGAGATTTCACAGAGTCTGGGCTCAGACTTGTGAAATAAAACAGGAATTCCTCAGCCCTGTTGGAAGGACTGAGAACAAAACGGGACAACTGCGTGGTGGGAGGGAGACAGCCTCGGTGGACCAAATCAGCTCAGCATTTGGTTTTCCATGAGGATGCTGTTGCTTTTTGGGTGTGAGTGGAGTTATGAGGATGAGGAATTGTCATCTTCAGGAGGAAAAACAAAATACAAGAGCATTAAAACTGAGGAGTGAATCAGCCTGTGAGCGAACTGGCACTGGGAAATCGCAAGTACAAGCAACATGGATTTTTGAGAAACCTGCTGAAGCTGGAAGGTGTCACAGGTTTTTTTTTCCTGAGGAGGAAACATGGTCCAGACAAACAGATGGGCTGTCAGGCTGACATCAGTGGTACACTTGGTGGAACAGCTTTGGAGAGAGGGATTCATCAGTTCACAGAGGTAATTGGAAATGGAAGGAGACACACCACGGGTTTACCAGCCCTGTATCTTGCTGGATTAATCACATCTCACCCTGGCAGTGAGGTAACGGATGATCTCGATAAAGAGATTGCAGTCAGTCGAGTTCATCTGGATTTTCATAACACATTTTATCCGCTGGAGGAGGGAAGAGGGGCTGAGTGTGGCTGTTGGTAAGGAACTGGCTGGAAAACCCCTGAGTGAGACCCAGGGCCCAGCTGCCCCCGTTTGATGGAATTATTTCATAAATGGGACCAAAAGTGAGAAATAT
Source organism: Gymnorhina tibicen (assembly GCA_013399875.1). NCBI lineage: Eukaryota > Metazoa > Chordata > Aves > Passeriformes > Artamidae > Gymnorhina > Gymnorhina tibicen. The sequence continues at coordinate 304,755 of VXAZ01000469.1, read as the reverse complement.
GAATGAAATGTGCCCAACACCCAAGGACAGGCAGTGCCAGCAGCGTCAAGGAGAAGCTGAGAGTGCTCTGGGATGTGGTGGGTCAGGACTGGAATAAGAGAAACATTCCAGGGTGTGCTGGGAGGGATATGGAGCTGGGAACACCGAGCTTTAGGCTCAGCTGGGAGCCTTGCAGGCAGAGAGGAGAGGAAAGATGTGGCTTTACAAATCTGTCACGGGTGTGACTGCAGTGAAAGTAAATGAAATCTGGTGTCTTCAACAAGAGAGGTCCAGGGGAGGGTGTGTGGTGACTGGGATGCTGCTGAGCCCTGGCTGGGAATGCTGTGCCTCACAGTCCCCGTGGGAGGAGCAGGAACTCAGCTGGAGCAGGTGCAAAGATGGGGAGGGACCAGGACTCTCCAGATCTTTGGCCTGGGAAATAAAAACTGGGGTGAGGAGAACCGTCTGCCTCCCCCTCCATCGAAGAGGAGCTGTTTGGTGGCTCCTGCTCGGTGCCCAGCAGGGAAAGGAGTGTTTGTGCTGGGGGCTGACCCCTCCTGCTTCTCCTCAGCCACTTAGGGGTGCCTCCAGGGCGGGGGAACTGCCCCTTGACCAGTCCTCTGCCTTTCGACCTGATTTACACTGACTACCACGGCCTCCAGCAGATGAAGCAGCACATGGGGCTCTCCTTTAAGAAATACAGGTAAGCAAAGCCACTGCCTGCTCTTGTTCTCCGTTTCATTAATTAGCAAGCAAAGACTAATGCGAATGACCAACCCAAAAAGCCAGACCCTTTGATTTTACCTTTGATTTTTGCCTGGCTGGTGCCTTGCTCTGTCCCCTGCTGCCACAGCACGAGGCATTCTGAGCCTCATGTATTTAGGATAAAACCTCATTAGAAGAGTGAGTTTGGGAAAGACCAGACCCTGCGTGTGCCTGCAGTGTGTGTGTGCTTCTGCTCCATTCCTGCAGCCAGGGGTGGGCACAGCACGGAGGGAAGAGTGAGCCTTGGGAATTTGTAAGGAGCCCTGTCCCTGGCTCCTTGAGCATCAAGAAAAATGTCATCGTCCCCTGGTACATCAGCAGCCAGGAAAATCTGCGATTTAATTTAGTGCTGATAGACCTGCTATTTATTATGTTTTTTCCCATCTCTTCCACTATCCTACACAATTTTATTAGAGAGAAAAATGACAAGCTGCGTTATTGCTTTTATTATAAATGCATTTGCTCCTGCATTCAGCTTGTTTTGCTCTTCCCTGGCTTCTTGTTCCTCTTCCCTCCTCAGCCTCGTGCTGGTAGTGCCTGCCTCAGCATTCCCAGGATATTGGGAAAAGCATTAATAAGCCTTGGGGAGGTTCATCGTTCCCGCAGCTGTCAGGGAGCTGAGGGTCCTGCAAGGGGAAATTGTCCTGCAAGGAGGGAGCAGCGTTGGGAAGGGCTCCTTGGGATGCCCCTGCACCCTCTGCTCGGGGTGCAGACGAGGGACGAGGCTCCCGGGGACAGCAGAAGTGCTCAGGCGGCGTCTGCTCCGCAGGTGCCGTGTCCGGGTCATCGACACGTTTGGCACAGAGCCGGCCTACAACCACGAGGAGTACGCCACGCTGCGCGGCTACCGCACCAACTGGGGCTACTGGAACCTGCAGCCCGCCCAGTTCATGACCATGTTCCGTAAGTGGGGGCCTGCCAGGGCGGTTCTGGGGCTCTGAGATCCTCCATGAGGTGATGCTCGGGCAGTGTCGTCCTCCCCGGCTCCGCTTCTGCTTCCCCTGCCCGCAAGGAGCTCCTGCTGGGCTACAGAATGATCCAGGGAGAGACGCCAGGCTCCTTCCCTTGGTCCAGCACAGTCAGGGCACAGCCAGCAGCTTCCAGCTGGGGTGGTTTTGGCTGCAGAGCCTGGTTTGATTTCAGCTGGGATTCTGGAGGTGAGAGCAGCTGAGCAATTGGGATTTGCCCGTGGCATGGACGGGAGATGTGCGTGTCTGAAAGGAGCCCAGTGTCCCACTGGCTGCTGGGTGACTCAAGTGTTCCTTTTTCCTGGCTGGATAAACCCCCTCTGGCAGCCTTAAAAATGCCTCACCCTGTGAAGAGCTGCTCGAGGGGGTTCTGAAGCCTGGACTTCGTGAGCTGCCTGGATAGGGATCCATGCCCCATTTTCCTCCACGCTCCACCAAGGCTCTGGAGCCGGGCTCATCTCAGGCTGTATCCCCAACCCTGGGGACATCCCAAAAAACATCTGTCCAGCCACGTGTCTCCTCCCCTTGGTGCCCACAGCTCACACCCCCGACAACTCCTTCATGGGCTTCGTGTCGGAAGAGCTCAACCAGACCGAGAGGCAGCTCATCAAGGCCAACAAAGTGAGCAGCATGGCCGTGGTGTACGGCAAGGAGGCCAGCATCTGGAAGGTGGGTGTCCGTGGGCTGCTGGGGACAAGGCAGGCAGGCAGGGGCAGGCAGAGGCAGAGCTGGGAGGCAGCCCCAGCCTCTGGCTCTCACCCCGAGCTGCTGAGGTGCAGATCTGGGTGTGTTTGTGGAGGAACGTCCTTGTCCTGTTCCTGGGGGAGTGATGTGGCACATCCAGAGCCTCCGAGCAAACAGGGAGAGGCTGGTGGGACACCGCTCCCTGCTCCTTGCTGTGGGTGATGCTTCCTCTCAGCAGGCTCTGAGGCTGAGGATTTCATATCGATGACTTTATGTAATTAATTATAATGATTGCTGTTAATTAATTGCGGTGATTGCTGCATTATGATGGGGATAGTTTGTCTCTGCTTTCAAGCACTCGTGCTTCCCGAGCCTGGAACACCTGGGGGAGAGGGGTGGGTTGCTGCATGGGGACAGCCCCCCAACCCCCCAAAACATCCCCCTGCATCTCCAGAGGGGCTGGGCATGCTCGCCCCAGAGCTAGCGAGCTGCTTTTCCTTCCAGGGCTGTAAAAACGAGCTAATTCTCATTGTCTGTTGATTTATTTCTATTTTTCCCTCCGTGCACCGCCTGGGGCTGCTCCAGTTGCAGGTACTGTACCCCACCAGCTGCTGCTGGGCTTTGCCTCTGCGCCTCTTCTCGGGAGAGAACAGGTTTTTGTCAGAGTCGACTTTGCCTTGATGTGGGCTTGGTCCTCTGGAGCTGCCGGGGTTGATGTGGGTTGATGCAGCGGGGGCTGTACCTCCTCCCCCTCCCACCTTTCCTGATTAGCAGCTGCTAATTAGCAGGGATGCTTGTGGTGAGCCAGGATCCAGCCACGCCATCCCCTCTTTGCTGGTGTTTGTGGGTTTTCCATCACTCCCCAGGTCTGAGAGCACACCCCCCCCTGACTTGGGGGCTCCCTACTGAAACCCACTAAATCTCATTTTAGGAGAACTGTAACATCTTGTCTTATTTTTCTGCCATTCCCCTGCCCTTTCTTATCCAGAAGTTTCCTTGCAGCTTAGTTAGGGTAGTTTGGGAAGGCACTAAAGAGAGTTAAAACCTCAGAACGGACATTTCCCTCCACCCTGAGTGCTACAGGCGTCTGCTGTTTTGAGTCAGAACTCACAAACAACATCAGTTTTCCCCAAACTGCCTATTTGGGGTCATTTATTCCTGTGTGAAGAGGCTGGGGTTGGGCCCTGCTGGTTCCTTGAGGCCAGGCTGCCCGGCCTTTGCTTCCCATCTTGTGGCACTCCATGGAATAAAAGAGGGAATAGAGGGTTTTTTTCCTTATTTTGAGTGATTTTGAGGTCTAGAAAGGCAAAGAACACCTTTGTCTTCTGGAGCCAGGTGCTTATTTACCAGCCTCAGACCAAACGCCGTCTCCAGAGCAGGATGTTTTTGACATTCAGAAACATTTCATTAAACCTCCCTCCCTTTATTTCTCATTTCTTACCCCTCTGAACTTCTCGCCTCTGGCTCACAATAGGAGCTGAAGTTTTAATAAGCTGGGAAAGCCTTAGAGAAGTCTAGGGCTCCATGGCTGAGGGCAGAGATACAGCATTTGAGGAGGCTTTAAGGCAACAGAGTTTTCTCAAATTCCCCATTTATAACTCCTTATTCCCCCCGGTCTTTGCTCTTTCGGGGCTGTTGCAGCACTGGAAAATCCAACATCCAAAGGATGGGCCCTTTGTGGTTTTTTTCAAGCAAAAAAATTCTGCAGTAGAGAAATTCTTAAAACAAAAGGCTACTTTGGAGCAAAAGGAGGGAAGCCTCCACGAGAAGAAAATTGATGACCCCTTTCATTTTCCAGGTAGTGAAACAGGATTAAATCTGAATGAGGAAATCCTTGGAACTTGTTTCTTGGAATAAGAGGCTGTTAGCAAGCTCTGGTCAACCCCTGCTTCCTCTGAAGCCTCTGAAGCCTTTCATTCAGCAGCTCCAGAGTGGAAGTTGCCCTTGGAGGGGGTCAGGGAAGGCAGGAACTTGGGGATCAGAGCGATGGATCCTGCAGTCATCCAAGGTCTCCAGGAGCCTGGGGCAGTCCAGGATGTGTTTCCAAGGAATGAGGAGGGGAGGGTGGGGATTTTGCACTGCTGTGGGTCTGCCTGAAGCATCGCAGGTGCTCTGGGACAGAAGTTTGAGAGTTAAACCCTTCCCATAGCCATGGGGGGGAGGTCAGGCCCATCCTTTGGTGTAGTTCACACCTCTGCCTTCCTCCCCAGGGCAAGGAGAAATTCCTGGCCATCCTCAACAAGTACATGGAGATCCACGGCACAGTTTATTACGAGACACAGAGGCCACCCGAGGTGCCGGCGTTCGTGAAGAACCACGGGCTGCTGCCCCAGCATGAGTTCCAGCAGCTGCTGAGGAAGGCAAAGGTGGGTGAGGGCATCCCAGGACCCTGTCCCCCATTACCTGTGCTCGTCCCAGGCTTGCAGGTACTCCCAGCTGGGATAATTAACCACGAGCCCCTCAGCCGGCATAATTAATTAGGCAGGAACCGAGCAGAGCACATTTCACACCAAGATCTGCCCGATGAGTTTCTCCTTTGCACACTGTCCACAGGCAGAGCACGAATTTCCTCTTTAATTCATTTATTGCTAAGTGGGGTGGGTTGTTTTTTTTTTTCCCCACCTTATAGCTGTGATAAAAATAAACGGGATTCTTGGAGTGTGTGGGTGTGGACACATCCCTGCTGCCTTCAGCTGCTGCCTAGGGGAAATATTCCTGATTTACCAGCCCAAACAGCTTTGGCAAAGCAATGCTGCTCCTTCCAGGGCCAGAGTTGATGGTTGTAAGCACCAGGGGGGAACTTGCAGCTCCTGGACACCCCACGGCCGTGCAAAGCGGGCTGCGATCCGTGGAACTGGGGGGAATTTGGGGTTTGTTGAGCCCCATTAGAGGCTCGGCGTGCGGGAGCAGAGCAGCAGAGAGGGGATGCCGGCGGGTTGTCTGGGAGGTTTCCCTGTGGGGAAAATCACTCACCAGCACTGGGTTTCTGCCTTGCAGCTCTTCATTGGCTTTGGGTTCCCCTACGAGGGCCCGGCCCCGCTGGAGGCCATCGCCAACGGCTGCGTTTTCCTGCAGGCGCGGTTCAACCCCCCCCACAGCTCCCTCAACCACGAGTTCTTCCGCGGGAAGCCCACGTCCAGAGAGGCAAGTGAGCTGGGGGGGCTGCACGGAGCCACCCCCTTTGCACCAGGGCTCGGGCCGGCCTGGGGAAGAGCAGCTGCCACGCCGAGGTTACTTATTTTTAACGCGAGGTTTCCTCTGTGGATATCTGCAGTCGGGGGATTCGCTTGGATGCAAGGGGCTCTGCTGCGGGTGTGGGGTTTCCAAGGAGAAGGTGGTGCAGGAGCCTTCTGCAGACCCCCAACTCCCTCCCCACCAGCCCAAATCCACCCCCTCCCACACCCTGCTCTGGACCCGGGGCGATGCTCCCCTGCTCAACCCTTTGTCCACCCAGTGGGACACCGGGACCTGCACAGTGGGGCAGGGCTATGAAACCCCCCCCAGGCTTTCTCATCGCTGGGAATTCAATCTAAGTAGAGCAGGAACTCTTTAAAAGTTAAAGGCTTGAGAAAATTGCCTCTTTTATTATTAATAAAGTGGATAATGCGGTGCAAGGCCCCCTCGCCGAGCAGGGAGCGAGCTGGGGGACTGAGCAGCTGGGCTGGGCTGTCCTGCCCTCCCTGTGTGCCCCATGCACCCCCCGAGTTAGGTGTTAACACCCCTTCGGCTGGGGCTGTGGCTGAACTTCAGCCTGGAGCCCGGCTGGCAGCCGGGGCGAGGGCTGTGAGATGCCTCAGGGCGTTCATGTGCCGGAGGCGAGAGAGGTGATCAATCTGCCGGGAAAGAGATGAGGAAGGACAGCAACGAGGAGGATAAAACACACAGCTCTTCTCCTCCAGCTGGCAGGGGTTCGGGCCCCTCTGCGATGTTTTGTGGTGCCCCCAAAACACCTCCTCTGCTCGGCATCCTCTCTCTTCCCTTCCCAGAGGACATCAGGGCTAAAAAGGCAGATAAGGGTCTAAGCAAAGGAGGTAGATCCCCAAAAATCACCTGGGTGGGTAGCCCAGGGAAAAGCAAGGATGTCAGTACCTGTGGAGTACCAGTGTGGGGGCTGCCTGTGGCATCAGGGGGATGCAGCTTCCAGCGCTGCCTTCTCCCAGTGCCAGACTTCCCCAGCCTTCAGTGGCAATGAATTTTCTCCCTGCCTTGTTCCTAGAGCTGGCAAACCTGGGAGATCTGGTGCCTTCGCACACTTTTTGTGCTTTGGTGAGTTTTTTACCATCCAGCCCCACAGAATGGCTCAGGTCAAGGTTAAATTGTGCCCGTGGTACAGAGATGGAGATGTTCCAGGCTGCAAAAGGAATTCAGCGTTGCTGGGAATGGGGCATCCCAACGCAGTGGGAATTTCAGCACACCATCCTGAGGCTGGGGAGCAGCTGGGTGCGGAGGAAACCTTTTCCCAGCACTCCCCATCGCAGTGGGTCCAACCCCACCGTGTCTGTGAGGCTGCTGCTCCTCTCTGCCATCCAGCTGTGAGCATTCCAGCAGGGACTGCAAAATCCAGCTGGCACCGCTGTGTTTCAGGTGTCCTCCCAACACCCATATGCTGAAGACTTCATCGGGAAGCCCCATGTGTGGACTGTTGACTACAACAACTCCGAGGAGTTCGAAGCTGCCATCAAAACCATCATGAGGACACAGGTACGGCTCGGAGCAGTTTTGGGCTGCTCTCCCCGCTGCTGGGTTTGGACAGGCAGCAGCAGATGTTGGAGCCTGGCTCTCCTTTTCAGACATGAATTTCTTTTCCTTCCTCCTTTCTCCCTTGGATTTTTTTTGTCCTTTCCTGCAGCCCCAGGGGCATGCGTGCTCCCACCTTCCTTTGGCACCGAGCACTGTAGGCGTTTCCCCAGGGCAAAGCTGTGCCTTTGAGGGATCCCCTGCAAATCCCCGGAGCAAGGGGAGGCTGAGATAAGGCAGAGAAGGTTTGGGAGCAGGACGCTGAGGTTGCTGGAGGTGCAGAGCAGTTCTGGGAGCTGGTGTGATACAGAGATAAACCCAGAGAGCCACAGCCCTCTGTGCCTGCCTTTCCCCCAATTCACTGACCGTTACCTTTGGATGGAGCAAATCGACAGGAATAACTTCAGGGGTTGCCTCTGCGAGGGATGTAAGGAAGGGGAGAACCCCAGAGAAGGCAGCACTCCTGCTGTGCCTGCTCTGGAAGTGCTCCTCATGAATATTTACCTCCTGCCCTGTGGCAGGAGCCTTTCAAGTTGTCCAAATTATTAAAGTCAGTTTTCCTGGAGGGGAGGAAAGTGCTGATAGCCGTTTTGCTGGCAATTTGCTTCTCCCGGGATGAGCCATCCTCTCTTGAGAACAGGGATGTGCTGTGGAACCCGGGCTCTGCCTCGGGCTGTGGGGGCTCGGGGTTCCCGGTGCTGGGTGGGATTTGGGGGGCACAGGAGTGATGCTGCTCAGAGAAGGGGCATCCTTGCTTTCCCTGCATTAGAAGCTGCAGAGAGGGGTGCCTGTGACAGTCTGATTCAGGTGACGTGGCCATGCCATCGCCCCGGGTCTCACCTCCTCGAGGGTGGTTCCTGCAGCTCTTCACCTCGCTCTCGTTTCCTCTGTGAACTTGTAAAGACTGATCAAACCCAACTGAGGAAAACAGTTGTTGTTTTGCACACTCATTCCCGTATCTCGATTAGAATTAAATTAAAAATAATGACATTCCTGCTGCTGTGCTGCCAGGCCAGCTGTCAGAGCTTGACCCTCCACCATCTGGGCTGGAGACAGCCCCGAAGTGAAGGAATTGCTGTGGGCATGAGGCTGGGAGCTGTTTTGGGAGAGAGAGGGACATTTTCCATTTTTCTGGAAGAGAAGAAGGAAAAAAGTGGAGCCTGGTGCTGCTGTGCTGTTAAAATAGTTAAAGAATGGCGAGGTTGAGGATGGGGAAAGGGCTGTGCTGCTTCCTGGGCAGCTGTGTTGTGCTGCTGCAGTGCTGACTGGATGTGCACCAGGTCATTTATGTGCTTAATGGTCTGGTTAAAAATTAAAGAACGAGAAAGGATTTTAGGGAAGGGTTTGGTGGCGTGATGGGCACTGGGCAGGAGGAGCTGGTGTCCAGAACTGGGCACTCACTGGAGTGTGCTGCCGCTGTGCCCAGCCCTGTTTTGCCCCAAACCAAGCTCCTGTCTCAGGTCTTCTCCCCATTCCCACTCTGGGATCAGGATCCCCATCCCGTGGTCCCCTCCCACAGAGCATCCCAGCCTCTGGAATTACCCTCAGCTGCTGGAAGTCCTAAATTTGCCTCAGATGAGCAACTCCAGTCACTGAGGCCCCGTTTGCGTTGCGGCACGTGGTCACTCTGGAGAGGAGGGATTCCTTCCCACCGAGGAGTTAATCCACAGCTCACCTCTCTGGGGTTTTACAGACATTGTATAAATCCTCCCGGAGCAGAGCAGGGAGTGAGTGTGAATAACTTAGAGCAGCCTCTTTCCTTCCCCCCCGCCACCTTTTTATCTTTTAAATAGAAAGGTCTGCTGTATTAGAGATGCTGTCAAGGCAATTAAGCCTAAAAATTGACCTACCTTACAGGTTTAAAAGCCTTATTATGGGCTTTGGCTCCAGGAGTCCCTGGGTATCTTGTCTTTAAAATACTGTTTGTTACAGCAGGAACTGAAAACAAGGACATTAGCAGGAGGAGCAGCAGAAAAAAGGTAGCTGGGCAATTTAGTGTTCCTGTTCCCAGCCAGTTACTGGAGTTTGGAGAAATTATTTTACTGACTCCTCTTTTTTTTTCCCCTGAAGGCAAATGGGGTGTTCTGTTATTGGAATATCTAATGAATTTGTCTGTGCTTCAGAGTAACCTCCATCAATTTATTTTTTTTTCTGTCAAAACATTTCATTTCAAAATTACTGGAATGAAATACTACGGTTTTGTTTCCCATCTGCCCGCCTTTGTTTGGAACTACCCTGCCAATTTATTGAAAGGAATGCTGGATCTGAAATGATGCATTTCCCTTTGCTTCACCAACTCAGACAGATTGAACCTGAAACACAACATTTTCCCCCTCCTTGATGGGTGAAAACATTGGAAATTGAAAAGGGACCTGAAACTGATTTTATTTAGGGATTTTTTTTGTTGCTGTACGACCGAAAAATTGCGTATCCCACAGACGTTTTGCATCTTCTAGGCCAGAACTCAGTGAGACATTCTGGGGATATGGGATGCTGTGGGAAAACTGGGTCTGCCATCAGGTGGGAGCTGTGCTGGGGACCAGGGACTGGGAACTGGGATGCTGGGAGCCTGTCTGGGGATTTGGGAGCTGGTCCATGAACCTGGCAGTAATTCTGGTGTGGTCGAGCTGACAACAAGCTCGCCCTGCTTTGGTCTGAGGGGGATCTGCTGGTTCTCAGCAGTATTTCAGTGTCACTGCAGCACCCCAGTTTCTCCTGCTGACAGCCAGGGCTGCAGCTCGGGGCAGGCTGTGCCATCCCACAGCTCCTGCTGGGCTGGCAGAGCTCCCCAAACACGGGGCTGGCTGCTGGCTTTGTGCAGACAGAGCAGTTGGGATGCAGCCGGCGTCCCTCCCAACCTAGTTCTGCCTGAAAGGAACTTCTTCCTTCTGGAGGCAGAGCTGAATCATGCCTGGGACGTGGCTTGGGTTTGCAATCTGTGTTTTTTCCCCCGAGAACAGCCCTTGTGCTCCCCTCTCTCGTCCTTTTGGAGGTGGCACCCGTTCCAGGTCACCCTCCGGCTGCTGGGGAAGGTTTTTGGCAGGCTGTGTCTCTGCCGTTCATCTCACTCGGAGCGGCTCTGGGTTTCCCTGATGGTTTGCATCCCTGACCTATTTATGAGGAAAATTAAAAACAGGGAAGCACCAAACCCCTCTACCCCAGAGATCAAATCTGGGCGCAGGGACAGGGGCAGAGAGACAAGTGGTGTCCCCCTGGGGAAGGTGATGCTGGAGGCTTGTCCCAGTGATGGATTCCATCTGTTATCCAGGGGTTAGAGGCCGGAGAAGCAGAGAGGTTTGCAAGCACCACCATTTTCTGGGCCTTCAGCTTTTCCCATTGTCAAAACCAGTCCTCACACAAGCAATTTAATAGACCCAATATTCTGGTGTAGTGAAGGGAGAAGGCTTCATTATATTAAAGTCAAACATACAGGACTATAATGGAAAATTATACATTTCAGACTAAGCCTGAAAGAGCGGCACATTAAACATCACAGTGAAAATAGCTGGTTAAAATGTTCCAGCCTGCTGTTACGTGCCAGCACAGAATTGCATTATTTTTCTACTTATTTGTCTGATGACGTTCAGATTTCCGCCCCCCCCACCGCTTTCTTTTCCTTTTGAATGAAGGAGACTTAGTGCTCCCTTCCAGCTGGAGACTAAACCCAGGGCTCTCGTGGTGGCAGCCCCACGGGACACCAGTACCTCCCTGTTGGGCCGATGGACTGACCACTGGGGCTGGGAGGCTCTGGCTCTGTGTTCCCCACCTGGGGAAAGGATGGCAAAGTCCGTCCTACCAACCCCTCCGTTCCCTCCCATGCCATCCCATGCATCGTTCTGCAGTGGGATGCAGTGGTCCCCACCTCAGAACCCCCCTCCTCCTCCTCCTCCTCCTCCTCCCAGGGCTCTGGGGACATCCTAAGCTCCCGACATGAGGAGTGCCATTAACAACGAGGCTGTCGAGAAGAGGCCGAGCCTGTCAGATTTTAATTAAACAATTATCTTCTCAAAATTGGCATTTTCTCAGTCCTGGGTGCATGAGCTGAATCCTAACGAGACCTGGAGAGGGGAGCAGAGGGAAGCGAGAGCCTTTGGGGGACCCCCTGAGGGGGAGAGGGGCTGGAGGAGCAGGGGCTGCAGTGGGCTCCAGCCCACTCCTGATGCCCTGAGGCCCCTGGGAGCCTGTGGAGAGGTGGGATTGCACCTGGAACATCACCTCTGGATACAGGTGCAGGCACAAGGAGGTTTTGTGCGATGTGCTGCAGCGTTTTGGGGGATGAGGTTGTTTCTGGAATTATGTCTGCATGGTTCTGGAACCATGCCTGGCAAAAGGGGGTCCTGGGAGAAGCCCCCCACGAAAGCAGTGGTGAGATGAGACCGAGCACCGGTGATGCTGAGCAAGGGGTGGTTTGTCTCCCCCAGACTGGTGCCAGGCAGCCCCAGCACCCAACCCGGCTCTGCATGACCGAGATGGGCAATTTTGCTTTGTGAGGACTGCCCCAGTTCCCTGAGAGCCCATCAGGAATTCAGAGGCAGGATTGGTGCCTGTCACAGTGTCAGCCCTCATTAGCGTGCACATCTGTAATTAGATGGAGCAGCTGTGATTTCCAGCCTGCCTGAGATCTCAGGTGGGATATTTATGGCAGGGAGATGCTTAGAGGGTTCTCAGCAGACTGAGCCTTTGAGCTTGGTTTTGACAGGTACTTCAAAAGGAAATAGCTATTTTGGATGTGCAGAGCTCAGAAAATAGGAGCAGCAGTGTTTTCTGGATTAATTATCTTTGGGTGGTTTTGTTTATAATCCTGCTGAAGATACACAGGGTAAAAGGGAGTCCCGGGACCGGCCCCTTCCATGCTCCAACCTCCTGCACCTCATGTAGCACCTCTGGAAAAATAAGGGGGTGTGGAAAAATATGTCTTCCCAGGGCAGAAAGTGCCTTAAAAATTAATTTGTTCCCAAGGGAAGTGGGGCATCAGACACAGCCCTCGTGGCAATGCTCTTCCCCCAGGGAAAATCACTACGGACCTGGGGGCAGTGGTCAGGCACTGGTCCTGCTGGGGGCAGGGAGCCTGGCTGCCTGCTCCTGCCTGCTCCTGCCTGCCCTGGAACCTGTGCCACTGCAGGTGCCAGCTCATGTGGGGGGGACACTGCTGAGCCACAGTGCAGAGGAGGGGGTTTGCCATGCCGGGACCTGAGGTGGCCCCCAGAACAGGGAGGGCAGGCAGAGTCTCCTGGAGACCAGGAGCATTTCGTAACCCACACTGAAAATATCCCAGGGTTTGGGCACTGCTGGCTCTGTACAGAGCAGTTCTGGACACGGAGGTGCAGTGACAGCGCTGACATCCATCACCAGTGTTTGCTCCATCCCAGTGCTCACCCAGCTCCTGCCTCCCTGCCTCACCCCAGCCAGCGCCAGCAGGGATCCCCAAGCCCCTGGGGCTGGCAGAGATGAAGGCTTCCACCCCATCAGAGCCACCTGCGCTGGGCAGCAACCCCTCAGTGCCATGGCAGTGGGCAAAGGGAGATGTTTTTCCCTGTGTTGCACACAGCCAGTCCCAGCCCTGCCCTTTCCACTGCCCAGTTTGGTGGGTCAGAGCTTGGACCTTCCTCTCTGAGTGGGCAGAGCCGTGCTGAGATCGGGGGAACAGAGGATGCCAGACCAGACCTGGGGCAGCACCGAGATGCTCTTGCTCTGGATTAGTTTGGCATCTTTTCCAGTTCTACCTCCTCCCCTGTATTTTAAGATTGCTCCTCCCTTGCCCACATCTGCGGAGTGTTTCTTGGGCTGGAACAGTTCATGCTTTAGTTTGAAGTGACCTATTGGATGAGAACTGATTTGATTTTATAACTTAGTAAAAGTGGACAAAAGGGGGACTAAAGTGGAACGGAGTGGCTTCATTTTCACCAATAGGTTGAACCACAGTACTCCTCTCTCTTTCTCTATCACTTTATGGCCTGTGAGGTTTTTCTGGTCCTAGGATTCTTCCCTGCTTGCTTTGGTGGACAGACACGAGCTGTGGGCTTTGGTGGGTGGGAGAGCCATGCCCAAGGTGCTGCTGTCTCAGGGCAAAGCTGTTCCCACCCGCTGCCTGCGCTCTGCTCTTGCCCTCCACAGGTGGACCCTTACCTGCCTTACGAGTACACCTGCGAGGGGATGCTGGAGCGGATCCACGCCTACATTCAGCACCAGGTTGGGGAGAATCCCTGTCCTCCCTGGGCAACCACCTCTGTCCTCGTGGCCAACTTTCCCTCTTCTCTCTGGGGAACATCCCTGCTCTGCCACGGGCATTGTGCAGCCAGTGCCCTGATGCAGAGAGCACCAGGAGATGGGGCTGGGGGAGGTTTGTCAGGGACCAAAGGTGCTGGGGGGTTGGTGGAGGACACTTGGGGGTCCTGGGGCTGGGTCAAGGCCTTTCTGCTGCAGAGAATAAGGCAGCACTGGGAGAAGAAGAGGTTCATCCCCCACAGCAGGAGATGCCATCTATGCATGCAGGTGACCTCTACCTGATGAGCAAAGTCATCATCCCAAGTGTCCTCCTGTCTCACCAGCAGCCTCCCTTCCCCACTGTGAGCATCTCAGGGCACTGACCCGTTATCTTCTCTCCCACCAGGATTTCTGCACCACGTCATCTCTTCCTCCATCTCCCAAGACCAAGAGTCCTGCTATGCAAAGCCCTCCGAGCCCGCTGGCCCTGTCCCCCAACGCCACCCACCTGGTGTGGTCCCCCAGCGCCGGGCGGGCGCCCCAGGCGTGGCCCCCGGTGGCCTCGCTGCAGGCGTGGGTGTCGGAGCCCCAGCACACGTGCACGGAGACGTGCCGGCGGCACGGGCTGGTCTGCGAGCCCACCTTCTTCAGGTTCCTCAACAAGGAGGAGGTGTTTCTCCAGTGAGTTGGGACTTTCTCAGTGAGGTTATGGGGGGCCACCAGCCAGACGATGTTCCCTTTGCTCCCCCCATCCCCTGCACCCATTTTCCTCCTGTCCCCCCTGCCAAAATCCCACTGATGAGCCTTCATGCCCAAGGCAGTGCAGGCAGGGCCCGGCTTCACTCTTCAGCGGGCAACAACGGCATTTCCAGCCTCAGTTCTGCCTCTCTCCCACCCCATTCCTCCCCACCTCCTGCATGCTCTCTCCCTTCCTCTCCTTTTTAATGTGTCTCTCTATAAAACTGCATTTTGGACGCACAGTGGTGAAGTTTTAATAGAGTATAAATCTGCCACGGGGCTCCGTGCTGCTCTGTGGGCAATTAAAACGCGAGCGTTGCCGGTGCTGTCGCGCTGGTCAGGCAGGCGCCGCGCGCCCCGCTGACATTTTTATATGATAAATTAGAGCTGGGGCCTGGGTTTCACTTTCCCCCTGCACGTCCTCCTCCAGACCTTACAACGAGCTGGCTCAGGGACTCATCAGTCAAGAAGGGTTGGTGGGAGGGCGATGCCAGCACTGCTGTTCCGTCTGGGAGGGGAGGGATATTAAAATCCACACCAGGCATTTCGGCTGTTCCTCGGGGCTTTTGCTGATGCCCACCCCAGTTTTCTGGCTAATCCCAGCTAACAGGGAGCATGTGGGCATTGACTGATCCCCTGTCCCTTCCAGGGAATGTTATCTGCAGTGGGAGGTGCCCATGGAGAGTGGGCAGAGCTGCTGGTCAGCAAGGGGCTGTAAAGGAGCCATTGAACGTCCTGAGTTGGAAGGGACCCACAAAGGATCAATGAGTCCAACTCCTAAGATTTGGGTGGATTTTTGTGGGTGATCCTGAGCCACCTGTGGCTTGGGGCGATCTCTGGGCTGCAGGGTTGAGTTGCCAGGGTCTCCCCTTCCCGCGTGGTGCGTTGGGCTGAGCACCCACGTGTAGCCGAGGGGTGTCGAACATAGATCAGCAAAGATGCGTCCCCACCTTTAGCGAAGGAACCTCCCTGAAAAGGACAGAACCCCTTCAGCGGCCCCTCACCCGACCTGACCCAGCTTTGCCTTGGCCCCCCAGGCTCAGCATCGCCTGCGACAGCACCGAGTACGAGATGAACCACCTGTACCCCGCGGTGGCCGAGAACGTCCGCGAGTGCTACCTCCAGAAGGAGCCGCTGCTCTTCAGCTGCGCCGGCCACAACACCAAGTACCGGCGCCTCTGCCCCTGCCGCGACTTCCGCCAGGGACAGGTGGCTCTGTGCAGGGACTGCTTGTGACGGGGGCGGCGCCCACCGCGTTTGTGACACGGGCACCGAGTGGCTTCTCCTCAGAACTCTGCGGCAGCCGAGGAGCTGCGACGGGTCCCTCCTGGCGGGTGAGCCGGGGCTGTCAGGCTCTGGGGGTTGTTCCGTCCACCAGCCAACTGTGAATGACCGCGTCCTGAACTTTGGAGTCATTTTCTTCCCGAGGAGCATCGTCCGACCGCATCCGAACCCACCTGGACCTGGTGGCGCTGGGACGAGGTGGTGGGGAGAGGGGGGCTGGGGACACCCTTCCCCTCCTCTGGCAATGGGACAAGCCACCAGCAGACTGCAGTTTCAGGGTTTTCATCTTCTTCAAGCATCCTAAGTTGTTTTATTTATTGATTTTTTTAACCCTCCCCCTGACGAGTGGTAAATTAAAGGGGAATCCACACCCAGCCCTTCTGTGGGAGTTCTTGGGCAGAGATGCACTGTGGGGGACAGGGGTGATGCTGGTGGCTGTCATGGATGAGTTGGGGGAGAACAAAGCACAAGGAGAGTGGCTGGGTTAGATGGACACATTGGGGACTGCACCCCTGGTACCCCCAGGAAGAGCCAGTGTGGGCTGGACAGCCTGGGAAGGGGCCGGGGTGGGCTCCTGGGAAGGCTGCTGCTCCCTGGGCAGGGCAGAGGTGCCCAAAGTGTTCCCCCCAGCCTCCAGGCTGCTCTTCACCCCGCTGGGCCATGCACGGAGCTGAGCATCCCCCCAGAGATGGCTGGAGGTGGTGGTGAGGGCACAGGGGCTGCTCGGGGTGCAGGTGAGTGGGCAGAGGGGAGGATGCAGCACCCAAAAGGATCTCCTGGTGGGCACTGACCGAGGGCAGAGCAGCTGAAGGGCAACATCCTGACTGGTGTGCCCCACGTGGTGCCAGCACAGCAAGAGGAGAGCTCCAAGCAATCATCCTCCGTCGAACTCTGCTTCTTCAACTTTCCTTAGTGCTGTTCCTCTCGCTTTGGGGGAGTTTTACCCCCCACTGCTGCTGTTTCCCCTCCTGGCACGTCCCCTGGCTGGGTTGGTGCTGGCTGGAGTGACCTGGTTTGTTTTTGTAGGGTTGCTCACCAGGGCAAGGTGTTGCTGTGAGGTTGGTGCTCAGCCCTCCTGCTGTTTGGAAGGCTGGACAGCGAGATTCCTGCATCCCGTAAAACGTGTGGCTGGAAAGTCAGGGGCTGGAAACTCCTTCTCAGCCCTTCCCTGCATGGAACCGCTCCTGGCCTGGCCAGCGAGGGAGGCTGACGGGGTGGCAGCCTGGCCTGGCGCTGTCACTGCAGGATCCCCGGCAGTGGGATCCCCTGGAATTGTCCCCTCTGGCTCACAGTGACTGATGGAGAGCAGGGGCAGGATGAGTGCAGCAGGTCTGCCCTGTGACCCAGCCGCTCACTTGGAGCTCTGCCACACCCCCTGGCACCTCCGGCCTGTCCTCCCCACGCCACATTTTGGGAGAAAATCCCATTCCTTCAGCTGTGCTGCAGCATCGGGCAGAGCCCAGCTGCCCTCCCCACGTCCCTGCTGTGCCCCTGGGACACCCCAGGGTGCTGTGTCCTCTGGGCATCCCCTCCTGTGAGCCTGGCCACATCCTGCCCGGGAGGAGCCGGAGACGCTGCCGCTATCCCAGAGCAATTTATCATCTTCAGCTCCAAATTGCGTGGGCAGCCTCCATCCTGCCTGTGACGCCAGCCGAGGGGAAGGATTGATTAAGTAATTTTTGTGTCTTGCAGCCAGCGTGTGTCTAAACAAAAGCGGCGCAAGCCTCTCTTTGCGGGGCTGAGCAGCACCACCTCTCACAGCACCTTTCATCTCAGCCTCAAAGCATCCCCTGGCACAGACTCCTGCCAGTGCTGGGTGGGCAGGAGCCGGCCTGGGAGAGGCACGGGGCGGGTCTGCCAGCAGGAACCACCAGCATTCACTTCCCAGGGTTGTAAAGACCAAATAAAAGTGGATTTTATAGGCGATCTAAGCAAGTCTTAAAGACCAGGAGGCTCGGGATGCCTCGTGAGGCAGCGCTCGTTACACAGCAGCTCCCTGGGCAGCTTTTTCACCATTTCTGCTCAGCTGCTTTTAAAATAGCCTTCACCTTTCAGCAGCCCAGTGCTGCCTCCCACTGCAGAGAGCCCCAATTATCCCCTGGCAGGAGCGTTTTTCTCCAGGCTGAAATAAAAGGCAGCTGGCTCACCTTCGTCGCTGTCATGGGAAATAATGATCTGTCTGGAGCCTCGCTGGATCTCGAGTCAGCCTGTAAATTTGGGTGATGGGGCTGAGTGAGGCTCTGCTATTGCCTGTCGTGTCTCTGCCCCGTCAGTGGGCACCGAGTCCTGCTCAGGGGCTGCCTGGGGAAAAGCTTCTCCCTCAGCCCGCTGGTGATGGACCATCACCCCTGGATGTTGGATGTAACAGGGACCAGGGTGTGGGTGCTGGGGCAGCCCCTCCAGGGATGCCTTGGTCTGTAAAACCCCATGTGGGGGCAAGCTGGGGGCTGAGCTGCTTTGGGAATGCCAGCGCTGGGTGTTAACATCAGCTTTGGGTGCAGAGTTGGTACCAAAATGTTTGTTATGTGTGTGTGTGTGTGTGCCAGGGGCATGGTGGCACCCTGATGTGGCGGTGGCACCAAGGAATGGAGCTGCTGGTGTAAAAGAAGAGGGACTTTGTCACCTGGAAATGCTTTTCTCTGCCCTGGCCGTGCCTGGTGATCACTGGAGCATCCCAAGCTCTTTCCCGAGCAGGTCTCCAGCCTGGTCTCCCCGGCCAGGACTCATTTCCATTTGGAAGGGAGACCTGAGGATACAAACATCAAATTCACAATTAATTAAGCAGGAGCATGAAAGAGATTTGAAGGGAAGCAGAGCCACTGCCATATGAAAGAGGCTCTAATTCCCACAGCTAATTGCAAAGAACAAATCCCCAGCTGGGAGGGGGAACGAGGGGGAAATGGTGTCAAAACTAGGAATGAACCCAAACAAAAGTGAAATGAGCTGTCGGCTGCACCCTCCGATGCTGCTGGGTGGGACAGTTTGTTCAACAGCCACAGTGGCTGCGTGGGGAGCCCCTGGGGTCACCTCGGCGTGGGGGTGGCACCTTTTGATGGCATCTCTGGTGGCATCCAGCCAGCAGAGCCTCCTGGAATGTCTTGGATTGTTTTTCCGTACCTGTTTTCTGGCAGCTGTGAAACCAGGACAGGCGTGTCAAAAGAATGATATTGTTCTGGAAATCCATTTTCCTTACCTAGAAATGAAGCCAGGGGCGATTTATGTTTCTGAGCCTCACTCTTCTTCTAAGTAATTCCACTCAGAACTTTCTGGAGTTGACTGGGGGTTTTTTTCCCCCCCTTTTTTTAATGTTGATGGCGTCAAACCCTTCCCCTGCCCGTGCAGTGGGGGCGGCGAGAGGACGGGTGGTCCCTGCCCTGGTGTCCCCTCGCAGCATCCCGTCACCTCTCCCCGCAGCAGCTCCCTGCCCTGCGGGGCCAGCCCGGAGCAGCGATCGGGGCCGTAAATCCCAGCCCGGGGAGCTCCTGGCGCTGCTCCGCTCTTATCTGGGGCTTTATTAGCAAATCGTTAAAGTAGCTTTTCCCTCCTGATCCTCCGCTTATCAGCGGCTGGGTAAAATGGCAAATCGCGTCCCTGATGTGGACAGTCCGGGCAGGAGAAACCCATTTATTTCCCCTAACGGGTTTATCAGTAGATCAAGGAGCTGCTGAAGATGTAAGCACCGCGGTTATTTCCCCCGGTGATGGATCTTGCTGCCACACAGCCTCCGGGAGCCGGGGCTGCCTGACAGGGATGGCTGATGGACCCGTGCTCGGCACTGCTGCCTCATGTATTTCAAGGTCTTGCTTTAATTGAGTCCTGTCTCCCTGGTGTCAGGGGTTTTTTCCTACTTTTTTTTTCCTTTTTTAATATTTTTCCACCTTTAGGATGACTTACCCAAAATAAACGAATGCGTTTAATCTCCTGTCCCCTTCCCTCATCTCTCCCTCCCTGTGGCAAATCCAGAGCTGTAAAGAAAGTGAACAAATTGAAAATCTGTCCTCAGACTTACTGGGTGAAAAGAGCCGCAAAATCTTCTGCCTTTTTTCCTTCCTCTTTCTTTTTTCATTCTTTATTTTATTTTATCTCGTAGAAGGGACTTGGATTGGGGGCGAAACTCCTTTTCAGAGCTGTGGGGCTGAGCATTCCCGTTTTTATCAGCTGCCCAGTGACACTCATTGTGGCTCGTTAGTGGAAAGCCATTAAAACTCGGGATCGATATTTTCTCGGGAGAGATAAGGCCCATTCAATATCATTCCCCGAGGCAGGCAGAGAAATACCAAGAGCCATCCCCAGAGCAGAGCAGAAGTGCTGAGGGAGCAGCTCCTCCTGCCAGTGCCTGAGGAGGGGACAGGATGGGACATCCCCCAGCCCGGGGAGCGGGGAAGCTGAGGCAGGACCCAGCCCTCAGCATCCAGGTCCTCTGGAAAGGGGGGGAAAGCAAAACTGGGGAGGATGGAGAGGGAGGGGAATGTTTTGGGGGGATTTGGTGGCTCTGTGGGGTTTGGCCTCCGGCCAGGGTCCCTTGGCACAGGTGCCACCGCTGCCCGCAAAGGGCATCAGGAGGGCAGAAATAGATGAGTGAAGTGTCCGTTCCCAGCAGCTGGATGCTGGCTTTGGAATGCCACAGGAAAGGGGCTGGTGGGTGTTCAGCCCATCTCCTCTCCGTCTCTCAGAGGGCTCCCACCACCCTTCACCCTCTGGAATGTGGGTCCCAGTAGACACCAGGAAACAGGAGAGAAGTTTGCTTTTAGAGCGAGCTGCCAGAGGTATCAGCTTCTCTCTAAATATAAACCAGAAAACAGGAAATAACGATCTGTCCTAATTTAGTGCCTTTCATCTCAGGATTCAAAGCATCTGACAGCATCACTGAGAAATAAGGGAAGACTTCGCAACCTGCATGGAAATGCAGCCACTCCGGAGCTTTGTGTGCAGCTTTTTGCCGAATGCTGCATTGCAACCCCTCGCTCACCAGCCCCAGATTCCTTCCCAGATTCCCAGTTTGCTGCCACTGGGGCTGGGCCCTGGGAAGTCAGCCTGGGAATGGGTGATGTTCTTGCAGCCTGACACTGTGCACAGCTGGCTCAGCGCCACCGAGCGTGGAGGAGTGTTTATTTAATGAATTAATTGAATTAATTAATTTTCAGGAGAGGGCTGAGGAAAATAACAGGGAGCTCCAGGAGCTCTGCCAGCTGTCTGGCTGTGTGCAGCAGTGGGAGCAGGGCATGATCTGTACATGGAACGGGGAGCACAGCGGGCCTGGACAGTGCTGGGACAGATGGGAATCACAGAATCATGGAATGGTGTTGAGGCTGGAAGGGATCTTTAAAGCTCATCTCATTCCAACCCTCTGCCATGGGCAGGATGCCTTCCCCTAGCCCAGGTTGCTCCAAGCCCCATCCAACCTGGCCTTGGACACTTCCAGGGATGGGGCAGCTGCAGGTTCTCTGGGCACCCTGTGCCAGGGCCTCCCCACTCTCACCATAAATAATTTCTTCCTTGTATTCAGTCTGAAATGATCCTGGTTTAGTTTAAAACCCTCGTCTTATCACAACAGCCCGTGCTAAAAAGTCTGTCCCCATCTTTCTTATCAGCTCCCTTCAGGCACTGCAAGGGGCTCTGAGGTCTCCCTGGAGCCTTTTCTTCTCCAGATGAACACCCCCAGCTCTCCCAGCCTGGCTCCAGAGCAGAGCCCTTGGAGCATCTCCATGGCCTCCTCTGGGCCCACAGGAACCCACCCATGTCCTTCTCCTACAGAAGCTGTGGGTGGGGAGCTCCTGTCTGTGCCTTCCAGCAATGCTTTCCTCAGGGAAAGGCACTCCCGGCTGCCCTGGCTGCTGCACAGAGCCTGGGCACTGGAGCTGCTGCTTCTCCCTTTCCTGGCATTCCCAATCCTGCACCTCTGCTGCCCACTGAGCCCCTGGGTGTGGTTTGCCCCACGTCCTTCGCTCTCACCAAGACTGGCACACCAGGATTTCCTTGCATGGTTTGCCCTGGAGACTGAGGAGGATGTTCCACCGCGCTTACCTGCGAGGCTCCTCAGCCACCAGACCCTCGGTGCATCAGCAAGAAGGATGTTCCTTGGCTGCTGCTGTCCCCACGGCTTTTGTGGCATTCCTGCCCCTCTGCAAAGGCTCGTTCAGGTGTGGCACTGAGGTCTGAGCCCTCTTGGTTCCTGTCCCCACCCTTTGCCATCTCTGCATCAGGGCCAGATGGTGGCAGTGGCTGGGTGCTGAGGTGGAGCCCGTCTGGCTGTCACCAGCAGTGGCACCACAATCTCGGTGTCACCACACAGCAGTGACTGTCCCCTGCCCTCCAGCTGTGCCCAGGTGTGGCCAGGCCGGGACCGGGCTTGGGAGCAAGAAGTTCATAAAAAAGAAAAGTGGGAGGCAACAGATTTCCACACTTAATTAACTCACCAAATTAATCCCAATTAGGAGCTGTAATTGGGGTTATAATGGTTAGTCATCTTTCCCCCAAGCCACAACTGCACTATCTGTCTCAACTGCGTTACGAGGGGGAGGACGTGCAGTGACGTGTCCGTGACACCAGCGCTGTCACCCGGGCATCCCCTGGGGGGGTGGGGCTGGGTCTGGGCCCCTCGACCTGCTGCTGCCCAGGATGGGGGACAGGTGAGGGGACACCGCTGTGACCCAGTGACCCCCTGACTGAACTGCACCGGCACCGCTTTTCCAAGGACGCTGCGAATTCGGCTGCTCGTGCTCCCGTTCGGGCCGGTTCCTACCAGAAAACCAAAGTGCGGGGACATCCCATGGACTCCCCCACTGCTGCTTTGTGCTGCAGAGAGCCTGACTGAAAGCACCTGCTCGTCCTTCTTTTTCTGGGCACCTTAACCAAGCAGCGCCAGGTGGGCCTCAGCAGGGATACGGAGCAGCCCTTTCCTCCTGCTTTGTTCCGGATCACAAGAGGGGCTCTGGACCCCTCGGATCCCAGGGGCAGCTCAGGCTTTGCTCCTGCTCCCTAAAGCCCAGCCAGCAAAACCCCTAAACCTCTTCCCTGCACCCTTCTCCTGCTCATGAAGCTGCTGTGGGAGCATCCCAGCACACCTTGGCTGTTACCTTGGGGAATTTCCTTCCAGGGCCATGGGATGTAAAACCCCCACACCTGCCTGGCTCCTCCCTGGGCACTGGGAAAGACGCTGCCAGTGCTCTATTGAAAACTGGCCTTTCAGGAGGCTGAAAGGTGGACTCCTGCAGAGGCTTCTCCCCAATGACTGGCTCCCAGCATGGCCACAAGGGCATCTCAGATGCCCAGTGTCCTGGATGCATCAAAGCAGCCAGACAAAGCTCCATTAAGTACCCCAGAAAGGACAAATTCACTGACAAAATCACACTGCCAGTATTCAGTAGCACAGAAAATGCAGGATTATGCTCCTTACATTTGGCTCAGCATTATCCAAAGCTGCAGGGAACCTGTGTGCCGCAGATCCCGGGGTTATGTTCCTTGGAAGCCTGTTCTGCTGCAGAGGAAGGGTGATGCTCCTCCTCCTCCTCCTCTTCCTCCTCCTCTGGCCACCCCAGCACAGGCAGAGCCTTCTCACCTGCCCACCCCCAGCTCCTCCATCGCCCACCAGGGGCTCAGCCGGTTTTGTAGCTGCTATTTTGGCTGGGTGTTTTTGTAGTAAGTGTTGTTGAACAGGAAAAATAAAAACTCGAGGCCCCTGGTGGTATTTTTAGTCCCATACTGGGGACTCGCTCAAGAGCCTCAGCAGGACTGTAAAATAAAATTAATCTGCATCTGCCGTGCGTCACTTTTACAAAGCTTGTCTCCTTCTGCTACCACGGGGATGGTTTGCAGCCCTCGGCTTGGGAGAGCGCCAAGTACCTGCCAGGCAGCCCCAGCACAGCAGACAGCAGCGGGAAACCAGCAGGGATGGGGGTGAGGGGTGGGCAGAGGGAAGGAAATTGGATTCTCATGGAGTTTGCGGGAAGGTTGTGCCTCATCCGGCTGCTCAGGTACCCGACGGGCTCCGTGCAGGTGGAGGGAGCTGCACTGGCTGTACTGGTTTGCTTGCAGGGCAGAGCTGCTGGGGGAAACTGGGGGAGCTGCTGGAGGAACCCCTGGCAGTGCCCCACCACCCTGGATGGGGAGCGAGAAGAGTTATTGCCATGGAGACCGAGGAGAGAGTTGGAAACTGACTGCCATGGAAACCAGTTTGGGAGTTTATGGGGGCATCCCACCGGTCCCCGGGCGGTGGGGATGGTGATCCATGTGGTACGGGATGGCTGGGACAGCCGGGTGCTCCAGAGCAAGGCTGAGCCCCACTGCATCCCCCACGCGGGTCATCAGGGGCAAAACTGGAGTAACAAGTCCCCAAACCGGGGAGCAGAGCAGCCCAAACTGGAGGAAGGTGGTGGGGAAAGAGCTGCTGGATATTTCTGGGCTCTCAGCCACACAGCTGCCAGCAGCCAGGCCTGTGAATTGCACAGGAGCACTGAAGCAGCCGAGGGTGGAATCAGGAGGCATCTCCCAAGAGGGGTTACACGAAGAGCAGGGCTGGGATGAGGGCTGGCAGGACAGGCTGGAGGGATGGGGGATGCTCTTGGCTTGGCAGCACTGAGGTGATGGGAACAGCACCGAGCTGCTCTTCCTCCCCACCCAGAACCAGTGAAGCATCTCCTGTTTGGGTTCTGTGTTTGTTCTGCCTCCTGAAACAGGACTTTGAGAAAACAGGAGGGGCCACGCCAGCCCCGGGCTCAGCCTCTCCTTTTCAAGAGGGAGGTGTCCTCAGTGGGGACCGAGGTGGCTTTTGTCACCCTTCCCACGGGCCACGCTCCCTGTGCCACGCAGTTTCAAACACTCCAGGATGCCCCTGGCCCTTCCAGCTCTGCTCCTGGCACAGCCCTGGCTGGCACATGTGGGGTGCTGGGGCCTGAGGTCACCTGCCCAGCATCCCCAGCACAGGAGAAGCAGCTCTGTGTCCCCTCCCCACTTTTCCCCACATCCAGCAGCTGGCAGAGGGACCCTCCACGAGCAGGTGCTGAGCCCCTCCCCAGGGCTGGTGGTTCTCCAGCCTGCCCACTCCCCTGTTCCATGAGCAGGGGAACACCCACTGGCGTTTCCAGCCCTTCATTTTCTGCTGTGACCCTGCCTGGTCAGCGCTGGCTGTGTCCCCTTGCTCTGGGGTGGGGGAACTGCCCCACATCAGGGCATCCCCCCGCCCCACACATGCCCTGCAGGGCCAGCAGATGCTCTGGCTGCACATCCCAAGAATATCTCCACTTGGGATGGGGTGAATTGATGGCAAAGGGATGGGAGCTCATGAGACCTGGGGTAGGAGAGGAGGTTTCCTCACAGCCGTGGTACTGAAAGTACCTTCCTGCCCTTGTTCCCTATTCCCGGGGTCTGGATGCATTATTCTGGGGCCAGCCTGGCTCCAGTGAGCCCATTCCGTGGTGCAGGGAGGGTGGGAGCCTATAAAGCGTTGTTAGGGGTGAGATTTGGGCTGTGCTGCTGCGGGTGGGGGGCTCTGGGGTGTCCCTGGCTGCAGGAGCAGGGATGCTGGGGGGCCTGGGGCTCCTCTGTGAGTTGATATCCCCACCCCTGTGCCCTGAGGGGAGGGTTGGGGGGTGTTGACAGCAGCAGGGGAGATAGTTTGGGGGCTCTCAGGAGTCCCCTCCTCGGGGTGGCAGCCTGGGCTGGGCTGGGCAGGGCAGGGCTTGTGGCCCAGACTCCCGGTTTTGGGGGTAGATTGAGGGGCTGTGCCCTCCCCCAGTGCTGGGCTGGTGCCCAAGAGCTCAGCTTGCCCTTGCTGGGGCTGAACACGGCTCTCATGTTCGCTGTAACCTCAGGATGCCCTTTAATTTTTAACGCTTCAATAAAACAGTAATTACAAACACTGGAACTGGTGTTTTTTAAGCAGAAAGTGTTAACTTCCCAGGGTTTAATTATTCAGCAGAAATTAAGGAAAGTGGGGCTGGATCCTGCTGGCTCTCTTGGCTTTTGCTGGTCCCCATCTGCTTTGCAGGGAGGAGGGCTGGGGGCAGGATGGAGCCCATCTCTGCTGCCTCAGGGCTCCCCAGTGCCTTAAAAATCCAGGGCAGAGGTTTGGGAGGGCACCAGTGGGCTGGGCCGGGTCGGGGTGAGGAGAGCCCTGGGGGGCAGAAGGACTCCCCCCCTAAATGGCTCCTTCTCTCTTCCCTGCAGGATTTCCAGCCCAGGCAGTGTGGGATCCCGGCTCTCCGGGAGGTCAGTGGCTGCTGGGATCTGAGTCGATGCCGCTGGGGTCTGTGCATGAACCACAGCGGGGATCCCGGGGCAGGTGGCACCTCAGGAGGTGGCATCGCTCTGTGGTTGCCCCTTGTGACCCCCATCCAGCGCCTGCACCCGTGCCCTGACCAAGAGGGGACTCAGGAGCCCCCAGTCTTTGTTTTCTGGAGTTTTCTGCAGCCTGGGTTTTGCTCTGAGGTCCCTGGGAAGGTTTCGGGCTTGCTTTTAATTACCGTGCTCCAGCATGGTGTAGTTTAGAGCACCTGTGCTGGGGAATGGTCTGTGGGGAGCAGGAGAGCTCCCAGGGCTGCTGGAATACGGCAGAACAGCTGGAGCCTGGCAGAGCTTGTGTGTTTGGGCTGGCTGATTTTGGACCCCCACCCTGCCTGGGGCAGCAGTGGGGTTGGGAATGCCTCGACAGAGGAGGGCAAGGGATGAGGAAACAGGGATAAAATGTTCCCTGTGAGGAGTGGTGGGGATTTGAGGGGCCCTTGTGCTGGGATGGGCCCTGCTGGGGTTTTCCAGTTTCTCACACCCACATCCCAGACCTCAGCCCTCTCCCCACATCCACAAAGCCCCTTTTCCATAGCAGGCACCTTTTGCATTATCCCACCCTAAGCCACGTGAGGGGCTTCAGGAGCTGGCGCTGGATGGTGACTCAGGGAACCACGTCTGCTGGAAAAGCGGGTTGTTAATATTCATGGTTCACTGTAATAACTCCATCGGTGAGCAAACCTGCCTGCAGTGAGGTGGGGAGAGGACAGCGAGGGCTCCTCGTGGGCTGGAAATGGCTCTGGCGGGGCTGGGGGATGAGTTGGAGGGAGCGGGGTGGGGATGATGGCTCTGCTGATGAGGTGCTGGGGATGGGGAAGGAACGTGGACTCATTTGCAAGGGAAATGAAATTATCACCTGCTCTGTCTGCTGTCCTCACAGCACGGAGCCTGATGAGCTGCGTGGGGAGGGGGCTGGAGGGGGTGGCCCTGAGAGCACCCTGGGGTGGGGGCCCTCTCTGCAGGACCAGGACCTCACAGAGATGGGGCAGCTGCAGCCCCCGAGGGGGCTGGGGCAATCCCCTGCCCAACCTGAGGGGTCTGAGGTGATCCCCTGCCCACTCTGAGGGGCCTGTGGTGATCCCCTGCCTGCTCTGAGGGGTCTGTGGTGATCCCCTGCCCACTCTGAGGGGCCTGTGGTGATCCCCTGCCTGCTCTGAGGGGTCTGTGGTGATCCCCTGCCCACCCCGAGGGGTCT
This sequence comes from Gymnorhina tibicen, assembly GCA_013399875.1. Lineage (NCBI taxonomy): Eukaryota > Metazoa > Chordata > Aves > Passeriformes > Artamidae > Gymnorhina > Gymnorhina tibicen. Next base: position 277,920 of record VXAZ01000469.1, on the reverse strand, counting down.
GTGGTGATCCCCTGCCCACCCCGAGGGGTCTGGGGTGATCCCCTGCCCACTCCGAGGGGTCTGGGGTGATCCCCTGCCCACTCCGAGGGGTCTGGGGTGATCCCCTGCCCATGGGGTGGCCTTGTGGGGTGGCCCTTTGGCACCGCTCTGCTCGGAGCCTCGCCTGGCTCTGCTCAGGCTGCGTTTAGGGGAGGTCACAGCAGCGAATGGGGTCAGTCACTGCTGGAAGAGGGGTGGTGGGGAAGGGGAGGAGATGGTGCTGATCCAGGTGGGATCTCCACCAAAGCAGAGAATCCTTGGTGATGCCCAGGGTGCTCACGCTGTGACGCTGCTGTCACACGGACTCGTGTCCCCAAGTGGGTCTCGTTACGTGGGAAGGTGGCTTTGGCACGTGCTGGGAATGTGGGGGGCTTGTGCCTGTGGTGGGGCAGCAGGACCATCCCTCGGGGCACAAGGCAGTGCCTCCTGCTAAGGGCAGGGTGTAAGCAGCTTCCTCCCCGTGCTGGGGGTGCTGCCCTTCCATAAGGCAAATATTTCCTCATTCCCGTCCCATAAACAGGGCAGTGGTTCCCAGATGGGAACAATTCCCTGGTCTGTGTTTCTCGGGGTGGTGTCTGCCGGCCTGGGAAGAGAAGGGAATTGGGCTAAAAGGAGGAGCAGGGCTGAGGGAAGGGGTGATAGAAGTGCCTCACTTAATGAGCTGTGGCAGTGCTGGCCTGGCGAGAGAGCCGGCTGCTCCCCCAAGCTCCACCGAGGGAGTTCACAGCTCTGTCACCAACCACTTGGGGCGTTTTATTCGGGTCTAACTTTGATTTAACTTCACTAGATTATAAAGAACTAAAAGTCATTCCAAGGCACTTTATTCGGGAGGGGGAGGGGGGGGGGAAGCCCAAACGGGGCAGTTTGATGTTGCCAGAATGATTTTCCACTCCTTCAAAATAATCTCACAAAACTGACCCAGATTTTTCAAGGCACTCCAGCTTTCAAAGACCTGCCTGCCTGTGCAGGAGATGGGTCTGTAAAATATATATATATATATTTTTTTTTTCCCCCTCAGTAGTTTCACAGAACCTGTGCCTCGCCTCATTCCCGCGGGATCCGTAAGGGCGCGATGCTTTGTGGGAAACGCGATCCAGCCTCGTGGCTCATCCCAGAGCTGAAAGCTGCTGTGCTGCTCCCAGGGATGAGGTGAGATGCTCTGGGGACAAGCTGCGGGGTGTCCTCATGCGTGGGAAGAACGGAACACCCCAGGTCACAGCTGGGTGTGACGGCAAAGCCCTGCCCCAGCTGCCTGTCCTTGGATTTTGGGAAGCTCAGGCTGGCTCGGGGTGGGGACGGAGGTGAGCAGAGGATGAACAATTATTGGTGATCTTGTTCTCTGGAGCTGCCTGGAGTGGCAGGGAGGGCTGTGGGTTTCTGTCTGGGAGAGGCTGGTTAGCAGGCTGATGGAGAGGCCGGGTTAATTGCTGCCTCCTTGGTTATTCAGCTGATTGGCTGGGTGCTGGAGAAGAAGGAAAAGGCAGCCCTGGGCTCAGTCTCCAGAGAACAAGCAGGGCTGGCTGCTCTGTGCCCCCAGCCATGGGCTGAGGGTCCCGTGCTGCCCAGTGCCTTGGCTCAGCCTGGTTTCACGGGTTCATGATGGTTGTGGATGGATGTGGCCGATCATCCCGGGATCCCGCGGCTGTGGGGGCCGGAGGGAGCAGGGGAGAGCTGCGGGAGCGGCTCCGACAGCTCCCAGCTGAACAGCCCAGCTTGGCCCGGGGTCGTGCATCTGTGGGCGCAGAGTGGCGAAAAGCACAGCTGTGGGGAGGTGTGAATGAGGGGGGAAAATGGTTTGGGGGCACGTCCAGGCTGCTCTGTGCCCCACTCACCCACCTCGGCCGTGTCCTGCTCCTGTGAACCCAAGCACTGCATTTCCCAGAAGGAGATGGAGCCCAGGAGCACCAAGGGGACTTTTGACCTCCACATGGAGGAACAGGACAAGGGAGGATGGTTTCATGGCCAGAGGGCAGGGTCAGATGGGATATTGGTAAGAAATTGCTCCCTGTGAGGGTGGGGAGGCCCTGGCACAGGATGCCCAGAGAAGCTGTGGCTGCTCCATCCCTGGAATTGTCCAAGTCCAGGCTGGACGGGGCTTGGAGCACCCTGGAATAGTGGAAGGTGTCCCTGCCCACAGCAGGGGGTGGAATGAGATGAGCTTTAGGCTCCCTTCCAACCCAAACCACTCTGTGATTCTCTGGATGATCCTGCCTTTAGCAGATGAAGATGCATGGATGTTTCCGAAGGAGGTTGCTGTAGGCAGGTGCAAAGTAGGCAGTTACCTTCCAAAAATGGGGCAGTGGAGAGAGAGAGAGGAAGAGAAAAAGGAGCCAGATGAAAGCAGGGGCTGTGCCAAAAGTGCCTTCTATTTATGATCGCGCAAGGTCAACAATAATCCCCACAGCTACGAGCACATAAAAATTGATTCTTTCCTGAAGAGATTGATGGATTCGTGGTCAGGACATATTCTCTGATCCTGCTGCCCTCGACATTGCTGGAATTTATGGAGATGGTGTTTGTTTCTCTGTAGAGGTCTAAATAGCTTCTCAAAAAGCAACCACTTTCAGTTCTGACCCGGAGTCCCGGGAAGTTGCTGTAAATAAGGGAAATGCCTCCTCCAGCTGTTGGGCTGTGTTTCCACAGGTGAGCAGCTGCCTGCTGGGGGTCAAGGCTCTTCATCCCACCCCAAATCTTGGTGTGAGGTGAGCGGGGTGATGCTCACCCCACACACATCTCTGCTCCTGCCCAAAATCTTTGGTGCTCCTGCACAAAACCCTGGCACCTCGGGGAGGTGCCATTCCTGGGGGTCACAGCCCACCCAAGGCCAGCACAGGAGTGCGTGATGCAGACCCTGTGGGGCTGGAGGCTCTTTCAGTCTCTCCCACTGCTGCTGTGGAGGGAAGAAGGGCTGAGCATTTCCAAAGCCTCCGTCTCCTTCCCAGTGCTTCCCAAGCTCTTCTCGCCGCTCCGATGTCAGCTGGAAATCTCCTTCACTTCTTCCTTTTAAAAATAGCCAGCTTTAAAAGCCGTGCTGTTTGAAACCACTCGGTTTCCCACAAGTGGCAGGAAGCTACCAAACAAAGCCCATTTATTTTTCACAGCTCCATCCCTGCAGCTACGAAATCCTCGGCACCCCTGAATTCCTGGGCAGTGCCGGGGCCTGCGAGCAAGGAGCACACGCGGCTGTAACATCCCTGTGAGTGGTTTGTGCCCCACATCTCCCAGCTGGTGAACGAGCAGCTTTAGGTGTGCTCAGAAGGGCTTTCTGCAAGGGCCTCCGCAGTCTGGATGCACTGAGTGTGTTACATAAACTGCTGCCACACAAAGGGATCCCGGCGCGGGGATTTTGGGAGGTCGGGGAGGGGTGGGCTGGCGGGGGTGTGCAAAGAGAATCGATGCCAGGCTTTTTAACAACCACACAGGTATTGAACCAAGCCTTTTAAGGGCCTTTCAGGCAGCACTCTGTGTGATGTGATGGGGTTTGTTGTGCTGGGAGTAGGGACCTGTGGAAGGGCTGGCTGCCACACTCAGAGAGCGGTGTTCGTCCCCGCTGTGCTCAGGGTGCTCTCCAGGCTGCGGGGGGAGCTTGGGTTGTGGCACTGGTGGAGCTGCTCTGCTCTGGGCTGGGGTCCTGTGCTCCTGCACTCCCTCCCCTGCCGAGAGCTCTGCCGAGGAGGATCCTGGTGGGCTTCTGTCATCTCTGGTTGATGCCTCGAGGTGGCCACCTGAAAACAGAGGCTAGACAAAAATAAGAGAACAGAAGCAGGTGTTTATTTGAAGGGCCTTCAGACGTACACCTTGGGCAGTCAAAAGGCTACACCCAAGATGGACCCTGGGTCACGAGTTCTTCACACTTTTATAAGTTTGGGCCATTTGCATATCAGGGTTAATTCTCCAATTATAACAGTTAATATAGCAGTTAATGATGTAATTTCCCCAAGTTTGCCCCCCGACTTTAGACTTTACTTTACACATTTTGGGGCCCGGTGTCCTTGAAGAGCAAACCTAGAGAGGTTATGTCCAACCAGCACGAGAGAACAGCAGCTAACAGGCCGCACGGAACTTCGGCGTTACACACTAGGCAGTACAGGATTTGAAAAATATAAAAGTTAACACCTAAGGCATCACGGTGTCCGTGCTGCCTCCAGCCATCCCCTCGTGCTGCTGGAGAGAGAGCAGCCCATCGCTGTGGGGAAGGCACAGGGAAGGCAGCAAACAGGGAGAGGAGCCCTCAAGGTCAGTCGGAAAGCACTCAGAGCCAGGAGAGGTGAACAAGGAACGTCACCTTCAGCAGTCGTGGTGGGACGTGGCGCTGTGCAGTGGTGCTGCTCACCCGCCAGCTCGGGGTGGGCTCTGCACACCCGGGGCTCCCTGTCTTGGATGGGACCATCCCCATGGCGTCCCCCAAGCTGCCCTGGAACAAGGATCCCCTCCCGTGCCCAAGGACCCTCCAAATCTGCCTTCAGGTGAGGGGAAAGCGGGCAGTTGACTCGATGCCCTCCTTGACCCGAATTCCAGCCTCCTTAGAGCAGTGCTGAGCTTCCTGCGCGAGGGCCACGCAGCAGCCCTTGCACACAGACACTTCCTCGGAGGCTGTGGCCTTTTCCAAGCTTTCCCAAGCTTTTTCCAAGCTTTCCCAGCTGGGAAACGCTGCTGTGGGGTTTGCTGCTGCCTCCTCGCAGCAGTGCTGAGCAGAACATCCTCGCAGAGGGATCACCTCCTCCACACATCCGGCTGCCCTTTGGCTCCGGGCTTTTGGGACCTGCTGGGAGGCTGGGAAGCACAAACCGGGATTACAAAGCAGCGGCAAGAGAGAAATGCCAGGGAGCCCCGGCAGCCTTGGGCTTTAAGACGCCGTGTTTCCTCATCCCCCGGTATCCCCCTGCTCAGAACAAACCCTCCCGCTGCCGAGCAGCAATCCCACACAAATCCTTCGCTATAAAGCTGCTTCCCAGAGGGGGTTTAACAAACACTGGGTGGAGTCCGGTGGCGCCCGCTCTCGCTCCCAGCGCATCCCAGCACCAAAGAACCCTGCGTTTTCACCTGCCCTCCGGCAGCAGCTCCGGCAGACGCGAGCAGGGGTCACCACTGCGGCTCAGTGCTCCCTGCCAGGCTGGCAAACGGGCTCTTGCTCCCAGTTTAACCTCCTCCTCCTCCTTCCTACAAGCGAGTAAACAGAGAAACCCCTTTCCCCTTCACCTCCAGCCTGGCTCCCTGAGCTCTGGCTGCCAGATGGCAGCGAGCAGAGGCTTTTCTGCCCCTCTCTGCTGCCAGCGTGTCACAACAGCACGGCTGCCAGCGCAGGGGAAGCTTTTCCCAACCCTCTTTCCAGTGCTTTGCACCATCTGCAGCAGGAGCCCAGGGGCTGGGCCAGTTGCTGAAGGCTCTGCCTGAATAAGCAGCATCCTTCCGAGGTGTAAAATTGGAAGCAAATGGGAGCTGGATCGGAGGCAACGGGGGTGTGTGAACGTGCTGCCTCCCCTGCGCCCAGCCAGGGCTCGTCTCTAGAGGACTGCCTCTCTTTCCCATCTCCTTTCGCTTTTTCCGGTGTCTTTTGATGGGTGTTAAAAGCAGCCTGGCCTCAGAAGATGCTGCACGTGGATTTATAGGTGCTGTAAGTCACCTGCTGCAGGACCCCGAGCACGGATGTTTGCTGCCTGCAAATGCTGTTTTACTCATTTTCTTGGAGGCTGTTGCAGCTTCACAGGATTTTGATGGACCAGGGAAAGCTCAGCCTGGGCAGGATTCACCAGGGAAAGCTCAGCAGCTGTGAATCCGTGTGGGATGGCTCCCGGTCGCAGCAGCACTGCCCTCAGAAGGAGGGGGACTCAGGGGGGGTCCTGCCCATCACCTTCCCCTTGGGGCTGAGCCCACGGCCATGGCCAGCTGTGGGGATGCTCCCGTGTGCTGTCACCCTGAGCCACATGAGGACATCAGCTCAGGACCACCCAGTGTAGGGAAAAAGGTAGCCCCCCTTGGCTTATTTCTGGAGAGAAATAATCAAATTTGCCCTGCTTTTAAAAATTTGATTTCTTTTTTAACAGCTTTTTTCAAACTGAAAAACGGGGAAAGCATCCTGAGCCTTCCCAGAGCAGGGGATGCTCAGGAAATACTCTGTGTATTGTGGTGACAGCTGAGAGCTGCCTTCCCTGGAGCTCAGCTCGTGCTCTGTGAGCAGCAGGGACCAGTCCCGGTGCTGCAGAGAGGATGGGGAGCCTTTCCCTGCTGCTTTCCCAGTTTGAAATGAAAGCTGGGATGCTGCAGGAGACAGTGACGGTGCCCATGGCAGCATGAGGAGTGCTGGTTTGGCAGCTCCCACAGGATCCCCAGCTCGAGGGCTGGGACCCATCACTGGAGGAAAAACAAAATTGTGTCTGTGTCAAAAGCAAGAACTGAATCTGCTCTGCTGATTTCCCAGGTGAGATCTCTGCCAGTGTTTAAAAAGGATAAATGAGACGACCTGGATAATTACAGGCCTGTCAGCTCCACTTCGATGCTGGGCAAACTGATGGAGTGGCTGATGTGGGAATTGATTAATAAAGAATTAAAAGAGAATAACATCAGTAAATGAATGGAAAGGCCTCAGTGTCTATCAACAGGTTGAAGGCAGTGGGATTTGCAGAAGCAGCTTTCTGGGGCAGAGCTGCCTGGTTTGGAGGGAGTGGGTTTGTGTGAGGTGTTTCGCTTGGAGGACAAGCAGAGTGGTCAGCAGAGTGACCAGCCCAGCAGGGCCACAGCTGGATGTCACCGTGGGCTGCCAGGTCCCTGTGCCTGGGTCTCCATCCCATCCCAGCTTCAACCTGTGCCCCTCTGGACAGGCTGAGCTCTATCCAGCACTGCCGCATCCCCCTGGCCGTGCGTGGCCACGGCAGAGCCGCTAGGAGGGGAGCAGGGGACAGGAACCACCAGGAAAACGCCTTCCTGCCCTGTTTGTTCCAGCACTGCCAGTCCCCCCGTGCTGCTGCGGCCTCCTGGCAGCCGGGAAGGGATGGCAGCATCCATGCAGGATCCATCCCAGTGCTGGCTGCAGTGCTTGCCTCCCTTCCCAGTTGCCATAGGAACAGACGAAGGCCTTTAAAGCATCGCAGTGGGGTGCGTGTCTAGGTCATGCTGTGGAGCAGGCAACCATTTTATAGTGATAATAAATTCAGGGAATTGGGAATTTGGCCGAAGTAGCACGCGAGGAAAGGGCTTGAAAAGGCAGAATGGAGATAAATGAATGAAAATAACTCTATGACGAACAGCCGTGCGCTGTGCTGGACCTGAGTGAAATCATTCTCCGGAGTTCAGGCGAGAGGAGCCGGGAACGCAGATTGTAAGGAATTGTTCGTCCCTGAAGCCTGAAGATAGAAAGGCAAAGGCAGCACCTGGAAGTGTTTAGGGACTATTGGATTTCAAACCCCTTCGTTGCCTTCGGTCCTGGCGCTGTCTGGCTGTGAGTTACTGCTGGCCAAAGATTTACCATCCCTCCGTTTGCATGGCAGGAACCAGAGAGGCACCAAATCATTGGAGATGAGAGCAGGGACAACCCCGTGAAGGTCATCGAGAACCTGCTGGACACATCTGCACAGGGGGGTGGAGGCAGATGGCCTGGGGGAGGCCCCTGGAGGTCTCCCCAAGCGGTGCAGGGCTGGGGGGTCTGGGGCATCCCCTGGGATCTCAGCTGGTGTTGGGAGCGGGTTGGATTCTGGGGCTCTCCCCCATGTGTTCACATTTGGCTGATGTTCTGCTGCACTGTGGCGTGGAGCTGCTCTCCTGCTCCAGCCTGGGATGCTTTGTGGGTGCTTCCCACCATCCTGGCAAATTCCCTCCCTTTCATGCCAGCCCCATGTGCTGTGCAGCATCTCCCTGGCTTTTTTCCCCCTGCCTGGGGAAGCAGAAGCAGAAACTGTCAGCCAAAATGTTCTTTGCTCACAGAGCCCATCCCGTCTGTGTTAACAGCAGCTTTAGCACACCCACTTTCTACTGCAAGGGTGTGGCAGCAGGAGAACACGTGGGCAGTCGGTGTGGGAGGGGGTGGCAGGTCACTGACCCATGGCAGCAGTGCCTTGCACCCCCTAATGAGTTGGGGGCTGAAAATGGGAGGAATCAGGCAATCTTTGTGTTCTCCCAGCCCTTGGAGCTGTGGGTAAATGCAGACCCCCTGCTTGCCCCAGCCTGGCACTGCTGGCACGGCACAGCAAGCTCTGGGAAGCCCATGCAGATGTCCCCTTCCCCAAAACCCTCTCCATCCTTCCCCTAATTGAGCTGAGGCTTGAAACCCGTTTGGTGTCAGCGCGTCCTGTTGGCTTCGAGCGGCGGAATCTCTCACGCTGATTTAATCACCTTGTTATGCCACGCAAGCCTGGGTTCTTTTGAGGGTGGCTGAAGGGTGCCAATTTGTACCTCCTGGCAGCACAAGGCCCGCGATTTGCCTCAGCACTTGTTCTTGGCAAGACAAAGAAAGCCTTGAGCTGGTGCCTCGCACGGCAAACAAGGCTCATCGGGGACCTGGCACAGCTGGTGCCGGTGCTGCCGCTTTCAGCTGATGCCCAGTTTGGTTTCACAAGGCGACGGGAAGAACTTGGAAATGAGCTGGGATGTGGCCAGAGCCCAAGTCAGGCAGGCACCAAAAGCTGCAGCAGCTCCTCCCTCCTCCTGGCTCCTTGGGCAGGGACCTGGCTGTGGGCTCTGCTCCCTCCCAGGGAGGTGCAAAGGGGCCTCTGACCCCTCCCAGGCACCAAATCCCTGCTTGGGTGCTCCAGCAGAAGGAATTAGACTCTCCTCATCCTTCTGTTTTCCCACCCACAGCCCTGGCTACAGGGCACCTTTCCCTGTGCTGGCTGGAGGCATCTCCTCTCTTTCCTTGGCCAGGAGGATGATGAGGAGAAGGGATGAAGCTCAAGGTCTCCTTTTGGAACCATGGCAGGGGACAGACGGAGGGGTCAGAGCAGGCACAGCTCTGTGTGGTCCCACTGCAGGCACCAGGCTTCAAATGGGGCTGGAGACCGGCCCTGCCTCCCCTGTGCCCGGGGGCCAGCACAGAGCCTGGGGCACACGGTGACCCCTGTGGGCATTGCTCGCCCTGTCCCTTGGCTGTCCCCAAGCAGGGAGGGTCTGGAGCAGTCCTGTGCCAGCCCTGGAATCACTGAGGTTGGAAAAGGCCTCTGAGATCTCGTGTCCCAGTGTTACCCAGCAGATGCTCAGCTCCTGGAGCCAGCCTGGCTGTGGCAATGGGGGTGCCTCTCCCAGAGGAGACGGCGTTTTTAGGATTTCTCTCTCTGGCCGGGGTGACTTGCTCAGAGGCTGCCTCTCCCCCACACCCAGCATCTGCCAAAGCCCTGCTTGGATGCAGCAGTCGAGGCCAAGACAGGAGGCTGTGCCACGTGTGGGAGGGGCAGCTGAAGTGTCCCCACTTCCCCAGCGGATGTGCCCAGGGAGGCCCTGGGGTCTCTCAGCTGGCTGGCCATGGGAGATGCCCCTCTGAAGCCCCCTGCCTCTTCCCAGCAGGTGCTGGGAGCTGTTCCCAAACAAACAAAACCGTGGGGCACCTCACGCTGCCCTCACCCGAGCCCTTTCCTTGGAACAGGAGTAGGGAAGGGGAATGTTTGCTCTATTTCGGGATTTCTGTGCTCCGGAAAGCTTCTCCAACTGCACAGAGTGTCTGCCGCTATTTTGAGGTCCCTTTCCTTCCCTGCCATCCCCAGAGGCTCCTCGCTGAGCAGTGGAATAGAAAACAACACATTATTGCTACATTTTGCTGAGCTTCTCTGTTTCATATGAAAGAAAGATGCTCGGGCTTGCTGGGGAGCGGGGGAGGGCTCTGGAAGCGAGTCAAAGCCAGAGATGCCAGGAAGGAATTGGATTTTTTCCTGTCTTCCCAGGATGCTGCCATAGCCAGTGGGGAGGTGCCCCACCATGACCCTGCACGCCCTCTGGGCTGCCCCAGATCCTGCTAGAATCCCAAATCCTCTTTTCAGAATTCTCTTCATCCATTCCACAAGGATTCCTCTTCCTTAAGAGCGGTGGGAAGGACCATGGGAGCCTGGCATGGAGGGATGTGGAGCCCTCACAGCTCCACAGTTGTGGGAAACCCACAGGTGGTGGCAAATCCATGTGCCGGGGGTCCTGGCACGGGTGATGCCGTGGGGCTTTGTGATCCCAGTGCCTCGCTGGGCTCCCCACAGCACCCGACCAGAGTGGATGGAAGGTGGATCCATCTCCCATCCAGGACGGATGGATTTCCAGCAGGGACACAACTGCTGCCCTTTCTCTCCTCATCTTCCTTGTGGGGGGCCTACCTGGGAGGATCCCTGTTAACATTTTCCTATAAAACTTGCATATCCTACCCATAAAAACCTCGGGGAGGGATGGATTTGGTGACTGCAGGAGGCCAGGATCCCATCTCCCCACTCCAGGGCTCTGGGCCACCCGTCAGTGCCTGGACACCACGGGATGTGCGGCAAAATGGAGCACCAACCATGAGGCTGCTGCTTTCCTGCACCCCTGGCTCTCCCCAAATCCCGGCTTTCTCCCCCTGACCCCAGCAGTCGGGAACAACTGTGGGACAAGTGCCTCTCCAGGCACGTGGTGTTTGATGGAGCTGGGGCTGGGGGAGGATTGAGCCACCCCGGGCAGCTCTGGGCTTTTCTCATTTGGATTTTTTAATCCATTCTAGGCTCTTGTTATTTAGGTTTCTTAATCCATGAGGGTTCAGCACCATCCTGAGGTCCCCTGCCACTGTCCCACCACTCCCAGCTGCATCCCTCAGCGTGCCAGGACACCCTTCCCGAGATTTTCCTGGGGGGGGAAGGAGTTTAAAGCTGAAAATTCAGCGATGATTTATTTCAGCCACTTATTTTAATGGTGATTTGAATGAGCAAAGCAGAAAGCTTGGTTTAAATTACCAGCTTTTAATCTTGTTTCTCATTTGCGTGTTTTATTTATTCCCATAACTCGATTCTTTATTGGTAACCACCAACCTGCAGGTTTGATTCTTCCAAAACTCCTGTTTTGCTGAACAGAAGAAAACACTTTGTATGTGGGAGGTTCCTTAAGCAATTATGTAGCTTAATGTACATTTACAGCAATTCTTTGTGTTTGCATTTTATTATGTTATAATATAGGGGATGGTGCATTTCTTCTTTATGAGATGATTATTAATTTTGGGCTCACACTGTGTGCCGTGGTCTATTCGGATGGAAATTGCTTTTCAATTTAAGATGCCCAAAAACCAGTATCAAAAATGGGTTTTATTAGTTAAATAAAACCATTTAAAATGTGCTAGCCACAGAAGAAAAAACCTAGCTTATCTGAGCATGCATTTAAAGCTGATTTCCTAAACAAGATATCCACCAGGAGGGAGCTGAGTGCTTTGTTCCCCCTTCTCATGTTCTTTATGGGTTTAAAGTTAATATAATACTTAAGATTTATTCCCAGGCAGGAAAAAGCAAAGGAGCTTTTCCACTTTTCCTCATCCCAAATTCCTGCAGTTTGCAATGACCAAATTACTGGGAAATGTTAACGCAGAAGGAATTTATTTTGATTGCAGTTTCGGAGGGGAGGGATGCGGGGAGGTGCTGGATCCACCCCTTCAGCCACTAAAACTTCCATGGTTTTAGAGCTTCTTTGTAGAGCTGACAGCACCCACGTGCTGCTTGATGTTTTTATACAAGCTGCTTAAATCACAGGAGGGTACATCTCAACAATAAACTCAATTTTTAATTAAAAAATAAAGTGTATTTCACGTAAGGAGAAACCACTCTGAAACTGGAAACACTCCAAAAATAAAGGTGGAAAGCTGTGGAAGAGTGGGCAGGGAGCACTTCAGCCCCCAGTCTTTCCAGGCACAGAGAATTATTAGTATTTGCCTCGCCACAGCGCCGAGTCCAGTCCATAACTTCTCGTTCTCCTTCCCAGGAAGGGGAATTTTTCCCCATTTGCAGGTCAGAGCCGACAGTAATTGCCCACTGCTGCCTGCTCGGGGTTCTCACTGCAACAATCCCACACCAAATAAATGGCTCTGTGCTGTTATCAGCAGTTTTCTGCCCAGCAGATCCGGGGGGGGAGGGTGGAGGGTTTGTTGTCTCAAGGAAAAGAATTCCACGGATTGCATATGAACAGGGACAGGGCCATCCTAATAAAGAGAACGGACTGTGGGCATCGTGCCAAAAAACCTCCCCCAGGGTGGGTGAGATCTCTCCTTTTTGGAGAGGCCGGACCTGTTTCAGGGCACATCCTGCGGTGGCCGATGCTGGAATGGCCCCGCCGGGCACCCTGGGTGAGGGGGAATGATTTGGCATTTCCAGGGATGCGATTCCTGTGACGCCGGAGGACCAGCCCCGGTCCCCACCGCAAGCTGGGGATGTTTTGGGAGCTCCTGGCGGGGCTGGCTGCAGAGGCACCATCTGCCTCCATCCCTGGGCATCGCTCCCGCTGCAAACATTTAATCATGAGAAAAGGCGAAAGAGGGAAACCAGGAAAACAAGGCACTTCTGTGCTTCCAGTTCTCCAGCAACTGGCAGCAGTTCCGTGTATCACCAACGCTGCTGTGCGAGCTCCAGTCCTACTGGCATAATTTTTTTAAAATCCCTTTTCCAGTGTAATTGCTGTTTGTTTTGTCATTTCTCAGTGGACAATTACAGTTCAAAAACAAGAGTGCCTTTGAAGATTGCGAGCGGGTGAGGCTTCATTAACGCACTGTTAATGCTCCATCGAAACTCACTTGAACTCCACCTGCCTGGGGCCTGGGACAGAAAAACCTGGCTTTGCAAAGCGAGGATTATTTGATCTATTTAAAATACTCCCTGTATGGTCTCCTGGATACATTTCAACGTCAGCAGTTTGGGAGGCTGAAATATCTCCCGTAGGTTTGTGCTGTTGCTTGATCATTCAAAAAAAAAAAAAAAAAAAAAAAAAAAAACACAATTAAAAAAAAAAAAAAACACTCATTGCAAAGAATAATCCTCTCTTTTTTTTTCCCTGGAGAAGGGAAATAGAGAGACAAATCTGAACCTGGTTTGTCTCAGGATGGGGTCCTTTACCTGGGATTAAAGTATTGGGAATAAAATAACAATTTTGATTGAAATGAGCAGCTCCCCAGCCAAGAAGAGCTGGGGTCACCCCTCCAAGCCTGTCAGGGACACGGTGCCTTTGGGAGTGTCGGGAGAGTTTCCAAGGCCTGATGGCGCAGTGATGTCAGCAGTGAGAAGAGCTGTTAAAAATAAAAAAGAGAGAAAATCAGGAAGTTTCCTGCTTAGCTCATTTTTGTAATTTTTACTGGAAGGGAAGCTCTGGTAAATCAGGGGTTTGTGGTGCTCACCACCCATCCGTCCATTCATCCCTCTGAGCTTACCCTGGTGTTTCATTGCTCATCAGGAATGCTCTTTAATTAGTATTATCCATCATCCACGAATGAGGCTGTTTGCTGGGAGCTGGTGCTCGGGGCTGCTGCCAGAGCCGGGCCCTGCTCCTGACTCTGCTCCCAGCAGGGTTTGGGAAGGTTCCACCACCCCAGGCTCCAGCCTGGACTGGGCGCTCGGAGCTCAATTATCACTTCTGTTAAAGATGTAAATGTGGCTCTGGACTCATGTCCCAGGGCAGAGAGCTTTTCCTAAGGGGAAGGAAGGGTTTTCTTCCCGCTGTGCAAACAGGGAAGGCGGCCCTGAGCAGGAAGGTGTCTGCCCGAGGCTTTGGAGCTGGCACCCAGCACCGGTGGGAGCAGGGCAGTGAAGGGCTGCGTCCGTGGAGATGCTGGGCTGGGATGTTTGGCTGTGCCAGCCCTCCAGGGGAGCTTGGGCAGGATGGGACAGCAGCACCGGGGTTTAATTTGTGTGTGAGCACAAGATTTAGGCCACTTCCCTGTGATTTCCAACGCACTCCTATTGCAAAGTGCAACCCTGGAGCCCACTGAGCATCGCTGGGCAGGGGATGGGAAAGGAGAAGGGGAAAGGGAGCTGCTGGAAACAGCTGCCATTAAGCCATTCTTTTAAACCTGGAAAAGCTTCCTCCAGTCCACCTGAGGAGGCTTCAGAGGCTCTGCGTGGCAGGGAGGTGAGCAGCCCTGGAATTATGCCCTGGAATTACGGCGCAGTAATTGCCTGGTGCTTACAGTCCAGGTCTAGAAGATCTCCAAGTAATAACTCATTGGGAAGATATTGAGCTCTCATCACAAAGAGGAAATATGGTCCCTAAACAGGCAGCTAATGGCACGCCATTTATCTGATGGCAAATCACCCACGTTCATTACTCTGCAGCACAGCCCGAAAGAGAAACACAAAATTAGCTGAAGGAGAGAGGGAAGGAGGGAAGGACACATTTCCTTCCAGTGTTTCATCAAGGTGGCTCTTGGAATTAGCGTGGTAGCTCTTTGTACCCAGGGCTGCTGCCAGCACAACTGGGCCAGGAAAACCCACTTTATGAGCATCTTCCTCCCTGGAGACAGCAGAAATGTTTTCTGTTATTATTTTCACACTATTCAGAGCTCTTATGGATAAAAGCCTTAACACTCATCCAGGAAAACCTAGAGCTGGTGGAACCTTTATTGTTCTTGCTTATTTTTGCCAGCGCTGTGGCTCCAGGGGTGAACAAAGACCAGATACTCTTTTATGCCTTTCCAGCTCTGGAGCGTCGCCGTGCCGAGGTTGGGAATGCCTCACAGCTTCCTCTGCTTTACAACTTCCTTCCTCTCCACTTCTTTTCCTCTCTTCCAGCTATTTCTGCTGGAGGAAATGGCTTGCTGGCTGCACCAGGCTTTTCCTGAGGGATGGGTGATGTTTTCCAAGCGTTGGTGTGGGTGCCCGGTGAGGGGACAGCTCTGCAGGAGATGCTGGGTGAGGAACAGCCCAACTGGGCACCCCCAGAAAACAACCACAGCCTCTCCATCCGTCATCCTTCATATAAACATACATCTATTCATCCCTGTGTGTCTCAGGAGCTCTGGTTTCCCTTTGCAGCCCCGAGTGGAGGTGTGTGAAGCAGATGGGGAGCAGGGGGAATGTGCAGGGTTTGTCAAAGCCATCAGCGATGCAGGACTGGCAGAACAGGGACACTTCTCCTTCCTTCTGCCTCAGGGTGGTGCTCAGGGTGGAATCACAGAATTGAAAGGATTGGAAAAGACCTCTAAACCCACCGAGTCCAGCCATTAGCCCAGCACTGGCAGTTCACCACTAACCCATGTCCCTTAGCATCACATCTGTACATTTTTTGAGCTTTGCAGGGCTGGTGATTCCACCACTGCCCTGGGCAGCCTGTTCCAGTGCCTGACAGCCCTTTCCATGAAGAAATTGTTCCTAATATCGAAATAAGCCTTCCCTGGTGCAACTTGGAGCCGTTTCCTCTCATCCTAGTGCTTGATATGTGGGAGAAGAGACCGACCCCACTCGTCCACAACCTCTTTTCAGGGAGTTGTGGAGCACTTGGAGTTGAAATGTAGCAAAACTCACTGGCTGACCCTGAAAAATCCTCCTTTGTGCCATGAGCTGCAGTGGAAAGGCCTGAAGGACCGACCCCTGCCCAACACCTGCCCAGGATCCAACCCCCAGCAGCAGCCCCTGGGATTGCCGAGAATTTGCAGGTTGCACACACTGAAAGAAAAAAAAAAAGCTAATTTTAGTTTGCAGCGAAAGAGCTCTCATCAATTAATTATCCTTCATTGTGGAGTTAAGGAGGAAGGTTGGAAAAAAAGCTGTAGTGATTCTTAACTCTTAATTTGCCTTTTCTAGATATCCAGAGGGAGACAGTGGCTTGGGGGGTTTTGCCTCCTGTTTTCTGATGGCCAACAGGAAGTCATAAACCCCTGAAATAACCTGGATTTCTTGGGAAGGGATGCTTTGCTTCAAAGAATTCCTTCCATTTCCTTCCAGGGTGACCACGAGAAGGATCCAGAAACAATATGAAATCGGATTTTCTGTTAGTCATACACAAGGCACATCCAAGCCATTGCTTCATGCTTGGAAATTTGTCTTTTTAATGTGTCTGGAGATCCTGCTGCAGTTCTGAGCTGTCACCTGCTGCTGCCAGGGCCAAACCCTTGCTGCGACTTTCCTGCTGCAGCGGCTCAGCCTTGAGCCCCTCTGTAACCCTGTAATTCGTCTGATCCTGTGCCTGGAAAAGAAACCAGCAGCTAAAGCATGGAAGGGAGGCACCTTTTCCTTCCTTTGCTTGGCCACCATCTATTCTGGAAGGTGCCCTGCTCCTCTCCGGAGAGGTGGCAGCTGCTTTCTGCCCCTTTCCTCAGATTCCCAAACAATTCCCACCACCTTCCCCTGGGACAGGGGCATTTCGGTGATGGACAGATGTCCTTGGAGTCCAAAGGCGGGAATATATTTAAGGTCTATTTTGGTGATGGACAGACGCCCTCAGAGTCCGGAGATGGGAATTAATAAATGAGGTTAAATGTGGGGGCAATTCCAACAGTCTTTTCCTGGAGATTTTCCTGGCAGGGCTGGCTGCTGGCAGGAATCCTGCCTGACTCGGGTCACCACCAGCTGTGGGCGTGACGATCCACGTGGCACCAGCCAAGCTGCCCCAAGGGCTTCCCCACCCCACGGCAGAGACCTCCAAATTCCATCCCCATCTCAAAAATTCCTGCCACAGTTTTTAATCCCCCAGGACTCGGGCTTAAGAGGCATCAGCAAGGGGTGATGCCCTGGGCTTGTGGGGAGCAGAGGGACAGCCCAGGCCCTGGGGACTGCCAGGAAGGCAGGGGGATGCTGGCGCCTGTGGTGGCTGTGTCCCCTTGTCCCAGGAGAGCTGGAGTGGAGCCACAACGGGAGCAATGATTTTCAGTGTGTGCCAGGCCAGGAACGTTAAGAATAAATCACTCATAACTGGGAAGACGATAATAACAGAAGCCTCTGGGGAAATCTGCACTGCTGAACAGCAGCTTTTATTATTTTTTTCTTTTTTCACTTGAAGTCACTTAATGAACCCTCGTGTTGAAATCTTCAGAAAGGCTCACCTTAGGGGGTATTGGGAAATATTGATAAATAGTGTTCGGCACTCCTGAGGCGCTCAGCGAGCGGCACCGACATTGCCACGGCAGATGGACTGGATGCCTCCAGGTTTCGTTTTCCCACCCTCTGTGACTCTTCCTACCTGCAAGGGGCAGGCAAGGTCCAGCAAGAGATCAGCAACCCCCATCCCAGCTCTCACACAGCCTAACTCCCAGCGAAAGGGGCTGTTAGCTCAGCAGGAAGATCCATTTAATCCCAAACTTTCCCAAGAAACAATACATTAGCTGTAAAACAGCTTCCACACTTTATTTGCTGGTAATTTACAGCCCACACTGTGAGGCAGTGCAATATTTGCAAGCAATTAAAGAGAGGATGACTCAACAACAGCCACCTCGGGTCAGATTTTCAAGTGTTCATCTTTCATAATTAAGAAGGGATTTGGGAAGCAGCGGCTGCTGCCCCACTCCCTGGCACTGTCCTGTCCCGGGAGCTCCTGGCTCCGGGCCTCGGGGACTCCGGGCAGATTTGGCACTGGAGGAAAAGGAAGTGTTTATAAAGATGGGACGAACGGTCCCAGGGAGCTGTCGGCAGAGATAATCAGTACAAGGGGAAGTTTTGGATGGGGTCCGGGGTGGTTCAAGCCACGCTTTGCCAGGGCGGGGGGGATGAAGGGGCTGTGCTGGCTCTGGCACGAGCGGGACGAACGCAGGGGAAAGTTCCATGAAATCCCTGGGGCAGGTGCCCTCTCTCCTCCCCCAGCCTGGCACCTCCGACCGCCCCTGCGGCTGCCTCCCACCCCAGCTCGGCTGCGGGCGGTGCAGCAAAGCGAGGAGGGGTTTTCCAGCCTGGCTGAACAGCGAGCACAGCCCGGGCGTGCAGCCCCCTGCATCCCCCCGGGCTGGCCGCGGGCGAACCCGGGATGCTCCGGGCCGGGAGCCGGCTCTGCCCTCGCTGCAGCTGCGGCTCTGCTGCCGGAGTTCGGCAGCGTCCGCTCTCCCCGGGAGACACGGGCAGGAAGTGTTTGACCTGGATTTACATCCCTCGGCAGAGATTCTCGCTGTACTTCGGACGTGTGACAAGTCACGGCCGAGGCTGTGACAGCGCGGGGCAGCCGCGGGGGGCCGAGCTGGGAAACTGAGGCACGGCACCGAAGTGGCGCCTTGGCGTGACCCAGCAGAGCCGGGGGCCGTGCCAGCAGCACCCCTGGGTGTCACCAGGGCCAGTCCAAGCCCTGGACGCAGGGCAGTTTGTCTGCTGGGTGGCATCCTGGTGGGTGGGTAGGGTGACCCCGGGCTGCTCCTCTTCCACCCGAGGGATGCTGCACCTTCCCT
>VXAZ01000469.1:235712-259511 GCA_013399875.1 Gymnorhina tibicen | reverse complement strand
CATCCCATCCCATCCCATCCCATCCCATCCCATCCCATCCCATCCCCACAGCTCCTCGGTCCTTCCTCTGATGCTCATTCCCCGGCTAACCTTGCTCCAGAAAATGACTTTATTTACCACCTGCTTTTCCTCACCACTGCCCGCAGCAGCCAAACAACACCCTGGGAAGCGATGGGGGGGCTGGAAGGGGAAGGAATGGGGTGGGACCAACACGGAAACGCCAGCCTGGGGGGGCAACTGGGCTACAGGGGAGGGTCTCGGGGCCGGGAAGGGTTAATGGCCCCTCCCTGACTCAGAGAGCTATAAAAGGGAGGGAAATGGGGTTTTCATCTCCTTTCTGTTCTGGGGGAGGGAGGAGGCCAAGGGCAGGTGCTGCCCGTGAGCAGCACAGGGTGAAGGGCTCTCCTGTGGTTTTATCCCCCTGCCCAGGGCTTTCCCCAGCCCCACATTCCCGAGGAGTTTGGTGCTGCTGCAGGCATCCCAGTGCCTTCAGCTGGAGCCGCCGCTGTCCCTGGCCCAGTCTGCCTCTGGGAATGTGGAAACGTGTCTCTGGAAACACGGGAAGACCCCAGGGCCGCTCTCATGGCTCAGGCACATGGGACAAAGCAAACACACACAGGAGCGAACCCGCCTTGCTCTGCAAACAAACAGCATTTCACAGCCAGGGGCAAAGTGCTGGGATAAACCACAGCAGCCACCGGAGCAGGTTCAGCTCCCTGGCCACAGCAGGTGGGCAGGGACATCGTCACTGTCGGGGCTCAGCCGAGCTGTCACCCCTCGAGGTGGCTTCGTGCCATTCCCCTCCTCCTTTCCAGCCAGCCCGCGGGCCTTGGCACCTTGCCTGGCAATTTCCAACGATTACAGGAAATCCCAGAGCCGGTCCATACAAGAGCTGCTGATTTAACAGTTTTGCCATGAACCATTCTTCATTATCTGTGTTTCGCTGGGTAACCCGGGCCCTGTTGAAGAAGTGCTATTTCTTCTGCAGTCAGCTGTATTTTAATAGGTTACATTATGGGTAAAACACCCCCAGAGAAAATCCAAGCATTGTTCCATTCATCAGCCACGGCAAGTTCAGAATAAAAATATTCCAAGGTGAGGTAATGTACTGTGACACTGCGTAAGTCAATTTATAAAAGAATTAACTGTGTTTAGAAGAGAGGATGAAACTTTCTCCGGTCAGCCAAGGTTGGAGCAGCCCTAAAATGAAATGCATTGGTAGAAAAAACAAATTCTTCCTTAAAAGATGTGTTGGTTTGGGGATATTATTTGTTTTTTTTTGAAGTTCAGGTGCTGAAAGTGTAAGTGGAGTGGAAATGCAGCTCCCTGAGCTGATCGAGCCAGGGGACTTCTGCTGCTTTGCTGATTCCCATCAGCTGGAGCTCTGCTGCTCTGCCTGACACCCTCCTGGTTCTTAACTAAGTAAGGCTAAGGAGAGCTCTGGGATGGGCGAGGCTGCCAAAGCCTTCCCTGGGCTGTGGCACCCCTGTGGAGCTGCCCTGGGATGCTCAGAGCGGTCCCAAGGGCTCGGCTGCACCGGGGGCTCTTGGGCTTCAGGCTTCTCCCAGCCAAAGGTCCCAGAATTTGGCCACCACGAGCATCCCGTGTGCTTCGAGGTCCCCGAGCAGGGAGGGGACACGAGCACAGCTGTGTGTCCTGCGTGGGCAAAGGGAGCTGCAGGCTGTGGGTGCCGGCTGTAAAAGGGCTGGGATCCTGTCATCCCGGGAGATTTCCATGCTGCTTCTTGTGGCTGCACTTCCCCGGGTGCCTCTGGGACACGGGATCTCTGCTGTGAAGCCCTGGCACCTCCCTGGACTCCTCTCCCCTCCCCATCAGATCCTGGTGCAGCTGGAGACAGGGACACATCCCAGGGGGACGCCTGGCTGGGGACACACATCACACACGGGATGATCCCCACGGGCTTTGGGGATCCCCTGGTCCTGCACACCTCATCTCCCACCAGCAGCCACGGATGGAGCCAGGAAGGACCCTCCAGGCCTTTTATTCCAACGAGTGTTTGCAAATTCTTCCCCCTTATCTGGCAGCTCTCGCCTCAGCTTTGCAGAAGCAGCGAGAGTCTCTATTCTGCAGCTATTTTTCACCATAATGATTTATAATAGATGACGAAAATGGAAGTGCTGGAGGAAGAGAGGCCCGGTCTGGGCGCTCGGATGGCCCTAATGAAGTCCCATCCAAGTTCCCATTTGTTGTCAGCTATTAATTCTCTCCCCGATTCAGTCCCCAAATTACTTTCCCTAGAACTGAATCTAAATATGAAAATCAATTAAGAAGGGAACGAGTAGCTACATCTGGGAGAGGAGGCAAATATAATGACAAATCACCTGGTTCTTTTCGAGCATGCAAATTAACATTTAGAGTGTATTTTGAGGAAGGGGAGCTTGGAAATGCTGCTTCACAGAAACTGCTAGATCAATTTTCCGAGCCCGAGTGCTAGAGATTCTTCAAAGTTACTGAGGGCTCTGTCTTGGGATAAAAATATAAAAAGGACAAGAAATCAATGCTGATAATTAATTTAGCAGAATCTATTCGTTCTTTCTCCTTCCAGTCAATGCAAAGAGAAAATCATACAGGAGCTGAATTTTACATTTCCACAGAGATTGTGCCGGGACAAAATGAATAAACGCTGCTAAATTAGTTCAAAAGCTCTGCTGTGTTGTTGGAGTGGGGCTTTTTAATTAACTGGAGGAATTTGTCATCACTTTTCCCCCTGCCCTTGCAAGGGGAAGCGAGTGCCATCCAACGTGCCTGGGCAGCCCGGCCCTCCGGAGATCCAGCAGCTCCAGACCGGGGTGTGGGAGAGCTTCAAGCTGGAAACCATCAGTTCCCAGGCTCCTTTCTTAACCTGATTTTTTAATTTTAGTTCTGGTTTCATCTGGTGCTCAGTCTGATGCCTATTGTGACAGGACAGGGATGATGGTTTTAAACTAAAAGAGGGTCAATTCAGACTAGATGCAAGGAAGAAATTTATTTACGATGAGGGTGGTGAAACCCTGGCACATTTTGTGTTTCTGTAAATAGTTTGGGGTTTTGTAAGGTTCCTCAATGGTTTAGAGGAGCCTCAGTAAATATTTAAGGACGTTGCAGGATTGGTAAGCAGTTCAGGAGGGTTGCAGGGTTACCAGAGGGGCTGGGCTGGGATCCTGGAGCAGGGGCAGAGCAGCAGCACATCCTGTGCTCTGTCCAGCAGCAGGCAGAGAGGAGCCACTTTTTAATTATTCAAAACTCATCTTCCCTCCCATTAGCAACAAATGGGAGGTGGATGGATTTTGGTAATGGATCCCCAGGAGGGTACTTGAGTTTAAAGCAAAACCTGTCCAGTTAAATGTATGCTGTGGAAATGGATTTAAATGCTCTGATCCTCCACCTTGGGTTGGGTGGGAGCACATTGCCAGAGAGAAGGGCTGGGCGAAAATGTGAAAGTGGCAAATGAGAGGGGGAAAATGGTCCTGGGCAGGTTTTGCCTTTGGTGTCAGCTTCACCAGTGACAGGGGATGAGGGGAGCTGGGGACGCACGTCCGGATGGATTCGCCTGTGGAGCTGCCTGTGCCCTGGGGAAGGGAAAGGTCTGGTTTGACTCTTCAAACCTGTTTAGTGACCAGTGTGCTGTGGCTGGAGGAGGGGTGTGTCCCTGCAGTGCCGACAGGGACAAAGCCCGGGGTGCTCGTGCAGCAGGGGATGTGTAAAAACCAGGGCTGGTGAGGGGAGTTTGCCGCGGTTGTTGTGGGTGTTTGGCCCTTGCTCCATGTGCAGGTTGTTGATGAGCTGATGAACCTCCGTGGAAATATCCTGTACATCTTGATTAATGCCTGGCAGACTCTGGGGGTTTGCTGTCTGGGGCTTGGTGGCCCATCCCAGGAGCCCCAAGAGTGACATCCCTGGGGTGCTGGGCCACACCTCCAGCAAATCCAGGTTTTGCCCCATGTTCAGGGACTGAAACATAAGATTTTGCTCATATACAAACAAAACTCGTGGTTTTCATTTAGTTTGTGTATGAACACAGGATTTCCCCCTGCAGCCCAGGGATGTGGGATGTACTTCTGGATCCCAGATCACTGTTATCACCTTGATAACATCCAGGAAGAATTAATATGCAATACCAAAATCTAAAATACATGGAGTCCTCCTTGGAGAGGATGCAACTTGAAAACACATTCTAAATCCCTCAAAACAGTTTATTTTTGGGTTGGATGTCCCAGTGAGGAGTGGCACCTGCCCACAGATTTCCACCCTTTATGAGGATCCGGTCCCTGAGATCAGATTCGGATGCTTTGCTCCAAGCTGGGAAGAAATCCTGCTGTGCCAGGCAGCTGAACCTTCTTGGTGTTGGAAAAGAGAAAAAAATCGCTGGTGCTTTAGAGCAAGGGATGGTTTCTGGGACAGGAAGGATAGCTGAGGAAAGGTTCATTTATTATCCTTGTCATGGATTTTATTAGCAAAGGTCTATTATGGGCATTTTTCTCTTTCTGCTTGCTCATTGTTTTTCCTTAGGAGTGGCTGAGCTGCTCGCCCTGGTCAGGTAATGAGGGTGCAGGGAGCAAACCCCATTAATCAGAGCTGCAGAATGGGAACTGGGACATTGCCCATCTTTAAACCCTCAGCGCTGCGCCAGCCCAGAACAAACCATCACCCCCAGTCCAGCAGGAGCCTGAGCCTCCCAGGACTGGTCCCGGTGCCCTCTGTTCCCAGTTCACTCCACACACACCCCCACCAGCTCCAGGGCCGTGCTTGGCAGCAGAGCTGAGCTGTTATTTTCCCTCCCTCATTAACAAATAAATCTCCTGGTGGACGAGGTTTCTGTGATGGATATTGGCCACGATCCGAGTAGGGCAGGCAATCATGTCCAATTATTTCGTTAGCAGGACGAGGCTCATCCCGGTGACTCCGTGCACCGGCTCCGGGCTGGGGCAGCAGGTTGGTGCTCCAGAGGGGTTGGATGCTGTTTGCTCCAGGTTTTCCAGCCCTGTCCCCCCTCCCCAGGGCTTCTGAGCTGCATCTGCCTCACCACTGGCCTGGGCCACACAGCAGCTGCTTGAAATGAAGGAATTTCTATTCCCTCTGCCTTGAAAAAACATAAATGATCTATCGAGAGAGAGAGGATGATCAAGGGTTAAAATCTTACTGGACAGTTCGGTTGCTGTGCCTGTGTTTGGAGTTTTGCGAGCTGCTGCCCCCAGTTTGATTACCATCAAACCCCAGCACGTTTGTCATGGGGAAGGAGAACATCAACTGACATTTTTAGGCCAGAGCCAAATTCATCACTTGTCAGGCAGCTCCGCGGCCATGCCTGTGCGTTTGCTGGGAACGCGGAGGGGACGCTCCCAAGCCGAGCAGGTTCCTGTGGGGAACAAGCTGACCCCACGCTGCCCGACGTGCTCCCGTCCCATCCACCGCTGTCCCTGTGTCCGGTTTGTGTCCCAGCACATCTTGTCCGGACAAACCCCGGAGCCAGAGCCCGTGGGTGCTGTCACAGGAGTTACCGAGCTGCTCCTCCAGCCCGGGAGGAGAATGGGGGATGCTCTGGGCTCTGCAGGGGCAGGGCTCGTGCCCAGACGTCCAAAGGGTTTGCATGCTGCCCGTGGCCCCAGCAGCAATGGAAATGTGTGTCTGGAGGCACAGCCAGCCCGTGCTTTGCTTTCCCTGCACACAAAGCCAAGGCAAAGACAAAACCCACTCGGGGGTGTCCCTGGGGCAGCCGAACCCGCAGGGGCAGGACCCTCCCCAGACAGGTTAAGTCCTTTTTCCTGCACCACCCATCCCAGAGGGCTCCTACGAAGCCGTTTTGGTCTCTGGCCACCCTCAAAGAAACCCAAGGGGGCCCTGCTGCTCCCTTCCTGACCCCGAGGGGCTGGAGGATCCACACAGGGAAGGAGAACACGTAGACCTCAATATTGCCCAGAGGGGAAGGCGGGGATGAAACAACCCCTTAACAGCCCGAGTATGACATGCCAGGCAGTGCAGGGCCTGGAAAGCCGGAGAATTTAATGGAAAAGACATTGTCAGGCTGAATAGCATCAGAGGGAGAGGCACCGGGGCCTGGCATCTCGGGGAGCAGCAGCGAAGTCTTTCCTTGAAGGAGCTGCTGCTCCTTCACTCCTATTTTGGCAGGGCAGTTCCCACTGGTTCTGGGGAGTGTTGGATGGTGTTTCATCCCGGGCTGCAGGAGGGAGGCAAAGCCTGCAAGGATCAGCTCCTGCTTGGGTGGCAGAAAGGGACAGCCCCGGGGTTTGTCCCCGGGTGTGTGACACGTCCTCCCTCTGTGGCAGCGGCGTGGCGGGGCTGAGCGTTGCTCACACCGGGGAAAGCAGAAGTTTGGAAAATAAGGGATGTGTAAAGACTTGGTAAGAGGTCAGCACTGGGCGGATGCTCTTCTCCCTGGTGGGAATCCCTCTGTTAAAGCCCTGGGGTGATGCTCCTACTGCAGCCAGTCAGGCCCTGCCCCAACCCGGGGTGATGCCAGCGCCAGGCTGCCAGTGGGGGAAATTTTTAACCCCATTTTAACACTTCCCTGGGTGTTATTCGCAGCAACCACAGCACTTTTCGGTGCAGCAAAGGTGTTCTGAGTGGGATCTGTCTCTCCCCTTTGCTCTGCCACCCTCCCCGCCTCCCAAGCCCTCTCCCTGGGCACGCTGGGGTTGAAATTCCTGATCCCTCTCCTCCTCTCCGGGCTCTGCGAGAGGAACAGGGTTTGACAGCTCAGCCCTCTCAAGCAGCTCAGTGCTGACAGCAAATGGTTTTGTTTGCCATCGGGACAACAGTTCGGGTTGGCCATCAGGAGGAGTTTTTTCATGGAAAAGGTGCTCAAGCATTGGAATGGGCTGCCCAGGGAGGTGTGCCATGAATGGATTTTGTGAGTTTAAATCAGCTCTTGCCTTTTGCCCAGGCCTCTGGCAGCAGGCAGTGGCTGTATTGAGGTGGCCAGCACCTCAAGGATCCACTCTTATTTGCAAGTTTTTTTTAATAATGGCTGATTCGGTCTATTAAAACTGAATTAATTATTTATAGACACAAAACTAACAGACAGGCTTAAGACAGGCTTACTGCACAGGGATAAGATAAAAAAGCATACTAGTATTACACGCGGAGCTAAAGGTGCCATTAAATTTACAGCTAGATAAGAAATAGTATAACTTAGGATTCAGTGTTTCTTACCACCAATTCTTGGAAGGGCACACATCGAAAAATCCTCTCTCTCAGTTCCCGGGAAAGTGACCTGGAGTTGGTCCAAGGCTCCCGGGAGAAATCTTCTCACGCCTTTCTGAGGAGTGTGTAAGAGACTTCTGCCTCTGTGATAATTGTGTGGGCTTTTTATAGCCATAAGAACCGTGTCTTTTGGTCAAGAATATTCCTGTCATCTCTTCCCACATTGGCTTTCCAGACGAAGATGTTGATTCTTAGCTGGGTGTCTGAGAGATGCCCCATGCTGGGCCTGTGACCCGCCCGAGCCATCTCCTGCGTGTGCACCAACCACCTGTGGTAGGGAGGGGGGGACCTGTCCTGCCACGGGGTGATGCATTCCCCATCCCTGGAGGTGTCCAAGAAACAACTGGACACGGCACACAGTGGTGTGGCCCGGCTGGCAGCATGGCCATCAGCCAGAGGTGGGACTCAGTGATCTTGGAGGTCTTTTGAAGCCCAAATGATTCTGTGAAATGGTTCCAGGGCCTGGGATCAGGGCTGGGAGCACTGACCTGTGCCCATCATTGTCTGTGCCTCATTGTGCCGTGTGTGGGACCTTTCCAGAGCGCGAATCTCGGCATCTCCCTCCTTTTCTGCTTCATCTGAGCATTGCTCTTGACTCTCCCACTGTCCAGTGCCCCCTCACAGTCAGGGAAACCTTCCCCTGCCAGCTCTGAGGTGCTGTGGGGCATTCAGGCAGTGTCAGAGTCCAGTCCAGACAGTGTCAGAAAGTTTTACCTGCCACAGGAAGGTTTTGTAGGGATTTTCTCTGGTCCATCCAGCTCTCAGCCCACTGTCCATCGTTTTGGGGGCAGAGAGAAGAGCAGGGAGGTGCCTGAGAGCACAGGCAGGGCCTGTACCGGGTGCTGCATCCAGAGCAAATGCTCAGGGCTGTAGATGTTTCCCTGAGCCTTTGAAATGTGTGAGCTCCAGCTGCCTTTGAACCTCTCCTTTGGGCTGGTGCTTGGGGAAAACATCCTGGGCAAACAGGGACATCAGCAGGGAGCAGCACTGGAAGTGGCTGGAATAGGAAAAGGGAGTGGGAAAAGGACTGGGGGAGCTGGGATGCTGGGGGCAGCAGGATGCAGCCTTTTGGGATTATGGGGATCCTTCATTCCTTGGGTTCCTGGTGCAGCAAGGTCCCCACACAACTTGCAGCACCCACAGGCAGGGTGCTCCCAGGGCAGCTGGGTGAGGAGGAATGACCTCCCAGCTGCTGAGCCTTCCCTGAAAGAGCTCTGCAAACAGCAAAAGGTGGGGTTTATCCAATTAATAACTGCGTGTGGGGGTGGTATTTGCTCAGCTGTGCCCGTGTTTCTTGCTGATTCAGAGGCAGGGAGGGTCTGGGCCGTGTGGGCTCCTCACTCTCACCAAGCACGGAACCTGCAGCTCCCTCCCTGCAAACCCCACCGGGGCTGGCACTCCCTGGCGAGCTCCCTCTGCTCTGGAATAGCCGCCAGGACTCTCCCTGAGACCACCCAAAAGCCCACCCTGGTGTGCACAAGCTCCCTGAGCTCCTTCCCACCCTCGGGAAGATGTGTCCTGCAGGGGATGAGGTGACAGGGCACTGCTCAGCCGGGGTGCTCGGGCACGCTGACATTTCCCTGTGCCAACAACCTCTTCACCCCACACAGACTCAGTGAGGCCCAGGTCCCCATCCAGCAGCAGGAGCGGGAGCTGAGTGTCGGCAGGACCCTTCTGGGTGCGGGTTTTGGCTCCCAGCTGGATCCTGCTGGGAGAGGACTGCAGGTGGATAAACCTGACCAGCACCACGGGCTGGTGGGGCTCTGCTTAAAACCCTGCTCAGGGAAACCACAAAAGCCCAGCTTAAGTGGCCCCAGCTGGTGTCCAGCACTTTGCTGGCTGCACGTGGAGAGAGCCCAAATGAAGCATCTGCACCCAGCCCGGGTGGAATGATGGAAAATCCCGGGGCTCACGGGGATCGCACTCGGATCCAGCACCCGCTTGGGCCTCGAACCAGACACTTCCCTGGCTGTTTGTCCTGCCTCCTGCTTGGGTTTAACTCAGGAAAGGCAGCTCCAGGCCGCAATGCTGTGACCCCTCCTGTGTGTGTCTGTCCTGCACCTCAACCGGAAATTCCCATTTTTGCCGCTATAAATGGTATTTATGTGCGTGTGTGCAGATACAGATATAGAGGCAGCTTTGCAGGCTGATACCCAATCCTGCAGTGCTGCGTTAGCAGCTGCACTCGATGATCTCAAAGGTCCTTCCCAGCCTTAACATTCCTGTGCTTCCATAATTATATACATTTTTATAGAAATAAAACAGGCAGCTTTGCAGGCTGATATCCAGTCATGCAGTGCTGGGTTAACAGTTGCACTCGATGATCTTAAAGGTCCTTCCCAACCTAAATGATTCTCTGTTTCCATGATTAAATATCTATATCTACATCTATATATCTATATCTGTATCTATATATCTGTATTTATGTAAGCAAGCAGTTTTACAAGTTGATATCCAGTCATGCAGTGCTCAATTAGAATCAAGTTGCACTTGATTTTAAAGGTCTTTTCCAACCTCAATGATTCTGTGCACCCATGCACTGAAGAAAACAGCAGCGGGATTTTGCAGCAGGGGAAACTGAGGCCTGTCGTGTACCTGAGGAAATCAGTGTTCCTCACACTTATTCCGTTTTCCAGGGAAGGGTTGGACCACCCTGGCTGCCTTTGTGCCAGCCCTGCTCTGGATTTCGGCTGTGCAGAGCAAACTGCTCATTTATTTCCCAGGTATTGTCCGGTATTATACGAAAAACGAGACCTGCATTGGGCTCTCGTGGGGGCGAAAGGCACCGGTGTGAATTGGGATTAAGGTTTTGGTTTTGGTTGGTTTTGCTTCTGCCTTTATTTCCGTGAGGGATGACAGCAACAGCACCGTGGCTGCAAAGGCAGAGCTTGCTTGGAGAAAATCCAGCCTGGTTTGACACTCTGTTGCCCTGAATGACAAGAATGAAATTAAAAAGGAATAAAAAAAAAAAAAAGAAAGAAAAGGGGAAAAAATGGAAAGAAAGAAATTCCAGCAGCCACCTCTCCTGCTCTGGCATTGCTAATCCAGCAGCTGAAGGTTTATTTGTACTGACTAAGCTGAAGTGAGCAACTTAATTCCCTTTTAATTCTCTTCAGAAGGCTTCAAAAAGCCTAATAGCTGTTCTCCTGCTTGCTGGGAACTCCGGGGCAGCCCCCAGCCCGCCCAGGCTCCGGATTCTGGGACGGTGGCTGGATTTTTATCAGCCCTTCCCAGTCATGGGTGGGACTGGAGCCTGGAGCAGGGCTGCAGGAGCTGCTGAGGACGGAGCTGTTATTCCTGGTGCTTTATGCATTATTCAGGCTGCTCTGTCCCCTCTGCCACGGGGCCACCCTGAAATGTGCCAGCCAAATGGCCAAATGCATCTCTTAAAGCCTCCCCTGGCCCCTGTGGCTCCAAAAGCATCTCAGGGGGGGTTGTACACCACAAATCCCACTCGGGATTTACAGCATCCCTGTGAGCATCTCCAGGCCTGGGTGTGGATGTGGCAGAGTGGCTCTGGGCTGGTTTTTCCCTGGCAGCCCAGAGTGCAGAGCCACCAAACCCCCCATCCATGCACATGCTGCCTAAAATCGTGGGAAATAGAGCAGAACATCCCCCCTCACTCTACCCTTGGTTGGCAACAGGTTCTTCCAGCCCAGCAAACCTCTCTCCATCCCCCCGCAGTGGGTGCAAGGCCACCTTTATCTGTAAGAACCCCTTCAGCCAACAAACCATAAAAAAATAAAGACCAAACTGAAAAATAAAAATCAGACTGAACCAAAATTTAAAAATAACCTCAAAGAAGATGAAATCTTTTAATCAGTGTGGGCTTTCAGGAGGATTTCGGGGTGTGGGCCCTGCACAACAGTGGCTGCTCTTCCGTAGCCCTCTGAGTCTTGGAATGTATTTGGAAGAACAGAAACAGAATTGGAAATGGAACTTTTTGTATTTGAGGGAGGGTGGAAACAGGGAGGACAAAGGGAGCCCCAGACTGGCAGGACAATGGGAGTTTTACCCTCCTGTACCATTTAATACCTGTGAACCTTCAGCCCACAACCAGAAATAGTTGAGAATTTGATGCAAAGCACTTTTTTTTACTAGAAAATGGAAATGGCAGGGGATATTTGCGGGGAGAAGGTGATCTTGAAGTGTTTTGCTGGGGGAAGCTGGGGAATTACCTCAAACTCTGCCTAAATATTCATCCACTGGTGGTGCGAAACTGCACCTCATCGGGAGGTTGCCACTGATGTGTCATAATTCAGTGAGCACAAAATCAAATCGCTCCGCTTGGTAACATCCCCATTCCTCATTTTCCACGAAAATAAGGCACTTGCAATTTATTTGTTACATGTCAGTGCTGTGAGTGAGCCCAGCCTGCTGGAGAGGGGAGCTGGTCCCAGGTGGACGTTGCAGCTGGGGGAAGCAGCAGCAAAGGTCCTGGTCCAGACCTGTGGGGAAAGAGGATGGGGGTTCAGCTTGGAGGGGTCGGGATGGGGGCTGCCCTGTGCCCTGGAGCATCCCAGTGCTCGGTGCTGTGAGTGTCTCATCCTCAGGGAGAAGCCAAAATAATCCCTCATGGGTGGGGCAAAACCTGGTGCAAAGGAAAGCAAAAGATCTGGCAGGCTGGGAGGATTTTAGGGGGATGTTAAAGGGTTGGGGTGGGAAGAGCTGGGAGGATTTTTGGGGGAGGTTAAAGAGTCGGGGTGGGAAGGGCTGGGAGGATTTTAGGGGGATGTTAAAGGGTTGGGGTGGGAAGGGCAGGGAGGATTTTAGGGGGTGGTTAGAGTCAGGGTGGGAAGGGCTGGGTGATTTTAGGGGGAGGTTAAATGGCCAGTGCATTCTTGCTGGTGACAGGATTTTGGGGACAGTGCCGAGCTCAGGCTCGGGGCACAGCTGTCCCCACAGCTCTCTCCATGCCCCAGGGTGGTCCCCTTGCCCACCAACGAGGTGCGTGTAGCACACCCTTCAAAGAAAGGGCCCGATTTCTTTCCCTTGCCGTTCTCGCACGCCGTTTATCCCCTAGCCAGGCGCAGCTGCCTGCTCGGATGAAGGATGCTCCTTGCTCGGTGCCAGGGATGGGGAGTTGGGACTCCTGAACCCTTCTCTGGACATGTGGGGGAGACCTCCGAAGCAGCGCCTGGAGGTGGCGGGTCCCACGAGGTGTCCCCAGGCGCTGCAGGAAGGGCTACAGCGGGATGCCCAAGGTACCCAAGGACCCTCCTTTCCCTCCCAGCACAGCCGCCAGGATCGGCCCTTCCCACGCCGTCCCCAGCTCCAGTCTCCGCTGACATCTAGCGGCAGCGAGGGTGCTCGGAGCCGAAGCCACAAGGAGGGATCGATCAGCCTTTCCTGCGGGCTCCCAGCCTTTCCTGCGGGCTCCCAGCCTCGGTGGGATGGCACCTCCCCCGGGGAAAGCCACCCCCTTGCACCCACGGCGTGGGGACCTTGGAAACAGCATCCCTGCGTCCACCTTGGCCCTGCGGATGGGGACATTGAATAGGGAGGGGGTGCATGGCTTTGAGCCCCGATTCAGCCCTCTTATTTTAAGATTAGGGGGAAAGGATGGGAGGAGAAGCCTCATCCTCCCTTTCCCTTGGGAAAAAGAGCAAAGTGTTTGCTAATCTGAGGGACTCAGCAGCGGGCTTAAATATCCCAGGGTGAAAAGGCTTTTAAAATTTATGGTCCAGGGTGAAAAGACTCTGCCCAGAGCTTTTTAAATATCACAGCAAACCCTTGCTGGCTGCAGTTTGCCTGCTGTGCTGCCCTTTTCCCAGCTCCTCAGCAGTGGGAGCACGGCCGCCCTGCTGAGCAAAGGGAGGGTTTGAAAGGTGCTACTGGAGGCATCAGTCACCAGGGTTTCTCACATCTTTCCCATCTAAAGAAATGAAAATTTTGGCAGGACGGGTCAGCTTTGATCTGCTCGAATTGAGATAAAAGCTGTAAGGTGTAAGGTGGGAGGGCAGGCGGGAACAAAGAAGAAGAAATAGCAGGAGAGGGACCTGTGATGAGTTGGGGATGTTGAGGGCGGAGGGGCTCCACAGAGGGGGTTTCTCTCGATGCAGGTGGGTGACACATCCCCTGGTCTCGTCACCCCACCGAGGACAAGGGCTGCACCTGCAAACCCAGTTTGTAAAACCTGAGCTGGTGCAGCCACCAGTGTGACCCACCCTCAGCACGGGTGGAAGGGCTGGAGCTGGCCCTTGCTGCCGTGTTTCACCTCCTCCTCCTCCAAAAAAAATGCAACTCGATTAACTCTGTTGGGGTGCAAACAGAATTTTATGCTCCTTGTAATCTCTGCTGTTCTGAATTTCCCTCCCAAAGTGCCCGGCACAGCCTCAGAATGGCTCGTACAGGAGCGCATTATTTGAGAGGGATCTCCCTGGGTTTTTTCCTTCCCACAGAACATCCTTATCGCTGCCCCGGTGTTGTGAGTGAGCACAGGGCAGCGCTTCCTCCCCGTTCATCTGCTGGAGACTGGGTCGATTCGCTGCCCTCGGAGGGCCATCAGAGCACAATGGTCCAGCCACCCCTTTTCTGCAGGACCACGAGGGGAATTAGCAGCTCAGAAGCTCCGTTCCCAGCTCCACGGTGCAGGGGCAGAGCAAGGAGAGCCTGACCCGACTCCAAAGGGAAAGGTGGAATGCTTGGAGAATTCCCTGCTCAGGACCCCTGATCTACGGGGCTGCCTAATCTAATTTGTTGATTTTCAAGTGGATTAAGTCCTGGGCAGGTCTGTAGCCGAGTGGCTCTGTTAAACAATTTCTGCCCCGGGAGGAAATGGTTTGCCAAGGAGGCAGGAGCCACGAGCAGCTGGCTGGCACCGATCCCCCTTGCCCACCACAGCCTGAGCCCGGCATCCTGTGCCTCAAGGTGCTCAAAGCTCGAAGCTAAATGCTTTTTTAGTGGGATAACATAGCCGTGATGTTTGTTTGAGCATCGTGCTTTGCATGCAGGATGGGCTTTTTTCCTGTTTACTGGTTTTTGTTGCTTGCCACTGGAAAGAAGAAAATAAAAGCCCATAATCTCCAGCTGGCAGACACCGAGCAGATAAACTTCAGGTGCCTCCCAAGGCTCCTGGAGGAGTTTTGTCCTCCATCCTTATCTCCACCTCCGGGTCGCACCATCCCGGGGCTTGGCACAGCTCCTGGGGGGAGCACAGAGGCTGCTGCCCCATCCCTGCTCCGGGCAGGGCTCCCAGGGCGGGCTGCAATCCCGAGCCACGCGTGTTTCCCGGTGATAACCCTGCTCCCAGCTGGAGCAGCTCAGCCTCCACGTGCAGACACTGCCAGTGACAACACAGAGCCGGGCCCGTAAGCCCATCCTGGCAGGAGCATCCCTGGAAGGGCTTGATGAGCGTGAGGAAACCAATTTTCCCCATCTCCTCAGGTATTGTAGCTTTCAGTGCTAATTATTGTGTGTTTTAATTCATCCATAACTGATATGGTCTTCAAAGCTTCGATGTCTCGCCCTAGCGCTTCCAGTTTTTCATTCCTTTTTTTTCCCTTTGAACTTCTGCGAGGGAGCCTCTGGGACTCCACAGCTCTTGCTTTGTGTTTGCTTTTAATCAGCTTGCTTCTCTTCCCAAAAACAAAGACAAATAACA
This sequence comes from Gymnorhina tibicen, assembly GCA_013399875.1. Lineage (NCBI taxonomy): Eukaryota > Metazoa > Chordata > Aves > Passeriformes > Artamidae > Gymnorhina > Gymnorhina tibicen. Next base: position 244,687 of record VXAZ01000469.1, on the reverse strand, counting down.
CTGCCACGGCTTCTCCTTGGAAATGTCTCCACATTGAGGAGAAGAGAGAGGGAAAGCGTGACTTGTTACAGGCTGAGTTTCCTGATGTCTCTCCACGTTTTTATCTGGTTGGCTGCAAGACAAACGACTCTCTTAATTTAGCTGAGAAATTGAAGGGCACAGAAATAATTTGGGAGTGATCCAGCCTGGGGGGCTGTGGTGGAAATGAGGGACCAGCAGGCCAGGGAGCCCGGTCCTTGTGGCAGAACACCACAGAGCATCATGGCAAGAGTGGCCCTGGTCCTGGTGTGAGGAAAGCCTGGTCTCTGGTGCAGTGAAACACCTCTGCAGGTGCTGGGGGGTTGGGTTTGCTGCCCTGTGTGGGTTGAGGTGGTGCTTGGAGAGAGCATCCACAGTGCCCACGGGTGCTGTTCCTGCTGGCAGCATCTAAGGTAGTGCTGGGGTTATTCCAGAAGATGGATTTGTTGGCCCAAAGCACAAACCCTGTGCCAGGCCTGAGGACTGTGCTGTGGCACTGCCTCCTTTCCATGCAGGAATCAGGAGTGGCTGGTGAGAGGACCCCTGCCACCACCCAGGGCTCCTGGGTCACAGCTCTGGGGGATGAAACCTCCTTGTTCTGCAGCCCAGGTGGGCTCCAGGAGGATGGGAGGCTCATGTGGGCACGGACAAAAGCTGCTGGAAGGAGATGTTGGAGGTGGCTGTCCAGGCAGGGCTCAGAAACCCCGGTGCCTGCTCAGGCCAGCCCACACAACCCCCACCAGGAGGGCATTTGCAGGGCCCCTTCTCTCTCCTCTTTCCAGAGAATCCAAGTAGAACATTTTGGGTCTTTTTCCTGCTTTTCTCATCTTTGCTCCCTGCCAGAGCTGATTTATCCCTCCGTCTCGCGGAGCTCCACGCAAGAGGGACATGTTTTGCCTTTGTAGTACATGAGATTGCTATAAATTATTGGCTGCTTTGTGTCAGCCAGAGCCCGACACAGCCCATAAAACCTTCTGGCCATGTTATTGCTCTCGAACCTGGCACCAGGCTGCTGGTGGAGAGCTGGCACAGACCCAGAGGAAGGGGTGGGAGCTCCAGGGATGTGTTGTTCTGCAATGTGACGCCCCCAGCCTTGTTCCTAAAGCCACCCCCGGGCTTTATGAGTCCGTGGAGCCCAGAAGGAAGAGCTCTGTCCTTGCTGTCACTTGTGTTTCTGGGTAGCCTCTCTTGCTCCAGCTCTGCAGGGGATGGTGCAGAGGATGGTGCCAGACTCGTCAGTGGTGCCCAGTGAGAGGACGAGGAGCAGTGGCCGTGAACAGAAACACAAGAAGTCCCACCTCAACACGAGGAAGAACTGCTCTCCATGGAGGGTAGGAGAGCCCTGGAACAGCTGCCCAGGGAGGGTGTGGAGTCTCCCACTGTGGGGACATTCCAAACCCGCCGGGATGTGTTTCCATGTCCCCTGCACCAGGGGACCCTGCCTTGGCAGCAGGGTTGGGCTCGGTGATCTCCAGAGGGCCCTTCCAGTGCTGACTATTCTGGAATTCTGATTCTGTACCACCCCAGCCATCCCTCCACTGCAGACAGGTGGGAAAATCACAGTACAGCATGTGTTATTGGGGCTTGCAGGTACTGCATTATTATTATTATTATTATTATTATTATTATTATTATTATTATTATTAATTGTTATTATTACCAGTTGATTCTTGATTATTTATTATTGATTATTAATTATAACTATTAATTGTTAATTATTGCTACCACTATCACGCTCGGTGTTATTATTGTTATTATTATTGCTATTCTTATTCTTATTCTTCTTATTAATCATTGTTATTAATTATTAATTATGAATTATTGCTACTACTATCACCGTTGTTGCTGTTGTTGTTATTGCTATTATTATTATTATTATTACTATTACTCGCCAAGCACAGAACCAGTGAGGTTAAAACTCAGCTGTCTCAAGGCGAGATTGCTGCCTGTTCACTATATTATCCATAAGTGATGTGTGCAGGAGGGCAGTGCGAAGCAAAGGGGGCCTCTTGAGAGCCACAAAAACTGGACTTTTAATTTAAAACTACCCTTTCCTGCTGGAGCGTCTCTCCTGCCAGTCCATTTTTTATTCCTGTTACGCAGCAATGATCAGCAGGTAACAAGGGAGAGAGGAAACGGATGGTCTTGCAGCGCCGTCTGGCCGGTTCCAGCGCTGTAAATTATAGATATATGTGGTACAAAGGAGCGCTGGGATATTAATTTCTGTTGCTGAAAATCACAGACCCTCTACTTTAATTTACTGCTAAATAATAAATGACTTCGCGAGATACTCGGCAAAGATAAAGACACCTCGGTAAATCAAAGAGCTCATAAGCACTTAGGGCTCAGTCTATCTTGCATGTGTACTTAAGTGGTTTATATTGTTCTCAGAAAGCAGAAATAAGCAGGCGTTTAACTGATGCTATCTGCCAAAATAAAGGATGAACCCGTGAATGAAATGGTTTCCTGCAAATCCTCATTTGCATCTGAAGAGCGGAATGAAGAGCGGCGCTGGAGGGAGCTGGGAACATTCAGGTACCAGGCTCCAATGTGTCCCGCAGGAGCCGCGGGACCGAGGGAGTGGGGCCGGCAGTGGGGCCGTCCCGGAGAGCAGCAGGTGGGTTTATACGGGATTTGCACGGGGTTCAGCCACAGCTGAGCAGGAGCAGGAATGGAGCGCACGGATCGCTCTGGAAGACGCCGGGATTTGAGGCCGTCTCTCCTCACCCTGCACCTGCGAAAACACCGTCCACGTGTTTCCGTGCTGGTGGCACTCGGCAAGAAGCGGTGCAGAGCAAGGTGACACCAGGGTGGCACTGGGGACCCAGATCTGCAGCATAGATCTGCCGTGGAGAGCCAGATCCCCGGCTGGTTCTGCCTCAGTTTCCCTCCTGGCATGCAGAAGAGGCCATCCACCTCCCCAGGCTGCTGTACAGCTCTGTCTCCTGGCTCAACACTTTTGTCTCCTCACTGGGCCCACTTGTGCCGGGCAGCAGTGGCAGAGCCACTAAAATTGCATCTGCAGGGAAGGCAGGAGCTCTGGGGTGGCCCAAGGAAGTTGGATGTTGGGCTCTGAGAGCCCAGCCCCACGGATCCAGCAAGGCAGCAGCCACGGAGTGCCAGGCTTGCAGCTATTTGCAAGTTAGAGTCAAAAAGATGCAATCAGAGTCTGAAGTGAAAATAAGAAATGGATGTGGCCGATTTTGACATTTATAGCTCGTGTTTATTATGCAAATTGGCCGCACTCTATAGGAATGCAGCAGAAGGAGATTGCAAAGGGCACCAACTCATCCTTGACGTCTGTGTTGGAAGTGCCTCCCGCGCATGTGTGGCCCTGTTAGGCAGATTTTGGGGTGGTGGGGAGGCAGCCGGGGGTGTGGGGGCTCTGTGAGTGGTGCCAGTGCCTGGCTGGGGCTGCGGGACCTTTAGGGATGTGGGTTTGGTGGAACAAGAGGTGTCAGAGCAAACCATGTCAGTGCTGATCCCCAGGATACAATACAGAGGCATTTCCTTGGGATAATTTCAGCAACCAGAGCTCTGGCTGTGCCTTGGCCTCGCTCTGAAGGGTACAGGAAGCTCCCAAGTGCTTCGGAGTGTTTTAGAGTGTGGCTGCCTGAGACTGCTGCGGTCCTTTGTTGAGTCACCTCTGCACTGCCCAGCCTTCCTCCTGCTCGGGGTCTGCTGTGGTTGGAAATGGGAATTTACCCCGCAGTGCAGACACACTGAGCACCTCAGAGCCGTCCCCATCCCACAGGTGCCATGGGAGGAGCAGCTGAGTGGCTGCTGGCGCTGAGAGGCATCCTGCAGGCGTGCACAGGGCCGGGAAACGTCACCTCAGAGATCCTGCTGTGCTGGTGCAGGGAGCCAGCACCCTGTGGCACGGAGAGTGCTGCCCTTGCGGGTGTGCTGGTTTGGGGAGGACTCGCCAGCCCACTCAGGGCTGCGCTCCAGCTCTGTTGAGAGGCCTGAGGATGCTGCTGGGCAGGTGTTAATTCATGTGCCTGGCAGCAGAGAGGAGCTCAGGGTGGGCACAGATGGTCTGTGCCTGAGGAGTTTGTTCAGCTCCATGACACAGTGCCTGCTGCTGGCTGCGGAGAGGACAAATCACACCTGGCACAGCTAACGTGAGGGGAGCACAGCCGTACAGAACTGCATCTGGAAGAAATGTTGGCACAATGAGTTACTCTTCCAAAAAAAAAGCCCCTGGTAGATGGGGGGCAGCAGCGTGGCCGTGCTGCACACGCCTGGCCACGGCAGCGCTCCTCAGCAGGTCACCAGCTCTCAGCTTTGTCATCTTCGGCGTGGAGGACACCAGCCCAGCTGGCCCAACTGGCTCGTGCACACAAACTGCCCAGCTGGCAGGCTGATGGGAGAGGAACCTCCAGCTGGGCACAGCGACGAGTGCCTGAGAGAGAAAACATCTTTCCCCAGCACAGCGGGGTTTGGTCAGGGATGTTCCTCTAGAAGCAAGTCAAGCAAGTGTGTTTGAATAACAATTTGTTACATACACAAACCTCTTCAACCTTCTCTGCAGCAGGGGTCTGGGGACAGAGGAGATGCTGATGGGTGTAATTCCAGATACAACTGAGCTCTGTGGAGTAGGGAATTTTCACTTTGTTTTTCAGGTGAAGGCAGAGATCCCTGAGCTTTCAGCTCATCACCGTGGTGGGAGGGACGTGTGCTCTTCGAGTGCCTTGGGCTCCGGTGTCCAGGTGACATGACCAGCCATGGCACTCTTTCCTCAAGGGGGACACCTGCTTTTTGGTCTCTGCTGGAGGTGTTTTCCAGGTGTGAGAAGGGCCAGGGTAGCTCACAGCCCATTTCCGAGGCAGCAGGAACTGGAGCATGTCGATGGTCACTAGGAGCCAGGGACACCACAAGATGGTCACTGCGGAAAGGACATTGAGGGGCTGGAGTGTGTCCAGAGAGGGCCAGTGGAGCTGGGGAAGGGTCTGCAACCACGAGTCTTATGAGAGGGAGCTGGGGACGCTCAGCCTGGAGAAAAGGAGGCTCAGAGGGGACCTTCTGGCTCTGCACAGCTCCCTGACAGGAGGGGGCAGCCAGGGAGGTGTTGGGCTCTGCTCCCAGGCAACAGGGACAGGACAAGAGGAAACGGCCTCAGGCTGCAAGGGGAGGTTTGGATTGGCTGTTACGGAAAATTTTTTCACGAAAAGAGTGGTCAGTCCTGGAACAAAGTGCCCAGGATGGAGGGGAGTCACCATCCCTGGAGGGATTTAAAAGGTGCGTGGATGTGGCACTTGAGGACATGTTTCAGTGGCGAACACAGAGGTGCTGGGTTTATGGCTGGGGTTGGTGATCTTAGAGGTCTCTTCCAAGCTTAACAATTCCATGATTCTCTGAAGTCCCTCAGTGTGAGCAGCCCTGGGAGAAGCAGGAGTTTGTGTGGGGGGAGCAGGCCAGGAGCATGTACAGAGCCAGCTTTTCACATCAGAGATACTCAGAGTACAAACATGCACGGGCCAAGGGCTCAGCTTTGTTTCAAACTCTCTGCTAAGTTTGCCTGGTTTTACCTGTTGAACTGCACACCAATTTCTGGCACAGCTGGCAGAGCTGGGTGCCACCCTCAGCCTTTCTGATCCTGCCAAGAGGAGGGCCCTGAGAGGCCCAAAGGGATTTTAAGGACTTGATGCACCGAAGCGCAGATCATCGGAAAAGCTCTGGTGGCAGCAAACCCTCTGCTCTGTGCGTTCTCCCCACCGTGGGTGAGCTGCAAACCCTCGAGCTGATGGTGCATCCCACGCTTTGCTCCCAGAGAGGCAGAAAGGCTCCACTCCCCGCCCTCAGGCACCAGGTGCTCCTCACCGTGGAGCCAGCGTCCACTCATCCCACGGGATATTCCACGTGGGGGCCACGGATCAGCTGTGGAAGCCGATGGCCCCACTGGGAATCGCTGTGATCTGCCACATCCCACAGTGCAGCAGTGACCCCGAAGGCAGCAGGATCCCACCCCGGCAGGACCAGGCTCTCAGATCCGCGTGCTGTTCGGTTTTCCTAACGCTGCTGAAAGCCAGGGCAGCTCCAGTTTGGCCGGAGCTGCTCGGGCGTGACGTGGCACCGTGGGCAAGCACCAAACCCCACGTCTGACAGCGAAAGCGTTCTGCTGGAGCGCAGCACGAGGAAACCAAATTACTCCGGAATAAACGAGAAAATCCATCACTGGCGGGAAGAGGAGGAGGGAACTGGTTGAAGGATCCACGTAGAGGACTGTGACAGCAATCAAACAACAGCCCTTTAAATGTCAGGGGGGGTGAGCGTGGTTTAATAGCAACCGAAACGCTGCCAAGCTGGGCGACGTGGAACAAAGCAGAAGGATGGATACATCCACCTATTATCTGCTCCCTGGAGAAAGAGAGCAGGGAGATAATTCAGGTTTATGCTTGATCTACTGTGTAAATCTCGGAGAGGTAATGTTTTCTTTTATCAAAAAGGAGAAAAAGGAGTGTTTGTTTTCAGCGCTGTCCCTGCCATCAGCCAGACAGCCCGAGCTCGGCTGTACAAATGAGATACACAACCAGAGCTGGGCAGAACTGCACCCAGGAGGGATGAGATCCTGGGGCTGTGGCAGCTGGCCAGCCCTTGGCTCCCTTGTGTGAGCGTGAGGGGGGCACAAAGGGGATCAGCAGGATGCCGCGTTTGCAGCACCGGGCGTGAAATGCTTTTGCCTTCACAAATAAAACTCACGGAAGGGTGTGAAAAGCTTTTGTTCTGCACACGAGCGCCCCGGGCCGCCCTGATGCGCTGCCCTGGAGGGAGTGGGGGGCTCTCCCTGCCCACAGCGGGGTGCCGGGGTGCTCCCTCCACCTCCCTGCCAGGCTGGTGACAAACAAGGCTGTGGGGTGTCACACCCCTCTGGCTCAGCTGCTGAAGCCCCTCTCCATCGTGAGCGTGCCTGCGGAGCCAGCACAGCCGGGCTGGCTCATCTGGCCACGACACATCGGGTTCCAGGGCTCTCCCACCACGCTCCGGGTACCTGGCACCGCTAAAGGATTTCACTGCAGTCACAGATGGATTTGATGCTCTTGGGGGTCCTTTCCAGCCTCAAGGATTCTATGGATGTGTGAGGAAAAAAAAGGAACACTGAGCATTATGACTTCAGCATTAAACCAGCAACGCACGGAAAGCGGGGCTGCGTTGGGAGGAGGGGGTATCCCTCGGCTTGTGAGCACTGGTCAAGGGCCACCAGGGAAGGGCTTTGTACTCTGAGAAGCACAAAAGCAGCTTTTGCAGAGCCAGCTCCTCAGATCTGCGGGTATTTGTGTTTTCATTCATCCCTCTGCATCGCAATTCTTTGTGCAGCGCAGGGATCGCGACCTCTGCTTTCACAGGGGCTGGAGAGATGTTCCCCTTGTAGAACACCCCTGCTGTGCATTTACAAGTGGCAGAAGGAAAACCACAAGGAAGTGAAGAGTTTAGTATTCAGAGCAGGCTCTGAGCAGCGCAGGCACCCACTCCTGGGGAACCCGAGTGTGGAATTACGCGCTCAGCTGGCACAGCGTGGGGCCGGGCACACCTTGTGCCCGCGTCACCGAACCCCCGTGTTTGGATGCGCCGGCACCGAGAGGCCACACTAAGCTTTAACGGGCAAAAATGAGTTTCTGTTTGCTGGTGGTGGTGGTACTTGGCTTCCCCAGCTGCTCCTCCCATCCAGGTTTTGCACGGCTTGGACCTGTATGTATATTTTATAAGAGGTCTGCTAAAATGTGTTATTGCAGAAATAAAACCAAGCACTGCTTCTTTTTTAATGAGCCATCAGGGAGCAAGTTATTGCTTGTGTGTTGGAGTGGTTTGCTGCTCCTGGGCTGTTCATACCGAAATGTCTTGGAGGGAAATTTGTGATTAAATTTCATGGGTGAGATACCTGTATTTGTGCTGAAAGCCTCTCTCTCAGCCAGCAGTGGGGCTGTCAGAGCCACTGAAAGTGAAGCACGATTCAATATAAACAGGTGGCCTTGAGAACCATCAGCAGAATATTAGATCAAACCACTGATTTACTCTGTATTAACTGCCCTGTGCTTCCAGCTCCAGCCAAGAGCAGCCTCTGAACTCTGTGTGCAGACATTCTGCCTTTGGGAGGGATTATAATAATGGAATCATGGAATGATTTGGGTTGAAAAGGAACTAAAAGCCCATCTCATTCCACCCCTGCCATGGGCAGGGACACCTGCCACTGTCCCAGATGGGACAACCTGGCCTCGGACACTTGCAGGGATGGGGCAGCCACAGCTTCTCTGGGCAGCCTGTGCCAGTGTGTCAGCACTCGCAGAGGGAGGAATTTCTTCTTCACTTCTTTTAGTATAAAACTATTCTTTCTCTCTTGTCCTATCACTATCTGCCTGTGTAAAAAAGTCACTCTCCATCTTTTTATAAGCCCACTTTAGGCACTGGAAGGGGCTCTAAAGTCTTTCAGGAGCCTTCTCTTCTCCAGGTGAGCACCCCCAGCTCTCCCAGCCTGGCTCCAGAGCAGAGGGGTTGCAGCCCTTGGAGCATCTCCGTGTTTCCCTCTGGACCAGCAGCTCCAAAACCAAACCCCGCCCGGCCGGGCCGTTCCCGAGCTGCACGGGGTCCTGTTCTCTGCCGGTCCCGAGCCCCACAGCGCTGGGCTCTGCTGCTGGCAGTTCCCCTCCCGTTCTCCGGGCTCCGCTCCCGGCAGTTCCCGAAGGATCCCGGGCACATCCCGGGCGCCCCGTGCCCCGCTGCAGTCCCAGCTCCCGCCGCAGGAGGGCGCTGTCCCCGGAGGGCCGTGCCCCGCGCGGCGCTCTGGCACTTCCCGGATGCTCTCCGTGCCCTTCCGGCCGCGCTTCCGGGCTCTGCTGCCGGGCCGCGCTTCCGGCCGCGTGGCGGGCGGGGGGCGCTGAGGGAGGGTCGGGGACATGGGGGGCATGGGGGATGCTGAGGGAGGGCCGGGGACATGGGGGGCACGGGGGATGCTGAGGGAG
>VXAZ01000469.1:220274-235422 GCA_013399875.1 Gymnorhina tibicen | reverse complement strand
GGTGTAGTGGGGGTAGTGAGGGCCTGGGGTCAGAGTTCTGTGGGGGCTGGGGGAGGCAGGGTTCGGGGGGCTGGAGCACTGAGGGGCTGCAGGGTTTGGGGTCTGTGTGGGGGCTCCGGGGCAGTGTAGGGGGTCGGTAGGAGGGCTGGGGTGCTGTGCAGTGACAGCCCTGGGGTCTGGTTCATGCCGGGGGGAGGTGTTGGGCCCGCAGCAGGGTCGGGGAGCAGGCGGAGAGCTGAGTGGGGCCCATGGGCTGTAAGGAGTGAGCCATGTGGTGGGGGAGGGGGCTGCAGGGCCAGCCCCAGGGCTAACAGCCAGACCAGGACTTTGTTTTCGCTGTGAATGTCCCAGAACTTGGTGTGTCACAGGATTTCCTGCTGAGGCTCAGCCCCAGAGAAGCCACAGCCCTGCGTGGAGACAGGGCTGTGGTGACAGGGCTGGGACTCAGTGCTTCCATCCCTGAGGTGAGGGAGGACCAGGTGAGTCGTGGGAGCCCCGTGTGTCCCTCCTGGGCAGGGGTTCGGGGTCTGTGGGCTGGGGAAGGGCTGCTGGGTGGTGCCAGCCAGCCTCACCCGTGCCCGAGAGCAGCTCCCAGGTGGGCTCCGTGCTGGGCCTCACCTGTGCAGTAACAGGTGTGAACATTCATGAAGCATTTTGATGGTCATGTATGATACTGCATACAACAGCTGCACCCCTAATCCAAGGGGAAACAGGGGTTAAATTAACGTATACTGATTAATGCATACTGGGGTTTTTAATGTATACTGATTCTTCTTTTGAACATGTTTTGCGAAATCAAACTCTCAGGTATGGGAATCAGAACCTGGGTACTTGATTTATCACTGGATACTGTTTGAGTTGCAACTTTGTTCCCCACGTAGTAGGGAACAGTGATAAGGTGGTTTCTGCACTTGAGCAAACGTAAAGCTTTGTTGGAAGTTGCGCACTTTGCCCTCTTGTTGCATGTTTGGTTTCTCTCCTGCAGCGTGGGGTTCAGCTGGGGACAGCTCAGGGGACTCTGTGCCCTGGCAAGCGTGGGAAGGGAGAGGGAAAGGGGAAGGCCTGTGCTGGGAACCTGGCACCACAGTGATCCCGGCTTCTGGCAAAAATTCCTTGCCAAAATAAGTCCTTTTCCTGTTTGTTGTTGCTGTGGGATGGGTGATCTGTGCTTTTGGAAGTGCTCGTGGTAGAGATGCTTTTGGGAAGGGTTTTAGGGAGAGCTGGGCATGGGATGATGCTTCAGTTAACACTGATCCAGAGGAGATGGGTCTGTGTAGGACAGGGGGCTCTGGTTTTAGCTGCATTCCTGGGTGAACATCTTGGTTATTTCTTTTCAGGTGGCTGGACCAAGGGGTGAGGTCCAGGATGGAGGGGTGTGCAGGATGGTGAGAGCTGCTCTTGCTGTTTGGCTATACCTGCGGGGTTTTTTGGGTAATCACAGAAGGGTTTGGGCTGGAAGGGACCATAAAGACAATCTCCTTCCAACCCCTGCCACGGGCAGGGACACCTTCCACTGTCCCAGGCTGCCCCAAGCCCCGACCAGCCTGGCCTTGAACACGTCCAGGGATGAGGCAGCCCCAGCTTCTCGGGGCAGCCTGTGCCAGGGCCTTGCCAATTCCCTGGTACCCCATCTAACCCTTCCCTCTGCCTGTTGAAACCATTCCCTCTTGTCCTGACACTACGTGCTCTTGTGAAAAGTCCCCCTCCAGCTTTCCTATAGGTTATAGAAGGCAGTTTTGCCTAATTGGATGGTGAACATGAATAAAATCCGTTTCTCAAAGTTGACTTTCTGTCTTTCTTCATATTTAATACTTTAGTGCATGAACAAAGTGGGGAGGGAGGTGTTTAACTGCTGCAGGTGGCTGTGCAGGCAGGCAGAGCACTGACACCTGCACTGCCACCGGGGCTGTCACACCCCGCAGATGTCACACCCAGTCCTGCCTGGGGAGCTCTAGGGCAATCAGATGCTGAACTGAACTCAGCAGCGCTCTGGGATTTGGGAGCATCTCGGTGCGCCAAGCTCCCACCTCCACTAGAGGGTGTGGAGCTCCGCAGAATCCTTTGTTTTCACGGCAGTGGGAAAACCGGGAGGCCTTTCTGTAATCGGATGCACAGCAGCCAGGCCATGGCGGGATTACATCGCCGGGAGCTTCCTGCTCTGCGCCCTGGCAGCAGCCCAGGCTGCTCGTGCGTTACACAACTGCCAGCCGGGCTCGGAGCATTCCTTGGGATGGCCCTGGGCAGCCTGCAGCCAGGAGGAGCAGCTGCAGCGTGCAGGGGAGGCAGCTCTGCTGTGGGTTTGATCAGGTAGTGCCCACCTCTGGATGAGGTTGCTTGGAGGGATAACTTGCACCTGCCAAATTTTCCCTCTCGTTCTGCTTGGGGAGCAAAATGTAGCTAAACAGCAGGGACAAATGTTTCACTTGCACAAGGGCCTGGCACCTGGACTTCCCTTCTAGAGGGAATTTCCACTCGCTCTGCAACATTCCCAAGCCAAGCCCAAGGCCAGTGTGCTGTGAAATTCTATAAGCCCATGCTGCTTGCTGGGCTGTGTGCACTCCCTGTGCTTGCAGGATGTGCTGCAGAGGCTGCTGAGCTGATGAGCCACGTTGGCTCCTTGGCCAGGAACAGGATTTCTTCCTAGCTAAATTCTGCCTCCAAGTGTCTTGTTCAGAATGAATTCCTGCGCAGAACTGGAGCCAGCAGTGCTGCCTTTGCTCCAGCACTCGGTGCCTGGGGGAGCACCCAGAGCAGAGCTGGGTGTCGGGTGAGTAGCTGATGCTGTGCCTGGGGATGTGGAGGAGCACAGGCTCCTCTCCAGCTGCTGGTACCGTGTGGGTCTGCAGATGTTTCAGAGTTGGATCCGTCTGGGAGGGGAGCAGCTCCACAGGCGGGTGGGATGTACCGCTCCGTGGGGTCAGGAGGGCCCGAGGCCAGGGATGTCCAGTCAGACATCCTGGGCGTGGGGAGAGCTAACTGGCCTCTCCAGGGAACTTCTTGAAAGAATCCCGTGGGAATGTGCCCTAGAGGGAAGAGGGGTGCCAGAGAGCTGGGTAACATCCAAGAATCACTTTTTCCAGACTCGATAACATCCCTATGGGCAAGGAATGGAGCAAAAGGGGCAGGAGAGCTGCAGGGATGGACATGGAACTCTGTCAGGAGAGACAGTGAGGTGGAAGAAGGGACAGGCCACCCAGGATGAATATAGGGATGGTGTCAGAGTGTGCTGTGGTGTGCTCATCCACGGCCAGGAGTGCTGATGGGAGGGAGGTCAGAGACTGTATCCCCCGGTGCCAGATCCTGGTCCAGAGCCAGCTGTGGAACAGCAGCCAGGATCATAACCCAGCCAAGCAAATCCTCCATCAGCTGAACATGAAATGGATATTGATGTGTATAATGAGGAAGGAGGCAGAGGTGCTTGCACAGGCACCCGTGTTTTACCTCAACTGCAGCCAGGCCAAATCCCGAGCACTGGGGCCGGGCTGGGATCTGGTCAGGTCCTCTGTGGGGAGATGCCCAGGCTGTGGGGAACAGAAGCTGGGGGCAGCTGCCAAGGTGGGGCAGGTTGGTGAGCAATGGGGAAACCTCTTTGTCCTCCAAAGCACAGCCCAGAGAGGGCCTGGCTGTGCCTGTGGTGTCTCCCCTTGCACTAAGCCCAGCCCTGCTCCAAGCTCTGCCCTGCTCTGCTCCTGGTTTGTGCTGAGGCTGGAAGAGCTCTGGGCTCTGTGCCTGGCTGGACCTCGAGCTGGGGCAGCAATCAGCTCACACTGTGTTATGTAAGGGTTTGAACTTTGCCTTGTTGGAAGCGGAAATGTCTGGACTGTTCTGATCTCTGCAGGAATTGCGAGTGTGGAGATTTGGGGCTGTGGCCACTTCTGCTGGGTAAACAGCCAGAGCACTGCCTGTTTGCCACCTTTCCTCTTCCTCCACCACCCACTGAAGCTGCTCTGGCAGCTCTCTTGGAGTGTGACACCTGGGAATAGCGCTTGCAACCAGCAGTGCAGCCCAGACCCTTCCCCTCGGCACCGCTCAGCCTTGGTGAAGGCTCACCTCTGCTAAGAGGCTGCTTTTAGCTGTTCCCTCGGGAGCTGTTTCTAGGTCTGCCTGTAGCACTGCTCTTCCTTCAGCAGCAGCTGAAGTCCTTTGGGCACAGGCTGCAGGAAGGACACGTCTGGTGTCTCACTGCTCTGACCCTGGGGAAGGACGAGGCTGGGCTGGGCACAGCTTGAGCATCCTTGGAGCTCACAGCCCCCACCAGAGCCAGGATTGCAGGGCAAGAGATGATGCCAATCATTCTGTGAAGATGAAGGGAGGGGGCAATCAAAGAGAGCTTAAAAAAATATTTATTTTTAAGCCATAGCTAAGAAATCAGCCATGGCTCCAAGTTGGACCTTGCAGCCAGAGGTGAGCAGGCTTAATTTGACAGCTATTTCTTAAATATTTTAAAAGCTGCCTGAAATAAACTGAATGCTTCCGAGTAGTGACCTAAATTCCACTTGCTGTAAATTTCATTAGAAAGTGGATTTGTGTGCCTGCCAGGCTGCTTTGCAGCTTCATTGATCTGCCCAAACCATGTGCTGTGCAAGTGCCTTCCTCAGCAGATTTTTAAAGAGCTCACTGCTGCGTGCTGCCAGCCCAGAATGTGACTCGTTTTCTTCCTTTTCTCTCCTCTTCCTGTTTTTTTTTTTGTTTCCTGGTGCAAATGCATCATTTGTTTACTAATCACGTCGCATCATTAGCTGCACGGAGTCATCCCACCGGCTGCGTGGGCACGGAGGGAGCAGCTGGGAAGGAAAATGTCACTCTCTTGATGTGCTTTGCTCCCAAATCCCCATCCCACGCCATGAAGGCCAAAAACTTTCACAACCCTGGGAGCTGCCAGCAGCTCTCTGCTCTCCAGCACTGTCACCTGTGGTTCTGACACCGCCTGGAAAAAGCCTCCTCCCCTCCTGCTGTCCCCAAAGTGCTGCCTGTCCCTGAGCAACCACAGCTTTGGATCTTGTGGAGAGGTGTGATGGTAGCACAGATGGCACAGACTGAGCCTTACCAGGGAAAGTAGCCTGAGGAGACATGGGACTGCCACACCTGTGGATGCAGGAGCAACATGCACCTCCCCAGGCCTGAGCAGGGTCACACGGGTGATGCCAGACCTGTGGATGCAGGAGCAACATGCACCTCCCCAGGCCTGAGCAGGGTCACACGGGTGATGCCACACCTGTGGATGCAGGAGCAACATGCACCTCCCCAGGCCTGAGCAGGGTCACACGGGTGATGCCGAGTTCCCTTCCTGTGGCAGTGTGTTTGCAGCCCACCTGCCGGGGTTAAAGGCAGTGGAGAGGGGCTCTGTGTGGCATCACAGCTGTCTCTGTTTGGTTTCTCTCCTGCAGTGGGGGGGTTCAGCTCCTGTGTTGTCAGACATGGAGCAGTTGCCTGGTTGGGCTGAATTACTGGGTGCGGGGAAGGTGTGTTCCTGTAGCCCTGGGGTTGGATACCCAGCCCTGCCTATTCTGGGGCTGTCCCTGTGCCCCTGGCACTTCTGCTCCTGTGGGGACCCTCAGCCTGGCAAAAGACTACGTGACAGTATGAAACCCAAGTTTGGGAAGCCCCATGGCCTTGCTGTGGTTTGGGGGGATTGAATACCCTGGGCACTGTATGTGGAGCAGGCACACTGGGCTGGAAATAAAGGCCTAACCCACAACCCCATCCTTCAGGAATGAAGTGCTGGCACCTGGCAGGAGCTCTGACAGCTCTTCCCAGTTCATAGCACGAGGCAGAGCTTTTGAAGAGGAGCTTTCCTGCCTGAGGACAGTCCCAGCACTGCCAGGCTGGCGTGGAAAACAGAGAGCCCTGGCAGCAAGCCCAGGGGTGGGTTTGGGCCAGGAGGGCACGCTCATGTCAAAGGGATGTTTTAGGGGATTGGTTATCATAGAAATGGTCTCCAAAGGGTGAGATTACAAAACATGGGTTTCCCTCAGCTGTCTCCAGACACGGAGCCTGTGCAGCTGGGAATATGGGAGGGACTGGAGATACCCCAAACCCAGCCAGAGGGGTGTCTAGTGTCAAGGATGGAGGTTGGAGAGAAATATCCCCCTCTTCTAACCACTATCTATGACTGAATGTTGTGAAGAGGCATCTGGAGGGGGGGGTTGGTGCTCCTCTTGCTGTGTGGGTGACGAAAGTGGGAAGAAATCCCTGTCTTGGAGCCGTGGAACACGGGACTGTCCTGCCTCCTGGCGAGGAGGCGGCTTTCTTGGGCTGAGTTGTGGCATCCAAGCAGCAGCAGCCTTTCCTCTGGCTTCCTTTCCCCTTTGGCTGCCAGCACAGGGGATGCTGAGTGCCGGGATCCTGGCTGTCCTCTGCTCTGGGAGAGCTGCTGCTTCACCGTGATTTATTTTCAGAAGTTAAACCTGAGGTCTGACAAAGACCCCACAGCTTGGGCCAGCAATATGGGCTGTCCTGGGGACAGGGCCTTGCTGGCTGTCAGCATCCAGACAAATGGATAAATTAATTTCCCGTAAATCTGAAATGCTCTGCCAGTTTCCCGGGTTCTCAGCATCTCTGCTGGAGTTGCCTGTTATTTATTTCCCTGAGGTCTTTGATGTACAATAGGTTTTACAGAGGTGATGACCCACGTCCCATCCCCTCCCGCTGCCAGCACCCAGAGCCTTTCCTTATTCCGGCTCTTGAGGAGGGGTGTCTCTTGTGGCCCCAGGTGGCTTCAGCTGTCCCCAAGCCTCATCTGTCCCCAGCTGCAGGAAAGGCAGGGAGGAGGGAGAGCTGGAAGCAAGATGTCTCGTGGCTCTGTCCTGCTTTGGGGCAGTGTGGGTGGTTCAGCCCCTTTGAGGGGGGGGCTCTGCAAGCTCACCCGTCCGTGCCTGGCACAGAGGCTGTGCCAGCCTGGCCATGACCGGGATGGCACCGGGAGCTTCCCTGCCTCGGTTCCCTGCCCAGCGCAGTGAGGCTGGAGCAAGTGCAGCTGCACTTGTGAGTGCTGAGCAAAGGGCTGGTCAGCGTGGAGCTGCCAGGGACAGTCAGATTTAAGAGCTGGGAGTGTCACCAAAGCAGCAGTTTCTCTCTGCAACCCTTGGGGGCTTAAGTGAAAAATAAAACTTCTGTCTATCTCCTTCCTTGTGCTTTCTCATCTCCGCCAACGGAGCTGAAGATGGGAGAGGATTTTTTCCCTATATTTAGCTTTGGAGAAATTGCTATAACTAATCGGCTTTAGGATTCTGCGTTCTCTCTTTTATTTTATCTTTTCCTGTCACTAAGACCTTGTCATGTGGCTGTGGACTGCAATTCGCTGGCTCTCTGTTTGCTGGGCTTTCATGGAGTCAATTAATAACCCGTAAAAATAACACCTCCAGCTGTTCCACTTGCAGCTGCCAGGCTGGAGTCTAATTACGGGGCCTTGGATCCCAAATCCTGCTTTGCATGTAAAAGTGCCAGTGAATAGGAAGAGGCAGAGGAGATGGCAATGCAAAAAAAGGAATGTGGTTTGGGGTCTATTTTTAGCCTTTTCAAGCCAAATGTAAAAAGACCCTTAGGCTGCTTGTGTCCTGCTGAATGTGATCACATGCACAATATTGTTCCCATGGCACAGCGCAGCAGCCAGGGTGGGTTGGGGGTTATTTTTGGCAATTAGCTTGCCTACATTTCAAGCCTCCTTCTGGGTTAGTTTGCACAGTGCCATGTTGTGCCTCACATCCATGTGCTAATGGGTTTATTGCAGTCAGCTCCAGTTGTCTCTGTGTTCTGAACGTGCCAGTGCAGTGGTGGGGAGGGGAGGCACACAGCTGCTCACCCAGTGCATCACACAGAGTGGTTGGTGGTAAAGGGGTGCTCAGCCTCCCTCCAGAAGTCTTTTCCTGCTGCCTGTGATACAAAATTAATTTAGCTGGGGCTCTGGTGGATAGATGACAGTCTCCCTCCCATATCATCCTGTCTGTCATGCACCCTCATCTGCCTGCCAAGCTGGATGTCATCTCTGGGTGAACTGCTGGGCAGATTTGTCCTCTGCTTCTCTGGAGCCTTTACTGGGCTGGTTCTGCCTCAACTCCCACCACTGCCATATTCACCTGCCTCTTGCCTCCTCCTGGGTGCTCAAGACCACTCTCTTTTCTTGCTCCCCACAGAAGTGGTGCAGCAAAGGCCCACAAGGGCCCAGGTGCATGGGGGGTGTTGGGGATGGGGCACAAAGAAAGCACTGGGCTCATTTCCAGTCTCTGTCCAGGGAGTTGTCCTGGGCATGTCAGTCCTTTCCAACACTGGGCTCTTGTTTAATTCAGACTAAGCCTGGTTGTGACCAGAAGTCACATTAGTTCATTAATTTAAGTACTTAGTGGTCACACATTAGTCTGTAGCCACCAGCTTGAAACCATGACTGCAAATAGGCTTCCTGTGCTGGAGACCATCCCCTTCGTCAACACGAGTTATTTGGAGATTGATATTGGAACCTGCCCTCAGAACAAACTTGACACATCCCACTTGCACCGGGGTTGCAGAGCCACCCCTGTGGCAATTCCACCTCTTCCTTGTCTGCTCAGGCTCCCCCTGACAACCACCAGAGCCAGGAGGTGTTAAACATCTTCTCTCTCATCCCTTGGGCGATGGAGCCACACTCTCAGAGGGTGTCCCTTCAGTGGAGCTCTGCTACCAGTTCACTCATCCAGGGACAGAGGATGCTAGATAGATAGATAGAGGATGGATTGATAATCCATCCAGTCTTGCCTGGCAAAGAGATTGCAAACGTGGCTTTCCATCACGCGCTACATTAGCCAAATTAATTCCAGGACTGACAGCCAGCGGTGCTCAAGGCCGAGACAGATTAATGCTGCAGCCGTGTCAGAATCAGCAGAGCTGCTGCTCGCACCGTGCCAGCTCCCTGGCTGCAGCCAGCCCTCTGCTCAGCCGTGCCCTCTGCCTCACACCTCTCCGCAGTGCTGAACTCTGCAATCACTGACACAGACAATTCAATTGGAAGGAACATCTGTCTCGGAATTGTTCTCCCATTCAGGCTGCCGCCGCCGCGACGGGGTGACATTTTTCATGCGTCTTGCCTGCTTTCTTTAATCTCCTAAACACAGGCACGCCTGTGGAGCACAGGAAGGTTCCTCCCCCGTGAGAAGGAGAAAGAAATTAGCCAGCAGATCGAGCGTGTATAGCAAATAATGAGATTGCCTTGGATACAGGAGCGGAATTCATGCAAAGAATGATGCTGATCGGAGACGATAAGCGGCATTTCTGGGGTCTGCAAACAGCGTCACGAAACTTGCGTTTCTCAAGTTCTGAGACTTCATGCGTGGATGAAGGCTGCCAGCACAGGCCTGATCCACAGACTGTGAGTTAAAAAATAAACCCTGAAATAGCAATACTGGTAGTTATTTTGGTGTGCAAGTGCCTCATAATGCCTCATTTTCCTCCAGGCACAGGAATAAGCTGTACAGACACAGGCACTGTGATGCTGGCAGAACAGCAGCCACAAAGGCAACTTGTCCTGACAGAGCTCCACTGAAAGGTGCTGTGTTTGCCCAAGAGTGCAGACCCAGCTCTAGTGGAGTCAGTGTGTCCTTTAAAGGGAGATGGATTTGTGCAATACTTTCAATAGTAAGTAATTGTTTCTTATTACTCCTCTCGTATTAAAAAAAATAATAATTATCAACATGTTAGAGGCAAATAGGGGTAAAGTCTCTGCCCGGTGAGTGACCCAGCAGCTTGATTCAGTGCTCGTTGAAGCAGCTGAGAGTATTTGTACTGTCAGACTCATTAAAAGGAGGGATGGTGAACAGCCTTTGTTTTTATTTTTATAGGAAATTTACTCATCATTTCTGCTGAGCCTTTGGCTGAGACTCCTGTTTTTCTAAGGACTGAGTGATCAGATCCTGGCAGTGCTTTAAGTCATTTAAAGAGACAACTGGAAACAGGCTGTTCCCTGTGAAGCAGGTACCAGGCAGCTCCCAGGCAGTGGCACACGGACACAAGGGCTGTTTCCAAAGGCAAGTAGAAATGTTGGGCATTCCCAACAGCCCAGTGAACCCTTCCTCACTCGCAACTCCAGCTCCCTGTATTATGAGCTTGACATCTTCAGCAACAATAAAACACCTCAGCAAATCAGTTATTATCCAAGTGTTTTTCCCTTTATTCCATTTACCTTTATTTCCTTTACTGAAAGAAAGGTCATGGGGGTGAGTTCTCTTTAGCCTGTGCCACCTCCTAATGTCTGAGGGACAAAATAACCCGGTGGGAGGGCCCAGAGGGCGTCCCCTGCTCCTCACAGTCCCCCAAGAAAAGAGTGCTATCAGGCTTCTAGGTGTTACAAACATCCAACACAGGTATTGAAATAAATGTTGGATCTGATGCTTCATTCAGAATATCCACTCCACCAGCTCCTCACATTTCATTATCTCTGTACGAGCAGCCCCCCCTGCACCACCTGCTCACTTTTGTTTTAGCATGGCACAGCTCCTGAGCAGCGACACGGAACTCGAGGCAGGGAGCCTTGGATGGTTACAGGCTTTGAGGGGGAGCATGGGAATAAGGGCTGGGATGTGTGCCACACGCTCGTCCCGACTCATCTATTTTATGAATCAGGACTCAGTCCTATTTGCTAATGTTTGTCTGCGTAACCTTTGCTGTCAGTGGTGTCGGTGCTCTGATGTCAGCTGCTGGACTCCGAGCGCTGGCAGCTGGTGTCCCTGGCCAGCTCCCAGCCTACAATTCAATTTTCCTACCAGTCACTTGAGAAGACAGGAAAAAACATGTTTCTGCATGTTTGTGGCATCAAGACAAAGGGCTCCTGTGTACAAGGTCATTGCTGGCTTTTCTACAGGAAAGTTCAGATAAATCAAATAGTGGTATAAAGTTAATACACCTTCACTTATGGTGCAATAAACTTCAGTAAACTAAGGCTGGTTTAATGCTGAATAAAAATCTCATCACAGAGTTTAACGCCTTCTAGCTATCGTACATTACCATCCCCTCTCTGAACACAGGCCAGTCTGGAGATATTTTACCCTTATCCCCATCTTGTGAATAGTGGAAAACTACTGCAGAGCTAAAAGGCAGGAGTGCCTGGGCATAAGGGAACCACCCAGGAAGTGAGGAGCTCTGGTCTACTTTCTCATACTCACTTACTGTGTGACCTTTCCTATGGGATTTTGTGAGCCTCAGTATTCATGCCTGCATATTGGGATTATTAGTGTCTTCCCTGCCATTATGAAGGGCTTTAAGATCTCCAGAGATAGGTGGATAAATTTTTCCTCCTGTTCACTGTTTCCCCAGTATGGGCTGTCCAGAGAGCTTACAAAAAATATGTACAACTGTAATGGATGGGCACATTCAGGTCTGTGTCTGGCGGGCTGAACTTGGGGGTCACAGTTACTTTTAAGAGAAAAGGGGTGAAGGAGTTCACACATCCTCACATGCAGCTTTACCAGTTTGTCTCTCCCTAGACTGACAAGGGAAAGCAAAAATGGTGACACCTAATGAAATACCTGTGATGCATTAAACAAAAACGGTGTAAACCAGAAGCAGTGTCCCCAGGGCTCAGCTCTGTTCCATTAACTGTTTGTCACTCATCATGCTTAATTATTATTTCCATCATGCTGGCAGTGGTATCATTTGGGACCATTTCCATGGTTTTAAATGTTTAGGAAGCAGGTATTTATTTCAATGCAGCCAGTAGTACATAAAAAATTCCACTGTCTCAGACAGGACTGATTTGTTAGGGAACAGCTCTTGAAGCACTTCAGGATGTCTGAACTCAAACTCTCATCCCATTTCCACATATTTTAATAAATGTATGGCTTAGCAGCAAGACCTTGAGTGAACATGTTCTCTCTTGTTATGAACTGCTGACAAACTCCTCTCTTTAGTACAACAGCTCTGAAGACGAGACCTGCTGGACAGTAAGAAGGCAGAATCGCTTCACTTTTCTTCACTGCAAACAAAAGAAACCAGAGCAAGTTCCTGCCTGCTGAAATTCCAGGAGCTTGAGCTGCATTCCAGCATGGCTGAGAGGTGTTTTGAATCTTTTCTCATATGCATCAGCCCTGCACTGCTCCCAAGCAACTGCACTTTCAGTTAGTTATTATTAATAGTAAAGGATTGACTACCAATAGTTCTCATTAATTTCCATGGCAATATTGCCTGAATCAAGATAACAATTGCTTCGAGTTGTGTAACCAAAGTTCATAACGTGAAGGAATGCAGTCCAGGGAAAGTGCTCAGATGGAGGGAAGTGACCGACCTTGCACAACCTCCCTAAGGCCAAACTTCCCTTCATATCTAGCAGGCTGCATTCCTAATTTTCCAAAAATAGGGAACGGTTTGCTCTTTCAGCCCGTGTCCTCTGGGCTTCGGTCTCCAGCATGCCTCACAGCTTTCCTGAAACATTTCACCCACACATTTATTCCTTTTTATTCCTCCGAATGATGCATGGCTGGAGCTTCCATAAGAGAAGATGTAACAGGAAAATAAACATTAACAGAAAAATTTAAACCCATATTACTTTCCTCTTCTTTGTCTATCTTGCTAAGATTGTTGTTTCTGCAGAAAACAGCCAAGACTACGATTGATTTAGACATTAAATTATGTATTTTCACTCTATCAATAAACTCCAAATATCTTTAAAAGTCCAAATAAAGCTTTTCTGGTTACCTGGCCATTTCGTTAGGTAGAATAGTGGCGGTTGGTAAGAATTAAAACATTTCCCAGAATCTAAAGAGGGAAATGTTATGAACAAAGAGGAATCTGAGTGGGCGTAAATTCCTCTCCCTGCTATGCTGGCAGGATTATATCTCAGGCTTTCAGAGCAGGAAAAGGATGTTGCAGGCATAATGGCAGGGAATATCAATCAGATAACTAAATCTAATTACAGTTAACTAGTTAACTTCAGCTACATGAAGGCAACTGGCCAAGTGCCACAACAGAAATGAGATTCAGAGGAGCAATTTCTCAACACATAAAACAACTTCTTGTAAGGACTAGTTCAGATCAGACAACAGGCTATGCTTGACCAACTTTAAAAGACACAAGGTTTATGTAAGAAAGAATGGTAGCTTAATCCCTCATTAGTGGTAACCACAAATTCAGCTTTCCTAGAGAAAGAATTGCATCAAAATGTCAGGATATGACTCTGAATTTTAGCAGATTTATATTCTGAGGGAGTGAGCCATTAATAAAAGATATTGTGGGTAAACAAAATGTCTCAGTAGCGCTGTTGAAGGGAGCAGAGACATGAGCTCCTAATTTTCAAGTCCTTATTCTAACACAGTTTGTGATACTCTGGTACTGTAAAAAACACCATTGTACTTCTTGCTTTTAGTACATCACAGTTAAACCACGCATGGTGTGAGACAGAGCTCTTTGAGGCATCCCAGACTGCAAATACCCTGGGCTAGGTAAGTGCTGGCTGATTATGCGCACAGAGGAGAGGCAGAAAGATGCTCCAGCAGTGACCGAGGCAGGTCCCTGCGCTCCCACGGCACCACGGCCCTGGAGCACCGACTGACGCTGGCACGGCTGTGCTGACTCCGTGCTGTGCCATTGTCCTGAGCTGATGGTGCCTGAAACCCACCCAGAACCCCCCAGAGCCCTGCGCTGAGGGAGCCACGAGGGGTGTGGGACAACAGGATGCTCAGGAGGCTATCTGCAGAAGGTGCCATGTCCCACTGTCCATGTCCTCCTGCACCTGGGGTGTGCGTACGTAACTTGGTGTGTGTACATGGCTGTGGGTGTGTGTACACAGCTCTGTGTGTGTGTACATGGCTCTGTGTGTGTACACAGCTGTGTGTGTGTGTACATGGCTGTGTGTGTGTACATGGCTGTGTGTGTACATGGCTCTGTGTGCGTGTACATGGCTGTGTGTGTGTGTACATGGCTGTGCGTGTTTGGGACTCTGCCCCTCTGCCCTGCTCAGGTGAGACCCCACCTGGAATACTGTATCCAGCTCTGAGGCTCCTGCACAGGCCATGGACATGTTGGAGTGAGGCCACAGGAGGCACCAAGATGACTGGAGGGTTGGAGCAGTTCTGATACAGGGAAAGGCTGGGAGAATTGGGATTGCTCAACCTGGAGAAGACTTCAGGGTGACCTTCCAGTATAGAATCACAGAATCTGCTGAGTTGGAAGGGACTCAGCAGGATAATCAAGTCCAACTCCTGGCCCTGCACAGAGTACCCCAGGAGTCCCACCATGTGCCTGAGAGCATTGTCCAAATGCTCCTTGAACTCGAACAGGCTTGGTGCTGTGATCCCCTCCCTGGGGAGCCTGTTCCAGAGCTCAACCACCCTCTGGGTGAAAAACCTTTTCCTCATATCCAACCCAAAGCTGTCTGACTCAGCTTCATGCCGTTCCTGAAGGGAGCCTGCAAGAAAGATGAGGGAAAAGTCTTTACCAGGGCATGTAGTGACAGGACACGGGGGAATGGCTTCACACTGACAGAGAGTAGGATTAGATTTAGTTTAGTCATCATTCCTGGAGGTGTTTAAGAAAAGACTGGATGTGGCACTTAGTGCCGTGGTCTAATTGGCAAGGTGGTGTTAGGTCTTAAGTTGGACTTGGTGATCTCAAAGGTCTTTTCCAGCCTAACTGATCCTGTGATTCTGTGATTAGAGATTTGGAAGAAATCCTTCCTTGTGAGGGTGGTGAGGTAGTGGAACAGAGCATCTGTGGCTGCCCCATCTCTGGAAGTGTTCAAGGACAAGCTGGACAGTGCTCGAAACAACCTGGTCTATTGTAAGCTGTCCCTNGAACGACGGGCGGCGGCGCGCGCGCCCCTCCCGTGCAGGACGGCGCTGCCCCGGCGGCATGAGGGGAGAGCGCGGCCGGCTCCGAGCGGTAAGGACGGCGCGGAGCCTCCCGGGGCCCCCGCCCGCGCACCGCGTCCCCCAGCCCCGCCGCTGTGCCCCGCGGCAACTTTCCCATTGTCCGCCTTCCCCTCGCCGGCTCCTCTNTGTGGCTGCCCCATCTCTGGAAGTATTCAAGGACAAGCTGGACAGTGCTCGAAGCAACCTGGTCTATTGTAAGCTGTCCCTGCCCACGGCAGGGGGTGAAACTGGATTTTTTTTAGGATTCTTTCCCACGCAGACCATTCCACGACCCCACAACCCACTGTCCCCTCACGCCTGCCGAGCGCCCCGCGCCGCCCCCC